>VWZY01004524.1:297511-309208 GCA_013399075.1 Chloroceryle aenea | reverse complement strand
CTTCAGATAAAAGTTTTATTATCGAATTAAACATGGGATCTGTTTGTTCTTCTTCAGCTCTAATTCTCCATTCATTAAGCAGGGTGTTACACATCGAATTGCACTTGAAATTGTAAGCATCCTTCTTAGCACGCATGTATTCCTTAGGAGACTTGCATGTGACACACAAATCAAATGACTTCTAAAAAATATTTGTTATTCTGATACACAGGGAATTATTAGGCAAGTTAGAGAAGACAGAGGTTAGCACCAGTAGTGTAAAAGGGATGAGGAACTGACTAGGCAGAGGACAAGATATTGGACTGAAAGGTGAAACTATTGTGATTTAAATTTTAGTAAACTTTCTGAATAAGAAGAAGTGAAATTGTTTTATTTGATAGTAATGAAGTGGGTACAAAAGTCCAAGTTGGTTAAAGAAAGATGCAAATGGCACAAGTTGCAAGCATGATGTTGTGTTGTCACAAGAAAGCCTTAAGAGTCATGCACAGTCCAAGTGGACTTGTGTAGGACCTGGGGCAAGGGGGACGATCAGACCTTGGCACTGAACTAATCGTCAGGACAAGAGAATGGCAAATTTCAGTTTTCATATGTAAAGTTCAGAGTGACAGAATGACTACCCAATCATTTACTGTAGTTAATTTTTATATAAGATCCAGTTTATTTCTCAAAATGTGTGCTACCTTTACCAGTTGTCACATGGCACTTTTTTCTGTGCAGAACTGGAATAAAACAAGTATCCCAACTCTGTATGTCAGTTGGGTTTTACCTCTCTCCTGGTAAAGAACCCAGATTTGGGACAATGTGTTTCATGCAGGAAAGTTCAGTACCCCTGAACAGTGTGTAAACTACAGTGTGTTAAGTTCAGTAGCAGAAAGTGCACCAGAGTGGTCTCAAATCACGGTCTTGGCTGATATTTCTTTCATGACCTGAAGTGGAAGTGAAAGAGAAGGATTGGTGATAAAATGTCAATAATCATTAACGGGCAGGAACTGCTTACAAAAATACAGGCACAAACCAGGCACGCGTGCCTGGAGCTGGAGAAACCCTGGTGTGACCTCCTCTGAAACAGGTCTGTCATAAAGCTGAATGAGGATGAATTGAAACAGGTGCAGGGGAGGCAAGAGAACTGCAGAGCTTTTACAAGAAGAGACTATAAAAGCTTAGTGTGCTCTGCAATGCGAACAAACGGTAGGAGGAGAAGTGACAGCTGTCTGTAAATACACATTGTCAGAGAGGTAAACACCAAGAAATGAGAAGGGTTGCCAAAACTGAAAAGCGATGTCAGCCAAGGAACAGCTACATATATATGTGCACCATGAACAATGGGAGGCAAGGTAACAGATGAAGGTTTGGCACAGTAACTCTGTGATATTAAAAGTGGAGACCTGAACAAGGCACACAGGAGCTAGGTATTTATGCCCTACAGAGCACATACTATTTCCACCTCTTCCTCAGTTTTTGTTTCCATTTCCCACCATCTTCTCATGACCCACAGACTAATCTCCAGATCCAGACTATCTCCTAGTGACCCAGTATACTTGCCAGGCTTCCAGATGGAGCTATACTGCAAACATGACCATAGTCTACCTGTAATAGCCCAGGACTATGCTTTTTTATTTTCCAGTCCAGCATTTGCTTACCCACTGGAGGGAAGGGATCCTCTCTGATCCTCTTCTTTTTCCAGTGTTCTTACCCCTTCCGTCTGGTTTTCCCTCCTTTCCTCCAGCCTGAGTACAGGGTCCCTCAACACCTCTCTTCCACATGAAATGCTCACTTTCTTCCTTCTCGGACAAGCCCTGTGTAGGATCCCTTAAAAACACCGGCCTTACCAGTGAGAGATGTTCTCTTCCAGTAAAATAAAGCCTTCAAAACTCTTTGCTGGGCTTTTCATCATCAAACATGGCCTAAGTTCCCTACATGTTACAGACAAGAGAACTGTTTTAAGGAAATGTACGGATGATAGAGAAGACAAGAGTCAAGATTAAATTTGACCTGAAATAAAAAAGCGTTCACAGAGCAAAGCATCATTCACTGCAGGACAAAAATGTATCCCAGTCTGCAACAAACCACAAATGTTTTCCCCTCAACTGAACTATGTTTCTGTTTCAGTAAGAAGAATGCTCAGATGTGTGTCTTCCCCAGAAACCCTGTTTAGTTATTTGGGTTTTTTACTCCTATCCCACAGATTTTAGCTGGATGTATTGCTAAGACTAACATTACTTAGTAAGTTTTAAGGAGAATGTTTTTTAATTTGACCATAAAATATAATTCCTTTGGATTCCAGTGAGGCTCCTCCTTTATATATGTGTGTTATCCACACATATATTTGTAGGCTGCATTATATTGTAGAGTTATTGGTGGTGGTACTTGCTCTTTATATAATAGTAGGAGTCAGATGACTTATCATGCCTAGGTATTGTAGAAACATTTAATAAAGTCTCCTTCAGAGGCCTGAGAGACAGATGGAAAGCAGGTAGGAAGTCAGGAGCACTGATAGTAGCTCATAATTACAGAGCAGTATGATGAGAGAGTTAGAAATACAGTTCCAGGATTCTTGACATTTCATCCTATGCACAAAACCACCAGAATCTTGAATTTCAAAAAGTTTTGTTGCCCTAATATCTTGATGAGATAGAGAAATTTATTTCAGGGCACATCACAGGTCACAAGCTGCTGGGTAACATTTCTGTGCTGTTGCTAATAAATCTACTGCTGCTTTAGATAATGGTCAGATAAAACCAGATAATGGTTAGGAAAAAAAAGAGTTACCAAAAAAACCAAAGTATAAGACAGACTTGGTCTTCAATTTAAAGTAGTTTCTAACAATAATAGCTGAGTTCAGAGATGAAAAGCAGTCAAGAAGTGAAGTTGAAATTCACCAGACAATGTCTACCCATTAAAAAAAACAAGGAGGCAAACTCAACATCCAGAATCCTGTAAACTTTCTAGTTTATAGGATTGCAGTGTTACTGTAAGTATGACCCAAATAGCATATATGCTGAATTGTAAGTCTCCATTCAAGAGTGGAGCAAGCTGCTCATGTGTGCTCTCACACTGAGGCTCAGAACAGTAAGAGTTTGACCACATCTCTTCATAAAAGCAAAATCTGAACAGATCTGCTGTGAAATTCCCAGTTTGGTGGTTCCTCTTCACTTGTGTATAGTTGATATTTATATTTAGTTTACATTGACCTTGAACTGTAAGTCTAAAGTGAAAAGGACTACTCAGATGTTAAACAGGTGATTAAGTTTACCAGGGTAATTTACTGAAGCTTACACAAATCCTTTATTCTCAATCCTTCGTATTAACTGATGTCATAAAATTCTGTCTTGGCATCTGAACACACATATGGAAAATCTGGAAGAGAAACCCATACTCTTTATAAACATAAACAGCCATCTCCCTCCCCAGCTCTCACTCTTTCTCTGACCATGTTCACTGTACCCTCTCTTTAGCAGAAGATACTTATGGTTCATATGCCTTTAAATATTCCATTAAATGATTTAGATCTAAGACTAACCTGAGCACTTTTAGCTCAGATTATGGTCCAGATCCTGCCCCTTACCTACCTTTTTTGGAAGGACTGAAGTATATCAAAACTTAACTAGTTCTGCAGTATAGCTAGTGAGAGACAAAGTCCTAGGACAGAAAGTGCCTCATGAAACCAGATTCTTCACATGCCATGGGAGAAGTGCTCAACAAAAGCATCTCCTCTGTCAGCAAACCAAAAACTCTGAGGAACACGGAGTGTAGATCTGCAATTATGAGGATCCATCAGGCAAATCCTTGATGCTATTGATGGTGGTGGGGACAAAGATACGAAAACGACTACCAGAAATAGATAAGAGGTTGTGTTTGCTCATGTTTCACAACTCGCTTGCTGAGAGCAGAGGAGGTTGCTATTTCTAGCGATCCTGACATAGCGATTCCTCCCAAATTACATTATTTAGGCTTTGCTCAAGGGACCAGGAATTAGTGCAAGATCCCTGACTGATTAGCAAACTATCACCTCTATATATTGTTTCCATCCCTCATGATTATTCACTTCTTACAGATGCAGAAGACAAAAGATCATTAAAATCAATAACTAAGAGCGTGCAGTCTCATTTTGAACAAGTACAAGACTAATTCCAGTTCAAAGAGGCTAGAGACACATAGTTGGCCAAGAGATTTAAGATGGGCAGTTATATTTACTTCTCATACATATGCTTAGGCTTTATACTTCAGCTTGATTATTTTTCCACATAACACTAATCACCCTTAAATTAGGGCTTGGTCAGGAGAGATGGAGAAATGATTTGAAGCTTATTCTGAATTTAGGTACAGGACATGCACAGAATTGCTTTAATAAAAGGCTGTGTACATTCAAAGTATCAATCTAAGAATTGCTCTATTTCTCCATATCAGAATGGTGTCTTCATTTCTGGATTTAGACATATGCATTTCCTAAACTCATCAAATAAGAATGTACACATTTTGCTTTCAGTATAAATACAAATGTACAATTATTTCTCCCATTTATTCACGTATTTCAGAAATTTAAGCAACTAAGAAGCTTTCATCTCTTAACTACAGAAATTTCTTATCTTGACATTTTGCTGAGAATGTGAGAAAGAAGCTGTGAAGCTATGGCACTAACCAACCAAATAGTAAGCCAAATGGTCGAGCAAGTGAAAAGAATTTTCATGTATAACCATAGAAATTAATGTAATTAGCATCCTCCTCCTCTCATAATAAAAGAGCTAAGCTTGGGAAAGTTCTGTGGGACTTTTGTAGTTCCTGTTATGAGATCTGGAAAGAATCAGCTCCTGCTGTGTTAGGTTATTAGAGGATTCTCATCCAAATAAACTTGTTTTTTGCATGTTTTCTTTTCAGGTCTAAGTGAAGAAAGAAATATAAAGAGAGATTGAGAAAGTTCACTATTAAAACACAAAAATTCATTCTTTCATTGTGAGGCAGGTCAATAGTTACAACAAGTAAGATCAGACATCTTTTACCACATGCTGTCACTCATACAGCATAAGTTTTGGCTTATTCATATAATCATTGATACTTATTATGTCTATAATTCAAGATTTTTTTTCCCAGTCAGTAATTCTTTCCTTTTCTCTTTGTCTCTTCCTCCTTTTCCCTGAATTGTTTGTATGAGGGAGAACAAGGCATTGATCTCAAGAGCTGAGCCTTCACCAATTAGTTAAGCCTACTAAGGCCATCCATGCTCACTTCTCTAGAGTTTGTATATATTTGTAATACTGAGTTGATTCTGCAAGAGACTGAGAGTGCTAACTCTCCCATTTACATCCCTTTCACCCCCAAAGTAAACTTTCAATATAATATTTACAAAATAGAATACAGAAACGAGAGAACAGGTTATAGTTCTGTGGGAATTTGGTTCCCAGATTGTAAGCAATGAGGCTACATCAGATATTTTACACCATCTTCAGAGACTGCATCCAGAGCCTCGAGATGTGAAGTTTGGTGGTAAATATGCATAAGAGCTTAAGCAGAGAGAATTTCAGAGCTGAAATCCTTCTGGATACTTTGTGGATCACCAGAAGAGAGCAATGAAGTTATATTCTGCAAGATTGGCTGCTTCTAAAGAAAGATGGCAGTTATCTGTAATCTTACTTGAAGGAAGGAAGATGCACAAATACTTCAGCTGTCTGATGCAGATCAGCTACAGTGCTTCAGGTTTTTGTACAATAGGCTGATTTTCCAGTAAAACTGAAAAATGCACATATGTAATAGAATAACAATATGAGAGAAATCTTGTGCTGACAAAAGGGAAGTATTTTAGTTTATGCTACTTTATATACATAAGCTTACCTAAAATTAGCCTAGAAAGATCGAACCTCAGAACTGCAGCATATTTCAAAAATGTGTTGGGATCAGCATCACATAAACCAGTTGGCTAAGCATTATGACATCATCTTGATGACATTTCTTTGTCTGTCTGCTTGGAAGTAATGCGATAACGATGGAATGGGTAGCACCATAGCTCTCTAGCAACTTAAATACCTCTGCAGTTTTCTACAGATCAAATAAACACCCAGCTGGTCACACCAGTTATCATACTGCCCAGCTATAAACTGAATGTTTTCCCTATTCATCTTCCCAGTAAATCACTGAGTGATTTTTTTGACTGAGCAGAATTAAATAAGAGGCAAATAAAGGCAAGAAGAGGGATATGAAGCCTCTATTGTGTGATGGAGAGAATAGCCTGGGCAAGGGACATACGAAGCCCTTCCTGTAAGAAGAATGGGGGCCGAGCATGGGAAAAAGATAACAGAGACTGATGTGAATTCCCGGGGAAATCAAAGAAGAGAAAGGAGACTGAGTAGGAATGGGCAGCAGCAAAGAAAAAGATGGAGAAAGATTTGTGGCAAAAGAATTACTTGCATGAAAGAAGATAGGCTGGTTGCCACAAGTCCTTAAAAGAGAAAGAAGGGAAGGCAGCTTGCAGCGTCTGAGAGTGGAGAAGCAAAGAGAGACAGTGGCATGCTCAATAAATATGACCAGTAAAAGCAGCAATGAATTGGTACAATCCTGCAGTATACACAGAGTCCCCATCCTGGAAATTTTGTACATCTGTGATCAAAAAGGGAGAGGCAAGTCAAAGAGAGTACGCTAATTTAAATAAAACTAAGGTAGCAACTTATTCAGATTCCATGAGCACGATTTGGTCCAGTAGAGTATCCCTTATAGTCCTAGAGTGAAATTTCATTTGTTTTATTTACTGGCAAAACTTTAACGACCTGAACAGTGGCACAAAATATACCCTCATCAAGTTCAAGGACGAAGTCATGGACTGCTCTCCAGAGGAATCCAGACAGGCTTGAGAAATGGGCTAACAGGAGCTCAACAAAGGCAGCGCAAAATCCTGCACCCGGGCAGGAACAACCTCCCTGCACCAGGACGTGCTGGGGGTTGACTGGCCAGCAAGCAGCTTTGCACAAAATAACACGGAGATCCTGGTGGACAGCAAATGGAAGATGAGTCAGTGGCGTGGCTTTGCTGTGGAACACACTGAGCTGCATTAACAAGAACGTAGCCAGCGGGTTGACGGTGGCAATGATTTCCCTGTCTTCAACACTCCTGCAACTGGTTCTGGAGCCCAATTTTGAGCCTGCTAGAAAGACATTGGATAAGTGTTGTGAGTGCAGTGGAGGGCTGGCAAGAGAGTTGTGGGCTGGAGCACACAACAGACAAGGAGAAGCTGAGCATGCTGGATTTGTTCAGTCAGTAGGGCAGGCTAAGATCCACCTGCTTTAACTCTGTTTTGCCTCAGTGCCTGGCTGCAGAATGATTGCACAGTATTACAGAGCAGCTTTTGAATGATTGCTTTGTGCTTAGTACAAATATTAATAAAACATACCTTCTATTTTAATTAGAATTTGTGGAAAATAATACAACAAAAAAGAAGCTGCAGAAAGCACCATATTGTTTTGCAGCTGATTGCACCTAGCACGCCTGGCAGCGTGCAAAAGACATTCACATGGTGCCTTTCATTGAGCATGCCATAGTTGGAGTGACATGTCACAGCCAAGAAGCCAGTTTGTCATATGCCTTCCACTTCACTGAAATTTGTGCCAGGCTATGGAAAACATGGTAGGCATGAATGGAAACCCGTTAACAGCCAGATCTTTGTCTGCCAAAATAAAAAGAACAACATACTGAGTTAAATTATGTTGCTACTATGTCACAATCCTCATTTTTTTCCACAGTGTCTATTGTGAAAGAGCAGAATCTGATACTTACAGACTAAGAGAAGATCTTTCTGCCAGGTTTTATCATCTTTTTATTGCTACTCACCTACAAGATCCCAGAGCTGTTATGGCAATACTCTGCTCCACCACTTGTGTTATTTAAAAGTCCACATGAACAAATATCTATACTGAAACAAGAAAAACTCTGTTAGTATCAGTAATTTTATCACATTCTTAGGTAAAGGTTTACTTACACGGATGAAAAAATGCAAGAAAATGCATCTAGGTGGACGTTAAAAATGTGTTTGCTCTCTTGGCTGGAATTCTGGGTAAAATACTTGTTGTATTTCACCATATGTTCTCATCTACCTACTTTGCAATGAGGTGCATCTGCAACACATAATTGTGAGCTCATTTGGGTACTCACTGAATGCCATCGAGCCATTTCTGTCAACTGCATTGTTTTGCCTGCCATCTTTCAATTCCTTCCAAAGCCCTGGAATCTTCCAGGGCTTTGGAAAGCATGTGCACGCACACACGCCTACACAGAACACACACAGAGACAAGGCCCATGTTCAATTATTAGAGCCAACAGGTTTGCTTCATTGAATATGCAGCAGGCTGGTTTGAACAACCAAAACATGCCCAAGAAGTGTATTATGAGATGAGCAGAAGACCACATTAGGTTTGGAGTAACAGCCTGTATTGCTAGAGTAGTTGTGATGTTAAAGCAAGATAAAACAGAAACATGCATTTCTGTAGAAAGATCTCATCTGCAAAAGTCTACCTAATGCTCCTGAGCTAGGTCAATCAGACTAGGACTGCTGCCTCCTGCAGGGAGCTCCTCAAGCACTCTACCAAGTCTGACAACCGTGTCAGGCTGCTTGCACGAAGAATCCTCAAAGTCCACATTTGCTACACCAGCAAGGTTTGCAGCCTGCATTGACCATCTCCTGTGCAGGGCAGCATGTTTCTCTAGACCAGGCATGTGTAAGCAAGAAAACATTACAGGGCAAAAAAAATGGGTGATGGAAGGGCCCCCAAAATTCTGTAAAAATTTAAAAGAAAAAAAATAATTCATGAGAGTAAACTCCAGAAGAAAAGCCTGCTGCTAGAGACAACCCTGGCACAAATTAAGCAGTCAGATAGATTAGCCACTGAGACAGAGCAGAAAAATACTCTGTAGATCTTAGCAAGTACATGTAGATAGAGAAGCATGAGGAGAAACCACGTCCAGAGCAAGACCTGCCACAGGATACATAACACTGAGCCTGTAGATTATTTTGGAAGCATAAGCACAAGGTGTTTCTGGGCTATGACCAGTGTAATCATGTATATGGAGTTGGATTTCCAACTAACGTAACCTTCTGTCATGATGAAGGCTGTGACATTTCCTTCCCCACGTGCAACCCAGGATATGTTCCAAAGAGAGTAAGTAAATAACAAGGTTATTTGTATGATTTAACCAAGTGTCCATATAGTGATGGAAAAAATAGAGTCAGATCATAAATTCCAGCAAACACTACCAGGATAGATGGATTATACAGGAATTCCTAGTGGCAAGGAGTAGATGAGAAATTTTTCTGCAAGTAATACCCCCTTGGTCTGTTTGGCAAAAGTCCACATCCTAGTTTAAGTTTATGTGAATATTCTCAGATATTCCCCCCACCAGTTCCAACTAGGGAAGCTTGAGATCTTTTGTGCCTTCAGACTCACCAGACAGTGAGTGCACATTTACTGGTCATTATTTCATTCTCTGCATAAATGGAATACATCTTACTCCTTTTCCTGCCACTTAAGGTATTCCTGAGTTCCCCTGCTGACAGGAAAATATGTGTGCTTGCATTCATGTTGTCTATCCGGGCAACAAGATTTAGAGGATGTCTTTTATTCACCAGCTCAGCCATAGTAAATATTGCCAAATGAAGAAGGCTGCCCTCTTGAACTGGTGCATGAGGAACAGGACTTTACAATCCTGTAATACAAAGATCCTAATGCCAGTATTAAGAAAAGGATCCGCTCTCTAACTTGAAGTTTTACAGTTCTATGTGTAGTGTTGCCTAGATGCTGTTTAGAAGCTGTTCCAGACAAACCTTTTCTGTATCATAGGGCTTCATTTCCCGATTAAAAACATTTCAATACAAGAGAAAAAAACAAAGCAAAACAAAAACCAGTGAGTTCTAATGTATTGTTCCTTTTTGTTAGGCATTTAGAGAATTACTGAGCAAGCAAATACCAGAAACTTATATAAAAATGGCTAACCCTCCAGCCAGATCCCACGAGAAGTGAACACCATGCTTCCAGTAGGGATGACAGCAAGTAACTATAGGACAGTGAGCTCAGCAAAGTTGCATGAGCAGCAGATTTTGTCATGGTTCTGTAAATTGACTGGCAATGCTCACTGTTCTTCAATTTAACTAATACAAATGTATTTATTTCATACTATTAAATATTAACCACTAAAAGTTCAACTTGATTGGAATATAAAACAACAGAAAGCAAAAACTCAGCACAACTCAGGTCATATCCCTGGGTGAAAGGTCACAGTCAGGGTCCAACAGGCAGTAGCTTTTATAAAGAGCTGCCAGGCAGGATTCTTTGCATTAGAGCTTTGCTCCCCATCACCTCAAGAGGAGGAGAGACCTGTCTATACAGCAAACACCATGGGGTTTGTATTTTAAGGTTATGGGAAGCACATATAGGAGCTCCAGTTGGGAAAGTTCAAAATATGCTGTGAGACTTTTTACAGAGGCATTGAAATAGCCCAGTAATGGACACTGGTTTGGATTATTTTCACCATCTATTATACTGCACCACACTGTCTTTAATCTAAATCCTATCACAGTTACTACTTTAAAGGCAGAAGACAAGTTCCCTATCCTCAGCTTTATTTGGATTACACTGACCCTGTGCCTTTTTCAGAATTTTTCAGGGGTGGAAGTTATAGCAAAGTGCTCTAAGACATTAGGCATGGGAAGCATTGATTCTAAACTTGCATCCTCTACCTTTCCAGACAGAGACAATGAAATCAGTGTTTCAATTATAGGTCTTACACACTGTTGGGCAACGAATCAACTTAGCTATAAATTTAGGTAGGCTGCAGACACTGATGCCATCCATTGCTCAATGATGTCTAACAAGAAAAATTATTCCTTGATTATACTCTTTCTCCAACAGAGATTTATTACACAGACAATGCACAACACTGCAAGAGCTCTTAAATTAGGGCTTAATGGCTGGCAGCCTGCAGTGTTGAGGAAAAAACCATAAATCACAGTTCTCTGGAAGAAGTGAAATTTAATAAAAATGTCTTTGTCTCTTAATTCAGTGCAGAAGTTATCATAACCATGAAGGATGGTTGAGGTACCATGTTCAGAAGGAAAAGGGCTACATAGGCTGAAAGAGCTACTCAGCCTGTTACTCGTATGCAAGGCAATGTGCCCTGCCATCCTGGTCTCATAATTACTTAAATCAGCAACCAATTGGGTTTGTATCAGTAGGAGATTTTAATTTGTAGCTCCTCTTACCTTAAGACAGGATTCTTTGGAACTTTAGGAATGCAATTAGCTGAACTTTTCTCAGCCTAAAGCAGCAAAATCACTTATATACATAGACATGAATATACAGGCAAAATCTAAAAGCTTTTTAGATAGAAATGGATACCAGGCCACTACTACCAACTTATATTTAAATAGAGGATATTATAGCTCAAGAATAACTCGGATAAACTGCATTTGTTTCAATGCTTACTTACCTGTTTCTGCTGGACTAGAGGAATCTGCACTGTCAGCTGCAAGTGGCAACAGAAACGTGAATGTTGAGGAACTGGCTCCACCGTGTGGGCTGTGGGAAATTCACAGTACAAGTCATAGACTCCTAGAAAGCCTTGGGTCGGAAGGGACCTCCAGAGGTCATCCAGTCCAACCCCCCTGCAGTGAGCAGGGACATCATCAGCTAGAGGAGGTTGATCAGAACTTAATAAAGCCTGACC
>VWZY01004524.1:283082-297132 GCA_013399075.1 Chloroceryle aenea | reverse complement strand
GAGGTGTTCCAGCCCTCCCCCATCCATGGAGCTGCTCCATCAGGTCCATGTCCTTCCCGTGCTGAGGGCTCCAGAGCTGGATGCAGTACTCCAGGTGAGGTCTGCCCAGAGCAGTGTGGCTGAATCACCTCTCGATCTGCTGGTCACACTTCTTTTGAAGTGTGCTTCATTTGCACCCATATTCTTCAGTCACCCTTATTGAAAGTGAGGTATAGAAGCTGCATTTCTTTCTTCTCCATCTTCCTTTTTCATTGCTGATTTTCCATCAGCTAAATAACATTTTTATTCAAAAGTAAAAATCAGTAAGACCTCTGACAAAGTTCACTTTACTTACATGATCTCTGACATCAAGTAACCAGCAAGTAGAGCGTTCCTTTTCTGGGGCTTCCATTGTAAATTCCAGAGATTTTAGAGGTTTTTGCTTTAAGGAACAGCAAATCTTTTCCTCATTAAAGCACATAGACTTTTCCAGTTCAGTTGTATTTGCATAAATACTGAATACTTGCCTTTTTAAAATGAAAAGCTTGAAGATGGCAATTTTATCTGTTCTTTTAATTTGAAAGCAACTTGCAATAATCAATCCCAGACTCATTTCAAAGACAAGCACACTCGTTCACCAAAATCCAAAGTATAATTGCATAGCACATAATGTCCCATTGCATTAATAATTAACTCATACAAAGTAATCTGGTATTGTTACATATTAGATTAAGTGGATTCTACACATTCTTGCAAGTATTTTGCTCTCCAGTCCAAATATAAAAAGTTAAAATTATCTATAATAACAGTATTCTGCTGGTGTTTATTTTTCTAGTAATATCACAAGGTCTCCTCCCTCTGTATTCAAATCTGTTTCTGTGTTTTAATGAACATAAAACTTTACAGCCCTTCTGAAAAAGTGAGTCTGATTTGGTCTGTAATTCACCATCAGCTGTGTTTTTATTTGGGGGGGGTGGGGGTCAGATGTTATAACATGTTCTATTAAATTCTTGGCATTAGAAATAAATTAATTCCTGCATCCATGCTTTGTGCTGTAATATCCATGAAGATAAATGGCAGAATTTATTGCTAATGGTTTATTTTGCTAAATTCACTGCCAATATGAATATTCTTTAACTCAGCAGATAAACACCAACACCAGATCCTGGAGAGTCTTTCTCTGAGATACAGTAAAACTAATACACATTCTTTTCATGTTGTCATAGAAATGCATACCCAAAGCTGGTTGTATACCAAGCATCATCCCAGGAATTCACACCTCAGTTACGAATTTACACCCAGCTGGAAGATGGCCAGAGCTGGTGGAAACTTATTTCAGTTAACAAAAAATCTTTGAAACTGTAGGAATAAGCTTTTACTTTTCCAGTAGTTGCTCTTGTGAGGTGTGGGAGGCTGGGAGGGTTTCAGTGCCTGTCAGAACCTAATAGGTAGTGCTTCATTTCAATCATTTGCCTGCCCTGCTGAGATGAAGATGTACATTATAGACATGAGTCAAGGATTTAGTGCACCACACTGATTGGGGCAATTTTAACCAGTTTTTTTTTAATTCATCAGTGCCCATAGGCTTTTCTCTCTATTTAAGACAGATGAGACAGTTGGGGGGGGTGGGGGTTAGTCTTAGTTTGTTACCACGTTCCTCAATACTAAGCTACACTATTAATCAGAGAGAAAAAGGTAATGCAACAAAACTATGTATGCTTTATTCTCCAAGAGACAAACAAAAGTGTAAAGCGTATTTGCAATGAGGTTGATGGTTTTATGTTTGAAGACAGAATGGAATCAGAGAAAATGCGTGAGGGAATTATATACATTTCAGACTGCATTTTCCTTTGTGCCAACATACAAAACATGTCTTTGCTGTTGGAACCAAAACTGCTGTTGGTAGTTGATAAACTTCTGCCTATTCTGCCTTTCAAAAGCAGAAGAAACATGCAAGTAAGGCAAAGTGCACTTAGCATTTTATTTTGTGAGGACTTAAGATATTATTTCACTTTAAAGGTTTAATTTGTGTGCTTAAAAAGCATAAATTAATCAGGAAATTTCACGATGATGTAAGACTGCAGCTAACTGATCCATGGGCTTCTTACCAGAATTCATATCCAGGTTAGTGATATTCAAGATCAGGCATGAAAGTATGAACTTTGGGAAGATGTAAGAGAATGTCTGTGTCCTGGCAAGAAATAAACCCACTTTTTTTTGAACCTGAAAAAAGAGAACAAGTGATACTGGTCTGATGTCTCATATTTTTGAGGATCTGTTTCACTGGATACACACAGAAACCAGGGTGAGATATTAAACTAAACTCCAGCAGCTAAAAAGACAATTCCTTGAGTGTCTGTGCACCCTTGTATTATAAACATATGTATCAAAAAGAAAAAACAAAGAGCAGCAAGGTTTTCTCATAATCTGTTGTTATTTTTAACCATCACTCAGCATCAGAAATAAACCCAGAATTTTTTGATTTTTTTATGTATGTCAATTTATTGGTTCTCTGAAGACACAAAAGCTGTTATTTCAAGTGCAGGCAACTCATCTTGGTTTAGTGCCCCAGGAACAAGAGAGAAAAACATCACAGTCAGTGACTTGTAAGTAGAAAGATTCAAACCCTTGTCTCAGTTATTTGTGTTGAAATTCTCTCAACACCAACTGCATATGGACACAAGAAGAAATTATACATGTAAGACCTAGTACAGTAGGAAAAAAAAATGTTGCTTATGAGCTTTCTGTAGTAACATTTTTATGTGTTGAGAAGATGTTCAGGTTCAGGAGTTTAGAGAAGATCTAAGAGACTCTTAAAAATCAATCCCATTTCAAGTGCTGCACTCACAGTATCAAAAGCTGATCTTTTGATAAGATTAATTTAGTGCCAAAACATCTGTAAACAGGATTAGATCAATACTTTAGTTTCTGCTGCCATGAACTTGTTTTTTAAAATGAAACTGCTTTACACTAAGTTTATATCTAAAACCCTGAAATATTCTCAAGGGGAATTGAGCCATTCTTTGAACATTTCTAAATTAATACAAAGGCTCAAACTCTGCCTTCAGCTTCATTCCTGAATTCTCACTGTTTTGTGCAGAATTTGTCCAGTATTGGCCATTCATTACTTCCCAGCTGGAGCACATTTTTCTAGTAAAAACCACAGGTGAAGAACTGGAAAATGCCCGTTCTAACCCTTTGCAACCCTGCTGTCTTCAGACTTTGACATATCCCTTATAAATGTTGCTGTGACCATGGTTGTGGCAGTATCTCCAGAATGCCCTCTGCCACTTACTGCTGAGTTAGAGCAGTACAGAGAATCCAGAAGCTTCATTTGCAGGATGCTTAACACAACACTTTTGACCACCCAATCTCCTGTATGTACCATACTGAATAATCACCCCCAAGGTGAATAAAACACAGCAGACCTTTGCTCTCATAGCTTGCATGTGGGTTCAGCCGAGGTGGTGCTTGTGTTTTGCTGTTTAGGAAGCATGATGAAATGATAGTTTACATGATCAGAAGTTTCTATCTGCCAGTGATTTCTTGCTTGGATCATATGTGCAGCTGATGTGTCTCCCCAGAAACCAACCTAAAAAGACTCTGCTTTGAGTCTCTAACTACACAGAGTGATGATAAACACACATGTAGGTGACTGAACCTGGATTTCAGCAGTGGGTAAGACAAATGACACATATGCAACCATATCCCTGCTAGGTGAAATCATTAATGTGCAGACTAAGATGTCAAAAATCAAAAACCAGGCATAGCATCAAAATTCCAAATCCATCATCCTGGAAAGTAACATAGTCAGAACAGTAGAAGAAAGGCACTTCCTCCTTAGCAATACTAAAGCAGCTCTACTAAATAGAAGGCAACAAGATACCAGCAGCACTCTACAGCTGGATGGGTCAGTGAGAGAAGAAAGATCCATGAGCAGCAGCAGGACATAGCAAGGACAGCAAATGCTGAAATGACAGGAAAGTATCTTTTCTTCTTCACACATGGAGGCTGAGCATGCCTGATTGTATCCCCAGAATACTAATCTAACCTTGGATAACAAACCATGAACAAGAGAGGAAAGGGAAAATCTCGTACATTAAAGAGGAGCTTAGTATTTGGGAGTTCATGTTGGAGGTGGGATATCTGATGAAGATCACTGCTAGAGATGCTATAGGACCAGGCATTACTGTCTTCTGTTCGTGTATTGTTGACCCACTATTATTTCTGTTTTCCTGAACTACTGGTTCCTTTTTCTGCCATTACTACATTTCCTTTGAAATTAATTTGAAATACTGAACTGAGCCCCTTTTCCTTCCAAGACCACATTGCAGAGAAGTGACAGGATCACAAATGCTGAGACATTTGTGGTCAAGAATCATGTATCTCTCACATTTCCTTACTAAGGTTAGTATTTGCATACAGAGGGTTTTTTTCTGCTTTCAAAATCAAATTCAGTTTTACCACTCAGAATTTCAAGCTGAGAAATACAGATCTGGATCCAGAGGAAAGACATTATACAGCAAAAACTAACTACACTTTGGGATGCAGGGCTTTTCTCACTCAGGTTTGGCAGAGTGAGACCTGAGACTTCACTTGAATGAGGCTCTCACTATCCTGCCCTTCAGAGGCTGAGGTGGGCGCCAGTTATCAACCAGTGGGTTCACAGGTTCATTCTCACCATTCTTGGAAAGGCTACGGAACTTCGCCATCTGCAAGGAAGAAAAAATCAAGTGTCCATGTGAATTCACCTAGAAATAGTGTGGACCTTGATGCCTAGAACAAACCCTGAGACAGAAAAAGAATTTTCTTATATCAAGCTTAGGTATTCTTCAAGCTTACTGGTAGAAGTTACTGGTAGAAATTACTGGTAGACATCATGGCAGCCCAACATCATCTGACCCTTGCCTGGACTTCTTCTGGATTTTTCCCTGACCCACACTCACAATGTGGAAAAAGAGTAGTGGCCTCCTGGGACCGTGCTGGAGCTGGAGTGCAGTTAAATCACTTGTGAAAATGGGGCTCTCCATGAAGGAGGAGGCACATCCAAATCTGTGCAAGGTAGGCTGACAGAATAAGCTGGTCTGCAGAATTTTGTAGTTTGTTCTGTAAGGCAGAGAAATATGTGCCATCTGGATCATGTTTGATCAGGAATTCAGCACTTAGCCGTTGTTCTCCCAATTAATTTAAATTCAGTGTTGCTTTGCTAATTGCTACCCTATCATCAGAATGCAAAACAAATCTGTTCTGCAAACAGCCCGGTCAGTAAAAAGGCTGTACCCTGATTTGTGTGACTGAAGCAGAAAATGGTATAAATAACCAAAAGTTTTAATGCAAGAATTAAAGGTTACCTTATCCAGAATGGCTTTCTATTCTTTTTTTTCCTGTGTAAATGCACATTTGAGCTGTAAGAATGATGGCTGAATTTTGTGGCTTGGGAGCACTTCTGCTTATGCAGGTTTTCAGGATCCCAAGCAAGCTCCTGATGAAGCTATTTCAGGAAGTGCCTAGGAACAGAGCTTGATTCCCATGGTCAGTGCTACAGTCCACTTCAACAGTTCATTCTGCAGAAAGATTCTCAGTCCTCAGCTAAAGCTTTCCCCATCAGAAATGCAAGGTAACACAGGGCTGGCAGAGCATCACACTGAGACACTGCTGACAACCAACCAAGGAGTAGCAAACTAGCTGGAGTTTACCTGGTCTGAGCTGACTTCAATTGGCTCCCTCAAGAGAATCCAAGTGATGCACTCCTCGCAGGGGGGGGTGGTGAATGAACCATGGTAGGTCCAGTAGTCCCGAGATTTGGGGAAAAGAATTGAAGGATCAAAGTGCTGAAAAGGAGCCTCTTTCCCCTGAGAGAAACAAAACATATTTCTCTGCAGTAACTCTAGGGTTATGCATCTTAAAAGACATCACCACACATATTATTACAAAGGAAGCAATTAAATATTAAGACTCATGCATGAAATCAATCTCCTTTTTTTCCTGCCAAGCATTTGTCCTGCAATTAATAACAACTGACATTTTGTTTCTATTAATAAATTAAAGGAAATTACAAACTGACTTTTGTGGGACCAAAGTAAATTAATTGTCAATTTTTTTAATGAAAATTTTGTCTTATTTTGCATCACTTGTGCTGTGCACTGCAGGTACTGGTACCCTTTTTATGCTTTAGAATAGTGGCCAGGCATTTATCCCAGATTCATTATAGTCTTCTCCTCTAGCTGAAGGTATTTAAATGTGCATCTCTCTCCTCTCAAAATTATGCTCTTATTACATTGCCATGGTGACACTCTCAATCTTTTTGTGGGCACTCTTACACTTCATGTAAAAAAAAAATCTAAATATTTCTGGAGTACTGGATTCTAATTCCTTGGTGCAATGGGAGGAGCTGAAAACTTTCCTACGCATCCTTGCACAAAATATAGATAGAAAGAACAATATTAAGATTCCAAATATATCTTCCTGACAGAATAATTCTGTCAGCTCAGTGTGAGTTTGCAAATAACTTCACAAAGTTGTGCTTTTTCAGTAACTACAGTAGTGTCCAAGAAACTCCTCTGCCTGTAATGCATCATAGTAATTGAAACTGCACGTGTGATAAATACACCATTAAATACCACCCATTAACCTCTCCTCAAAAATAAGTCATCTTGATAAAATGTGTCTGTTGACAGGAAAGAAAATAAGTATAAGAGATAAATGATAACATGTGGTTGTTTGCATATGGATCTATCTTTCTCTGCTTTCCTTGAACTGTTGCTTTTTCCAGAACCACTACAGGGAATATCTGTATGTAGGAAATTAGACTTCTTTTTTGCTGCTAGAAGTCCTAAAATCTGCAGTTAGGCAGTGTCAGATAGAATATAATGGAGTGGATATGCTGTTTCCTCAGCAGAAAGAACTGAATTGTATCTGAAGACTAAGAAAAGGTTTAAAAAAAATAATAATTCATATGCCTCTATGAGTGAGGAGAGATCGGATTTTAAGCTCAGACCCACACATCAATGGCAATACATACATATGTAAATTACATGCAAGAAATTCTGCTAAACTTGAAAGAAAATCCTTACAAAATTTCTAAAATCCAGTCCTGGTGATCTCTGGTATGTTCAATGTTAAATAAAAAAGGAAGTAAGAAGTGGTATGTTAAATGACAAGGGATTCACTATCACAATTCTCTGCAAAGGACCCCCTTTTGCAGTTGCATCTCTGCACAAGGTATGGACTTTGGTGCTTAGATCATTAATTAAACTGGAAAATAGCTTAGAATAGGCTTGCAATGCTATTTGTGCTAGTATCATAGACAGCCAGAACCTAGGGCTGGTGCAGAAACTGTACCGTGTAATCCCTTCTGTAAATTAATTCAGTTCCATCTTAAAGCTCATAAAGGTTTTAACCACCCTGACACTGACTGGGAGCTTGCTCCATCATTCCTACTAATTCCTCCTCATTTCAAGCTAACTACATTTTTGACTCAATAATAAGCATTTGGTTTGGCCACTGCTGTCCTCAAATTCACAAAAACTTTTGATTTCTTCTTGATATTTCACACCATCATATTTTTACAGAGCAGTATCAATAAGAATGTCAGTTGGGTATGTGAGGATCGACACAAAACCCTCTACAGCAAGAATAGTTACAGAAGTGAGGAGTTAAGTGTTTACTTCAGTAAAATAAAGCATTCTTCTCCACAAACCAATGTATCACCTCTGGTGCTACTGCTACATATCAGAATAATGCCAAAACCAGTGAATCTGTACTTCTGATTTCTGCTTCTGCTGTTTTTCAGCTACATTGCATCACAAAAATTGTTTTGATACCTTGGTCTTAATGTTATCAATTTCTTCAAGAATTCTCTTAATTTCTGGTTTGGGAGTTTTTCCAACCTGGAACACAAAGCACAAGCACTGTATTTTTTCATCATATTCCACGGTATTTGAAAGAAATTCAGTCCATCCCATCTGTAAAGGTAGGCAGAGATACTCTCAGAGCACCAGAGCACCCAGTACAAAATTACATGTGTTAAAAACCCATCAGAAATGGCAACTAAAAAAAGACTCTACAAAGCATCTCCCCCCCACTGCATGATGATATTTATTCCATGACCTCCTCATGCTATGGGGTCACTTGATTGCTTCTGTTCATGATGTTTAGCACCAGCAAAAACTTTGACATGGCTCCGAGTCCCAGAAGAGTACAAGACAGTATAAGGCATGATCTTACTGCCATGTCTTGTTCCAAAATAGACTCATTTCAATTCTTCAGGAGATAATTCAATCTCTATTTTAGCAATAGCCAAAAACCCAGTCATGGAGCATGACAAACTCAGAACAAAACAATTCCTACGCTGAAGAGCAAGAAGGTGGCCAGAGAAGATAGAGTGATACCACTTGCTTTTCAAGACCTTTTAGCTGACCTTAGCCCTGTTAATAGAAACATAATGTTATACATTGTAAGTTGTATTATACAAGATAAATCTTTAGCCTAAAATAGACCAGAAGAAATGACAGAGGAAGAATAATTGCAGGACACAGTCATAGAGGAAAATCTGGACAGGTGCCGACCTTCAGTTCAACCACAAGAAAATAACTCAGGCTGTCTCACAGTGTAACAATTCAAATTGCATCTAGCCTGGCCAGGGACACTGTGGCAAAATTAATTCCATCCACTTGCTACTGCTTGTATGATTGCATCTGACTAGGAATAAAACAATGAAAGAAGAGCTGTGATGCTGTGTTCAAGATGAAATGCCCACCTGCATGTAAACTGACAGCCACATAGCTGAAGTTTGCATCATTTATCACTCTTAGATTGCCTGTTAGTGTTTCTCAGTGTCCTAGACCACAAGCAGTGTTAATACTAGGATTGCTTTCTTTCTGTTAATTTAAAAAACATAAAATCAGTTGGAAACTACAGGGACAGAGTTAGCAAATGTCCCAGCTGTGTGTCTCTTGTTCAATACCACCCATGATATGTGCCACTGGTGTCACAGATGGTGTCACAAGTCAGCACTGAATGGGTTAGTGCATGGTATCTGGAGGGCCCAAGGACACATCTCTGTTCATCACTCTGAATGTTTTCCTGATAAATGGTACAGTGCAGGGGAAAACTATGGAAACTTTCTTTCCCTGGCACTCGAGAAGGATCAAAAATGCAGAAAATGATAAAGACTGAATATTTGCACTTACTTTCAGAAAAATGCCCACGACAGCCACACCATCAGGTTGTTTCAAAGCTCCAGCAAAATTACCATGCTTTGGATTCCAGTGCACCATGTGTAACTAAAAATCAATGAAACCTCAGTTACAAAAGCAAGAGGCTGCCAACAGCACAATCTTACAAGCTTTGACATTAAATTAAGAAAAGTTTCCAGTACACAGTAAGTAAGGGAATGGCCATGAAAAAGAAAACTCTACATCAGTATTTCCTATTCCTTTCCCCATGCTTCCATATGCTCACACTTTCTATAGAGCATCACTTTGCATTTAACCAAAGCATGAAAGAAAGAAAATGGAATAAAGGAAAATTAATCAGACAGATTAACTATAAATATCTTAACACAAGCATGTGACATGCACGCATGCAGTGCATAAAACACCTAAAAAGGAGTCTGGTGCATATTTTTGAATGAAAATCTGTAATTTTGGGGGCTTTGAGACCAGTAACAATTCTTTAAAATCACCACAAAAATAATTTGCTGTGAATATGCATTAATGTATTGCTCTCTGCTTCTTTTCTCTTGAGGATATCAGTGCTAAGGATAAAGGTGGGGCAGCCACCATATATCTTTGATTGCATTCTAGCAAAATTTCATACATTCCAGTCTGTCTTATCCTGTCAATAAACATCTGACTACTACAAACAAAAACAAAGTAAAAAGTCTGTGCTTGAACTAAGCAAGAAGCAGCTTGAAGAAGCAGTATTCATGTGTTTAGCCAGCCACAGAAAGTAAATCACTAACACTTGACTTTTTGTGGGACTAGCCACATATTTTGAGCCTATTCTCAAATAAGACAGAGGAAGAAGGTAACATTTGCTAGTAATCCACAAGCATCAATAGTGAATTCACTCACATTTATTACCTGAAGAAGTCTTCAGGGCCTAGAGCAGCCCTTAATTTTGTGCAAATATGGACAACAGCAGTGCAGTAGTTTAGATTCCCCAGAATAAACCACAGAGATTTTAAAGCATAGGTGTTCCCAACCTAGAAGATACTCTTTACACTCTGAAACAGTTTTAAGGTGGATCTAATTTTGCATGTCAGTTCATCCAATGTTCTTTTAGTGCATTCTTCTATTCACTAGTAATGCTTTCTGAAACTAACAGCAAATTCAAGCTATACCAGAAATGGCTAAAAGTGAAAAAACCATCAGTAGAAAATGAATCTTGCTATTTGGAAATAACAGATCACTTTGTCTCAATCTTTTTAAAAAGCATTCTAAAATACCAGCAAAACCCTTGCTTGAAGAAGCAAATTCCATGTTAGTATATACTTGCAAAGCTATATTTGTTGGCAGACACATCTTATTTCACTTCATGCTGACAAATACTCACAGACAGATTTTAGAGGGAAAAAAAAATTAAAACATAGATAAATCCAAAAAGGGAGTATGCTTAATCTGTTCAGATGCACAGCCAGTCAAAATCCAGTTAGTACTGCATATTACTATTAAAAACAGGTCCTACCTCTGCTGCATATTTCACCCCATCTATAACATGCTCAGAGCCATGGTCATCGGATGAACCCCAGTGGAAGTGAAGCTGACGCAGCCTGTAGACTCCTGGCAGCGGCCCTCCTCTCAGCACTGCAATTGATAATCTGCATCAACAGCAGCCTGCAGAATGCTGACATGCACTGAAAAAGGGGCCTGACTTCAAAAGCTGGGAGTATCTCTTAGAAATCCAGATGATTACAGTGGGGGTGCAACACTCACCGGTCTACAAGCTTGGGGCTGAATTCTGTTATCACTCAGGAATAGTTCTGTTTGATGTGAAAACTGTGGAAGCTGCTGTGAGTTAAGCACAGAAACAAACCCCAGAAACCCAACAAGCTCCTTTTCTCTTGGCAAGGGGACACACGATGAGAAGCAAGGTGTTCACAGCTGAAGAAAATGGTATATTATGAAATAGTTGAGGATAGGAGTGTGAAATGAACCCAAAGATGCTGTGAAGATACCTGTAGTCCATGTGTACCTTTTACAGTTTAGTCACCTGAACAGTGGTAACAGGATAGTTTGCTGCTTCTAAAGAAAAAAAAGAATCTCTCTTGAAAGTGAGGGAAAAGTGTTAAGGTCAAATGAGTTAGGAAAGTGTTCTTGAGCAAGCAAAAGCTATAGCCCTCATTTAACATCACCACCAATTAAACAAATTAAGAAGCTATTATTTTTGATATTCACCAAATAATGCTGACTGTGCATCTGTCTGACAGTTTACATCAATCCTGACTTTCAAAACATCACACCTGCTCTTTCAGTTTGGGGATTCTTTTGAACAGGGCCTGCTTAGAGGATAAGCTCTCCAACACATTTTTCCTTGGTTACCTAAGGCAGGAATGAGACGTGTTTCCTTACACAGAAAGCTGATAATGCAGTTCACAACTGCAGTGCCAGAAGACCTTGTTCAAATAGCATTCAAGTTTGAACTTCTACCAATAGCTTTGAAGTTCAAAGTTAACACTGAAATAATATTTAAATCCTCTTGTGCCCCATGGTCTCAAATTAATTCTTGATACCATATGTGTGGGAATACCCAGAGCAAGAGGTTTAACTTGGCAGTTTCTGTTTTTAGGTGGTAGGTGTCACAGTCATTGAGGGAGCAGAAATAAAGCACTGTGTTGAGTTTTACGTATGCAGTTCCTCTTAGTTTTTGAGTCTGTTCATACATAAATTATCATAACTAAATCAATACAGTAATAAGTAAGCCTTCTGTAGAAGCCTTTAATGAAAAATATATGTTACATAATAATAGTGCTATTATTGCTGTTGTTGTTTCACTTTTCAGTGTAGAAAAAGTAAATCATGGACTCTAAGGCCCAAATCCTTACGAATATTTCCTTGCCATTTTACACCGGCATCAATGGGAGGTGGGAACTTTCAGGAGCTGAATTTTCTAAAGATACCTACATTTACAAGCTAAATCAGTAGCAGAGTTGAAAATTCTTTTTGCAGTTGTGTCTTACAAGTGGCCCTTTCCAGAGCTCAAATACTGTGAAGCTTTTAGAAACAGCACTTCAAAATGATATGCAGAAAAAGAAATCTTTTCAACATTCAAAATTTTCCCTTGTGATGAGAACAAAAATAAAACAAAAACAAAACAAACAAACCAACCCTAGCAAACAAAAAAGGGCTAACTTCAAGCTAGATTTCTTTTTCCCAGCAAAACCTGGATCTGGGACTACTACTTATCCTCAGCTGCTGCTACCACAAAAGCCCACGAGTGAAGGTCGTGTTTATGAAATGCCTTCTGGGGTGATTTTTCAGAGCTGTCAAGCATTGCATTTGATTCCCATCAGACTCATCCCTGTAAGAGGCTTGAGCCCTAAACTACTGGCCAGTAGTCTGCAGAAAGTTAGGAACAGCAACAGGGAGTGAATGTACACACTGGGTGCCCAGAGGAACAGCAGAGATAATGAGGAAGGAGAGATGAGGAGGGAAGTTGACTCAGATTGGGGCTGCACCAAGGGCTGTGCTTTGCTTGGCCAAATCAGGGTCTTTCTCCAATACAATTCCCTGGGCCACCTCTGTCTAAACATTTCAGCCCTTAGGAAGATTCAAAGACAGCAGAATTGCCATGTGAAGAGGTTCATAATGAATTTACTTCACATGCTTTCAGTCATGGCATTGATTTTATGCAATGCTTGTGGAAGGGCATTCCATGTCATAAGAAAACTGCAATTCATGGTTTATCTGAGGCCACTGCACAGAAACTGCAATAATAAATACTAGAGCACCACACAACTACACAACAAGGAGATAGCCCCTGTCCTAAATAGCTTCAATTCCATCTGCAAGATGGGGAACAACAACAGGTAGCTGCAGTGGTAAATAAAGGAGCCCAAGGAAACAAGGAGATCAAGATAAGAGAGATAGTGATCGTTCAATGTGCTGAACATATATTTCATTAATTATATAGTTTACTAAGAACAAAAATTCCAGTACAAATGCCACCAGAGCAGATGCAGAAAAATACAAATTGAAAGTATCTCTGGTTTCCATTAATTAGATTGTTTTCCTTCTTGATAAAGGACTGATCAGTATTGTGTGCTCTTGAGATTATGTGGTGCTGTGAATTTATTATTCCTTTTTGAATAGTAAATTGTTGCTGTCTGCATTCAGAGCTACACACTGACACAGCTCTGGAATCAAGTTTTGAACAATTTCCCTTAGAGATTACAGACTGCTCTCTCTCAAATAACAAAGGCATTCATGGATTTCCAGAAGCTATGCAATGCTGGTTTCAGAAATGCTATTTTCATAGCTTTTTCAAGTTGTGGAGCCTCTGAACACTTGCTTTACAAACAGAGGAAATCCAGCTCACCGTCGTTGAAAACACACGAATTTTCTGTTTGCAAAGTGCATCCGAGTGCACCCTGATAACAACCCCCAAAAGTCAAGCCACGAACCAACCTGATCGATCAAAAGTGTCATCGAAAACGACTCGGCAGGTGCGCCCGTTGTTCAGGATGGTTTTGGCTGCCCCGGGATCGTAGCTGGCGTGCCAAGTGGCAAGAGAAGCATCGTGATGCACATCTTTGCTGTTGATCTCAACGGGGGACTGCTTGTCTCCCTTGGCCATCGGGTAGTTTTCATGCCAGCGCTCGGGCCCTGGTGGGGNCGAGGGGAGCCCCTTTCTGCCTCCCCGGCCGAAGCAGAGGGATGCCGGCCAGCCCAGCGGCTGCCTCCGCCCGCAGCCCGCAGGATGCTCCTCAGCCCGCAGGATNTCCCTGCCTCCTTCCCTCCCGCCCCGGGGGGCTTTTTATAGACCGCCGCTCTTCGCGTCCTCCCCTGGGGGCGGACAGGGGGAGGGCAGCGAGGGAGGCTGCGCGGCAGGCACAGGCGGGGGGAGCGAG
>VWZY01004524.1:269687-280848 GCA_013399075.1 Chloroceryle aenea | reverse complement strand
GGGAGCCGGGGGGGCGAGGGGAGCCCCTTTCTGCCTCCCCGGCCGAAGCAGAGGGATGCCGGCCAGCCCAGCGGCTGCCTCCGCCCGCAGCCCGCAGGATGCTCCTCAGCCCGCAGGATGCTCCTCAGCCCGCCCTGCCCCGGGAGCGGGGAAGAGGGGGCTCCGCATCCCCGAGAGGAGCGGGAGGGCAGGTGCGGNCCACCTCCAAATGAGGCCATTCCTGGCTGTTTGGTCCAGTTTGGGTTTGACATTATCCATTCGATTCTCTTGCGTGCAGAGCACTTTATACTAAACGTGTTTCTTGTCTTAGGCAACTTAGCAATTGGTATTTCAGCCATAAAAAGATATTTTTCAGGTTAGTTATTGCCATGGTCGTGTTAGTTACCTTGTCTGTGTTGGACACTCAAAGCTTTGTCGGTCCATGTTACAACTGCAGCAGCTCTATCTACCTCAAGCTAAATACTACCTCAAAGGACATACCTGGAGCTAAATAATATCCCGTGTTAAATAACTGGGAGTCAGCCAAGAAGCATTGTGAACCATGGAGGTTTCCAACATAGTTGCAGCGAACTTGCTCAGTAGTCCTCGTAACCATCACCACTGGGAAGTACCACGGAAATAGATGAGGTTATCATAAGTTGATATTTCCTCTTTGAAAGGTAGGACAAGATCTCTCACTCTGAAATCTGCATCTGAGAAGATTCATATGAAGATCTATGCAGTATCTGTATGTAGACAAGATGTGTCAGACTGAAACTTAGCCTCCTACAATATTGTCTTTCCTCTTACCATCTCTGAAGACACAAAGTATATTTACTATTGATTAATGATCATATTCTGTGATAACATGCTCATTATCAAAGTGTCCTTCAATAATGTAGTTCCTCATATCTTTCTTAGGCAGAATTCAATCAAGAAAATACTAGATGATTTAGGTACAATGGTATGGACAGTGACATCTTTTCACTTTCAAAAGAGAACTCTGAAACAAAAGAAAATGCAATCTTTTACTCTGTCATCAATCAAATGGATAATGTCACATTTGTTGCAAGGATAGGCATGTAAAATTGACACCTGTTGTGATTTTAATTCAGAAAGCTTAGACATTAATCCTTTAGAAATGGTTTCTACCTCGTCTTCCTAGAGGGAAACATTTATGAGCTCATGAAATTCTAATTGGAGCAGCTCATTTTCTGTCTGCATAAACAGACAGCTTTAGTGGGCTTGTTTATCGAAGACTCAGGGAGACTTTTCATCAACTTCCTATATAGGAGGAGTGCCTACTGGAGCCATTTATGGACGTATGGGACATGATTTGTATGACACAGTAAAGGATGCAAGTCTGTTCTTTCCCATTGCTCTATGTAAAAATTTACACAATCTTCTCTATTATGGAACCCCATACAAAAGTCTTCATATTTTAGCTTTCCAGGGAGCTGGTCCTTTTGCACCCAGAGGAACAGCTCTTTGTCAACTGTGGCACTTTGTGGCTTCTAGGCACTGATATACACGTGACAGATACACCAGGGTCAGATACACCAGACTTGGAGTCAGACCCATCACAGTGTCTCACTGACTTTGTAGTGGTGCATTCTTTTCCTGCTGCTTTCATCATCAAATATGGAGCAAAAAGAAAATGTAGTAGCTTCATCTGCATTGGGAGATAATCACAATAAAATTATTTTTACATCCCCTAAGACCTAGCTTCACATTTATCCTTTTCTCCTGGTAGTTGCTCAGAAATTAATTTTCATCTATCTTGTGTAACATTACTTTCTGTAGGAAGTAAACACTTCTGTCATGGAAAAGCCATTATAACTAAGAAAAGACCAAAGTTTTAACCATTTAAGAAGAGCAGTGCTACCTAGTGCATTCACAGCTGCATTGCAGTGATTTGTTTCTATTTTCTAAACCTCTGATGTGTTTGGAAAGCCAACAGCCATCTGAAACAGCAAAGGTGAGAACAGTAACAAGATCAGTTTATACCAGTCATGAAAAATTCCAGGATTTCTATGGGCCCAGCTGCAGTACCTTCAACCAGAGTACCACAGTGTGCCAAGAATGAAAGCATCTGCACAATACCTCTGAAAATAACTGGCTATAAACCCATTGTTCAGGTGGGAGAATTGAGGCACAACATTCTTAAGGATGGCTTTCGTAAAAGTCATCCTACATCTCATATATACTTTAAAAACATCCTGGATGAAATTGTCTACCTCTAAGTAGGCAAGGAGACTGCAGAACAGCAGGGAATCCAATACAGCCCTCCTTACTCTGTGCTTTAGTCAAGTCACACTCACTCAGGAACATACCTGAGCACAAGCAATACTCAGTAGCACTGTAAGACATAGCAAGATGGCATCTGCTTCATCAGGAAGGTTTGAAAAATCAGGGAAGGAATGGCACCAGGAAAGCTGGGGAATTGAAACAAAGTGACCAAAGTAAAGGGCAGATAGCAGCAGTATTACTGATGGCCTGGGCTAAAAAGTACTAGTTGAGTCATTCTCTGTGATTTTAGTTGCAGAAGGAAAGCTGTGCATCTGTCCATAGTGTTCTGATCTTGTCCTTAAAGGCAGAAGTGACCTGAGCATCAGCTGGAGGTTGCTAGTTGAAGTGCAGTCTGAAAAAGTACTAATTCTAGCTTCCCTCAGACTCTCCTTTAAGAATGATCCAACAACACAGCACATAAAATGTAAAGACCTAAGTAAAAAGCAAGTGATGCAGCATGGAAAGTGATGTCATTAAAGAATGCAGCTGAGGGTTCAGCTTTGAAAGATGGCTGCCAGATGGCTTCCTGTAACTTCTGTGTCTGTAAAAATGTAATATCAAAAAGCAGTATAATCCAGTCCCAGTGGAGAGAAACCAGCAGCCTTTATGCTAAACCACTTCTCTGTTACAGTAACAAAACCACCCATGTAAAGTAGACATGTGCATGCATCACACATTCTTGTAACAGAAGGGAAATGCAGTGGGATAAAAGGACACCAAAGGTGAGAGGTTTTTAACCTACACAGTAATTGCAGAGATGTTCTTGTCTGAAACTGGTACCAGGTCGCAGGATCACAGCTGAGCACCCCATGCCATTTTACTTCAACAACATACCAGAATAAATAAAACATAGCAGCTCTGTTGGATACCCAACCAGCAAGGTGTTCCTCATCCAGAAGAGGGGTTTGTACATTTGTCACCTAAATATGATATCAAACCAGAGGGGTCGGTGCTAATTCACATCCTACAGGTATGGGACATTGTCTGCTGGACTTGCAGTTCAGATGCAGCTAAAGAAACAAAAGGCATAGTCATGCTCATCTTGCTTATGAAAATACCTTACCTGAAATCATAGACAATTCCTTTGAGAATGGAAAGCAGGAATAAGTGGAGTCTGGAAAACGGCTTAGAGCCGTGGCTTTACCCGGAGCACACAAAGCACATGCAGAAGTGTGATGGATGGAAAAGTGACTTTTAGCACCTTTGGGCTCTGCCAGCCATGACTGGCTTGGCCAATACCTTGACATAACTAGAACAACCAAAGTGCTGCTCCATTCCAGCAGTCTCCAGGGGCCAGCATGACAGCTAGGAATGGCTGCCTGTAAGGGGACACAGAGAAGTAAATATGCCAGCAGGATGTAATTCAAGAATTCCCCTGCTCAAAGCTAAGTTTTCCAGGTTCCACTGTGCTCGGGGCTATTTCCCATGGATGATTTCATGCAAAGGGCTTTACTGGAGCACAGAACGTGCCCACGATGAGCACATGGCTAAATGAGCAAAAGTATTTACTCAATGCCTGTGGCCAACCTAAATATAAAATATCTTCCACTATATTTTATAGCTTGTGGAAGAAAACAATACAACAGAAAGGAATCTGATAATGCACAACACGGAAGGGGCAGGGATGTTTTTTGATGTATTGCACACATTGCATGCCAGGCAGTGCAAGGAAGGCATGTCACTCGGTGCTTTTGATTGAGGGATGCCATGGTGGCATGCCATAGCCAAAAAGCCAAATTGTCATATGCCTTCCACTTCACCAGGATGCCATGCTGCGGAAAACATTGTAGGCATGAATGGAAACCCCCACTGACGGCCAGGTCTATGTTGGAAGACCTGCCAAAGGAAAATGAGAAGCATATTGGGTCAATTTTGTTGGTTTTATACATGATGAGTTCTTTAGCTATGCTTACATTATTTGATGAAAAGCAGAATGTAGCACATCTAGACAAGCATTAGGCAGACTTTAAGTGCATCTTCCTATTTCATAAGGCATGTAACTCAGTAATGTGCAGTTCAGACTCTAGGACCTTGCTTTGCAAAATCCCATCATTCTCCTGTTGTGGCTCAGAACCTACATTACCTTTTTCAGACAAGCCAGACCTCAGATTTAGCAAAAGGAACTAAAAAGTTTTCCCTGTGGCAATCTATTAAAATGAGCAGAGGCTTAAAAGGCTATCAGTAGCCACAAAGAAAAAAAAAAAAAGTTAAATTTATAAAATATCACCTACAGATCAGATATAACAAGAATACTCTGCCTAAGACGTGTCTTCCAGATCTGAAAAGCTAATCAGATAAACTCTGCAGGAAGATGACTCTTCTCTTCTTCTCGTAGGAATTTGCTTGTATGGCACTCACCCTGAAATCCATATCTGAGCTGGGCTTTCTACTTTTATATGCACTGGCACAGTTTGACTTGAAATAATCCAGGCATGAGAATCTGACCTATACTGTTTGCTTTTACAAGGTCTGGAGATGTCTGTTTGGAAATTCCAGCATATTGGCAACTCTTCTGTAGGAAGGTAGAATTTTATGAGTTTTCAGCTGTTGATCATCTTCCAGAAATCCTTTGAGATGTCTGTCTCCCAAAGCCCTGAGAAAGTCACTCCTTATGAACCTGTACTATTTGTGCCCTTCAAAAGGTCAGAGCATAGCATCCCATTTCTATCAACACCTGTGCTTCTCTTCACCTTAGAGCAGTCAAGATTTCACTCTGAGATCACCAAACAACGCTGAAGGCATCATCTGTAGGTCATAAGAAGGTAACTTGATGTGTGGATGTATAAAGATGGATATGTGTATAGCAAGTGTAAGGAGCATATAGTGAAAAAGGAGGCAGTATAAGGAAGCCCATGCTTCACAAATATACAAATTCCAGCAAACTGAAGAGCAGGTATTAGCAGGTGTTACCAAAAGTGAGGGAAAAAATACATAATAAAAAGCCTTCAGTAACTGAGAAACAATATTGGCTGGAAATGTTAATGTTCTCAGAAGAACAGTTTAAGAAATGAACAATATTAAAAAGCTTTTGTTTGTTTGTTTTAAATTCTTAAATTTTTTTTAAATTTAAAAAAAAATTAAAATAAATGAAGAAGAAGCAGACGAAAAGAATGCTGTGCAGTGATCCTAGGATGCAATCTCACAAACTCTCTGAGGATGCAGTAATAAAGCAGTACGGGACAAAATCCTCACGTTCCATTCTCTACATTATAAGTCACATTTCTCTGAATTTATACTGATGTGTTTCCATGGCCTCCTATGCAATATTCAGCTTTTTCTAGCATGACCATTTACAGGTTTGGACTACAGATTCTACAGCAGGTCTGCTCTTTTAAGTTGCAAGCACAGGTAACTGCAGTGCTGTTGGTCTGACAGTTCAGCGTGACTCAGTACAGGGGTCTGTCCAGCATAAAAGTTTTTGTTTCTCTCCTCCATTCCTAACTCCTTGTGCCCTCCTGTTCCTCAGTCTTTTTCTTGACTTTCTCTGTGGTGTTACTCCTGATCCTCCAAAATGTGTTGGTTGCACAATGCACCTTTACTTTATGGATTCTGAAAAAAAATAACCAACCTCCTCTTTTTTTCTCTTGAATGGATGCCAAGACTTCATGATTGCTTTTGATCATCAGTGCTAGACACGTTTTCCAGTCAAACTCTGCCATTCAAAGCTCACATTCAGTTCAGTGACTTTACTCAACATACCCACAGTAGTGCTGAGGTACAAAAATACGGGTGAAATATGGAGCCAAAGTAGTCAGACCTTTTCAGAACTAAGCTCAACTCTTGACCTCAAGAATAGTTCAATGCCACCTATAAAGGCAGGAAAAAGTATTGATGTAATACTCTGGGATATTTTAACTGAGGTTAGTTTTTTATTACTAAATCCTTTATGTCATTGTGGAACTGTTCTTCCTAAACAAAGTATTTTCTGGCACAAACACTCCACACCTTCCTAACTTTTCTGCAAAGTTGACTAGTAAAGGCCTTGATGGAATAGGATTAAGGGGGAAATAAGGAAATTATGCTTCATGCTTGCAGTGAAGACAGTGACTATTCTGTATTGTGCTGCACTTTAGGCATTTTGGAAGCAGTAACAATATCTTGCCAAGTAGTGACACTGAGAGGTGCCCTCTGGTATTTGCTGCTTCTGCCACCATGATAATGGTCATGGCTTATAACCAACACATAAAAAGCTCAGTAATAGTGGACACTGAATCTCTTCTTGTTATCCTAACTTGGCACCCCTAGCCCAGAGCTTGCAAGCACTGCCCACTGGTAGCCATGTGTGCAATCTAGAACTATGGACCAGTGGTGATTGTCCTCCCCAGACTGTCACGGGCACAGATCCTAATCTTTGGCATCGTAGGAGAACACAGTTTTGACTGCAGAAAGCATTGAGAGCACAAATAATTCACTTTGATTGGATTTGGGTTGCTACCCTTCCTTCATTTCTAGTGATTTCAAGAAACTCTCCTTTCTAAATAGTCAAGCAATCATTATAGACTTTAAAAATGCTTTTGGTTTGCTCAGAGTCAAGATCAATGAAACCTTAATGTTCAGGATGCACACTGAGGTGCATTCTCTGAGGATGTGAATGATGCACCAGTTCCCTGCTGCACATCCCAGATGGAAAATGTAACTGGTTAATCCCTTAGGAAATCTTATTGGTTAGTTTTAAGAAATACCTGGGCTGAAATGGAGACATGAGGATGAAATATAGAATAATGAAGAATCACAGATCAGACAATGCCTGTGGAAGTTCTCCCCTAGAAGGGTGGCATGATACTGGAACGGGTATTTTAAGGCACTAGACATGGAAAATATTTTTCTCTCCTTGCATCACTATACCTTTTTTGACAGAGGCAATGGACCTGGTGTTTCAATTATAGGTCTTACACACACAATCAGGCAACATGCCAACAATTTTCATCTGTGTATTCCAGGACGGGCAGCATTTGTTTAGCTATAAATTCAGAGATGCTGTAGGTTATGATACGTGCCATGATCAAGACCTTTCTCAAAACTAAAATAAGGTATTTCTGATGGGACATCAAGAAGGGAGCATACGTTATTGCACTCACTGCCTTCCAGATGTCATATCTTATTACTGTGTAAAAACCAAGGTAGAGATTATGTGAGAGGAACATTACAGTCATTAGTAACCCACAACCCCTATCGCCAAGTTCATCTTAAGCCCATGATGAGAAAGTGCATAACCTACCACAATTTACAGCACAGTTCAGAGACTAAAGAAGCATCCCTTGTGGACATGGAAAAAAATAAACTGCTAACAATTAATTGTGATGTGATTATCACATTCCAATATAATTAGTAATCAGTCCTTCAACAACCACAACATCATGAAAGGAAAATACTTGTTTCAGAGAGTTTACAAGATTGCCCTGAAATACTGGCAGACAATATTCTATTTATAAGACTTGTTTCTCTGTCTCCACTTAGTACGTGATACTTGATCTCACTAGGGTATTGCACTTTGGAATGGAAAATACTCAACAGTTTAGTTAGGCTTTTAGGAAGCATTAGCTAATTATTGCTTTTATAATCTCCTTCATTTACAACTAGTCCCCTGTTTGTAATAGCTGAGATCATCTCCATCTTGCAACAGCCCACAGAGTCACTTGATGGATACCCTGGTTTTCCTACACATATACATCTCTGAGCTTTTATTTCTGTTAGTTTATCTTAACAAAGTGATAGATTCTGGGAGCTTGCAAGCACTGCCCACTTCTTTACTTTATTTTACTTTATATTACTTTATATGACTTTATATATACTTTATATTACTTTACTTTATTTATATATATTGTATCATTTACATGATTGGTTTTGCAACAGATGAAAATTCAGAGAACAGCCATTATCTATGGATGTCTTAATCCAAATATAATGAATTATGAAAATCATTGCACAACAGTGTTCAAAATTCCCTAAGCAACATCCACATCTCTGACTCATTTTTCTTATCTTTAATTCCAGACATATTCTCTATACAACACATTCTTTGATTCCTGTGTCTGATCAGAGAAAACAAACAGAAAGTAAACCAGCTTTGTTGAAACTCCATATATTCCTTATCTGGTGTTCTAATACTTTTCATAGTGACAGGGAAATTTTCATAACATTCAGGACAAAACTTCAGTCAAAGAATCATAAAACCACTCGGTCTGGAAGGGACCTCAAGTAGTCATCTAGTCCCACTTCCTTCACAAATAGCAACCCCAAAATACCTACCACGTTTTAGAACATATAATAAAATGACATATATTACTTTCACTTAGCAAATAACCTGCTTGCAAATTTTATTCTTAAAACAGCTGCTAAAATTTTGTTTCACTTAATGATACAAATTTTGGAAAGAAGAAGACCTAGTGGTGTCAGTGATCTCTTAATGAAATAAACATCCTTCCAGAATGGTTGGCCACGTGAATAGAAATGTGTAGGGTTAATGAACATGAACCATCCAAGTATGCTGTATGCTGATGTTCAATAACATAATAGGGAAAAAATAAGGGAAAATAATATATCTGAAGTTCAAAGTCTCACATTAGATGAGGTTAACCTCATCTAACAAGGAGGTTTTAGTGCAACAACAGCATCACATGGACAATTAAGAAAACATCCAGAGCACTTATTCTGCAAGAAAACTAGTGAGCAGAAGTTCCATGGTTGCTGTATTTGGCACAGAAAAAGAGGAGTAAAAGCAGGACCAGGACCGTGTGCCATTATGCACTTGTGTCCCTTCAGTTAACACTCCTGCTTTCTGTCTCTTGGCAAGCTGAGATCAACTCACTGGCTCCTTTCCTCCATCTCCATCTGTTTACATCATTTCAGGTTTTCAAGGCCATCTGCACAGAAAAGGACTGGAAAACTTTTCATTTTTTAAACTGAGACCTGCAACCTGCTCTGTTGAGCTGGGACTTACAGAATTCTCTCTGATCCTTTTCCAGCACACCAGAGTAGGGTTTTTGTTGCCTCTTTAGTCCTGTTCAGCACAAGGCTCAGTTACATCCCAGTGGAACATCCCGTAAGGAAGGTTATGGAGTAACTAGGTGTGGTTTCTTGCAAAACCCCTGCTCAGTTTCTGTACAGTTTGCACTAAATCTCGACAATTAATCCCATTCCTGTACTTCTGGTTTATGTCCTGGGATGGCCCAAGAATGCTACAGAGGGCTAAGGTGGGGTTTTGGTGCAGATACAGAAATGCTGTGCCTGGAGGTGGCAGAGCTGGTCTAACAGCTCATGACTTCGGTGGCATTTCTGAAACTATTCCTGTTTCTTACCAAATAAGATTCTTAGATCACTATTGTTAGTTGCAGTAGGTTTCAAACATGCCAGAGTGAAAAAGGAAAGGTCCTGGCAAGTTGCACCAGTAAAACTACATCTGTGGAACATAAATCTGCTTGTTTGCACAGGAACACACCTGCATTTTACATTCCTAACAAAACTTGCTTGTGCTCCTTGCATGGATGTTTTCTCAGCAGTTCAGTAGCCCAAAAAGAGAAAACCTTTTCAGTAGTCATATACCATTTGTTTTTCTAGTGCTGCTTTGATAGAAGAGTTAGTTCTTTTTTACCCACTCTTTCTGAAGAAAGCATGAATTTTAATGCTTTGTCACTGACAAAAGAAAAAAAAACAAACAAACCATTTTCAAAAGTTCTGCTGCTCCTGTTTTCTACTTCTTAGTCTTTCAGGGGACAGGAAACAAAAAAATATTCTCAGCCACCCAATGCAGCTTACAATCAAACACAAATTAAATTTACAGTAAAACCCAGAAAATTTTCAGAAAAACCCAGCGATTCCCTTCAGCCAACAAATTTACTCCCTAAGAATAGTTATGTTACATGATGTCTCTGAATTGTCCCACTCATCCTTGCTTCAGGTCAGAGGAATAAGGGCTGGTTTTTGTGGGTATTTCTTCACTGTGCTCAAGCAGGCAGCAGAGGGCACAGCTCCCTGCTGAAAGACTTCCAAGGGGGAGGTTTCATGATTATGCCTCATTCTGCTTAAATGTTTCCTGTCTATCAGGACCTCTGGAGATTATTGAATCCAACCCTCCTGCCAATGCAGGAACACCCAGGGCAGGCCACACAGGAAAAGATCAGGTGGGTCTTGAAAGTCTCTACAGAAGGAGACTCTGGGCAGCCTGTTCCAGGCTCTGTCACTCTCACAGTGAAGGAAGTTTTTCCTCATGTTGAGGTGGAACTTTCTGTGTTTCACCTTCCTACCATTACCTCTCATCCTATCCCAGGCACCACTGAAAAGAGCCTGGCCCCTTCTCCTTGACCCCCACCCTGCAGATGTTTGTAAACATTCATCACATCCCCTCTCAGTCTTCTCTTCTCCAGGCTAAACAGACCCAGGGCTCTCAGCCTTTCCTCACAAGAGGAACTACTACACATAAAGGTAGACACATCTATGGTGGTTTGCATGTTCAGAGCTTTAGACATTAAAACATTGTCAGATGATCTCTGTTAACCCCCCTCCCTCTGCAAAGGGGAAGAGAAAGGGAATGAGGGAGAGAGACTCAGAAAGTAGAAAAGAAAGCTAGAACAGCTGCAATGAAAATAAAAATAATACTAATAAATTTAATATACACAAATATACACAGAACCAGTATTAAACCCAACCCCCTGGGATCGAAGACAGAATGGACAGAAGCCTCCTCAGGTGCCAGCCATTGAAGAAATGAGGAAGAAGCTGGAAAAGCCAAGCAAAGCAGAGTGAGACCCTCATGACCCCTCAGCTTTGTACAAAACATGACATATCTGGGCTGGAATCCCTCACTGGTCAGTTTGGGGTCCCCTGTCCTGTCCGCTCCTCCCTGCAGCTGCCATCTTTTACTCTCTGCACCCATCAGTCTGGTAACCAAGATCCA
>VWZY01004524.1:237719-269528 GCA_013399075.1 Chloroceryle aenea | reverse complement strand
GAACAGAATTAGTTCTGTTCTCCCTCAAACCAGGACAATTGTCCACACTCAGCTGGAAAGCCAGTGATCCACTTCTATTTATACTATGGTGGCTTTGCCAAGCACATCACCTATTTTTAATCCCAGTTTCCCAGAAAGGTGCTAACACTTTCCCTGCAGAGTGAGGATAGCCTAAAAGGTGGAGGCAGTAATCAGTGATTGACAGAATAGAGGCTTGTGTTTTAAGAAGCTTATCACCATCCATGATCCTCAGCTGGGATGACCCTGTGCTGCTGGGACTTGGTTTTTTTGGTTGCTGTCTCAGCAATTTAGTCCCATAGTTCTAATGCTTTAGTGCAATGTGATGGCATCTGAGCTGCAAGTGCTCTGAAGGAGTGCACAACAACCACAACAATAATTAGAAAATACTTTAAATCACATTATTTTAACTAACATTTATAGCTAATTTACTTCAATCCCTATTGCAAGGGTTTTTTTGGAAATAAAATTCAGTGCTCTTTGAGTTTAGAAATCTTTCCTCCTACCATGAAGTTGGGAAAAGCCTTGGAATATTGTTTTTTTTTTGTCAGGTAGAAGAGGGAACTGAAAAAATCACCCAAATGCAAGTACTGTGCAACACGGACTAAGTTATCAGCCACCTTTCCTAAGCTGCATCACCTTTGTTCCTGGGACTGTTTAAAGTTAAACCTCATTTCTTTAGCATCTGGAGAAAGACTGATCACACAGCCCCACTGTAACTTCAGGAATTAAAAAAGTTGTAAGTCTATTCAAAGAAATACTGGATTACTTTCCTTTGAATCCTGGTTCATGAGCTCTTCATGAGCTCAAGAGTTGTTCATAACATTAAATTTTTTTTTCTACATTCATACAGGAAAAAAAATTAAATTATTTCTAACAGGATTTAATTAGAATTTTCAAGAACAAGTCACTTAGACTTTAATTAAGTACTAGTAATTAACATTTCTGCAGCAGCAACAGTGTCATAGTTAAAGCTGAAGTGCACTTAGGGAGGTACAAAGGGATGTAACAGGAGGAATCAGAAGCCAGTTGAGTTGAGTTTCAAGAAGCCAACCAGTTGTTGTGTCAGTCACACACAGTCTGCTCCATTTAAGTTGGAGGTCTAGGATTACTTTAGAGCCTGGCTGATGAGACAGCAAAAAGGTCACAATTCTGATATCTTGGCTCCTCTTCCAAGAGATCATTTTACTGAATCTCTGCCATGCTCACCTCGCACAGAAAAAATATTTTTCATAGTCAGAAAATTGTCATTGATTATCTGATCAAGCAAAAGATACTATGGCAGTTTTTCCACATGATATTCCCACTCCATCTACCTAACAAAATAAGATTTCTATTTCTTTTGTCTATTATTAATAATTCTTTTCTTTGGTAGAAAAATTCAAAATTATCTTACCCCACTCTTCTGGATTCTTGGCCACTGAATTTCTTCTTACTATATTGTCCACGTATCATGGCAGAATGTACCATCTGTGTCACTCAAACCATAAAGACTATTTCACATCTCTCCAGATGAGTCCTATCTAACTAGTCACTTGTTTATTTCAGTGGCCCAGCTGATAGTTCTTGGCAACTGGCAGAAATTATCTGATATTATCTACATGAGTAACTCAGTGACCAACTCTGTCTATAGATGACTCATAACAGGCAAGGAAGAGAGGGATCTCTGGCTCTTTTACCCTGATAGGAGCATGAACAACTGCAGCCAATTTGGTGCTGTGGCTCTCATAGGACTGAAAGAGCTTAACCTGCCTTATTCCAAAGGAGCAATGATAATTGACATCAGATGGTCAAAAGTCAGGATTGCTGTTCTGCAAGAAACACCTTCTCTTTCAGAGCAGTTCTTTAAAGTATTTACAATTTTTCCCGATGGCTGCTAAATCCCCTCACAAACACATTCAAAAGAGTTCTGATACTCAAAGTGAAAAACTCTTAAGCCATGAAGACCTTTGCCCCAATGTACCTGGCTTATCTCTCCCTCCAGGACTCCTAACAGTCCTAGTGGGAGGAAGCTGGGAGGCTTAGATGTCACCAATAACCTTGTAACCTGGACACAACCCCCCTTTTCCTCCTGCAGCAGGAGAGAGGCTGCAAGTCCTAAGTGCTTGGGATGGAGGTGGCCTGCTTGGAGCTTCTGGGCTCCCTGGTGTATGACCAGGTTCTCCAGAGCAGCAGATTGAATCTGTTTAGTGTCTGATGCCAGGTTTGGTTTCTGAAGCCTCAGAAGAGTTGTGGACACCAACCTGACTCTGTTTCAGCTCTAAACATGGCAGTAATTTATCACAGGCATCCCACACTGTGGACAGCAGCAGACCTCCCAGTTCTCCTTGCCCCAACAGGGTTCTTCAGCTTGACTCAAGCCTGGTTCCTGAGGTCTTCAGACTCCCTGTTGGAGAACTATAAGTTAATAACCATCCAAATCCAGAATATGTAATATTTCCAGGTCATCTATTAGTTTTCTGTCTTCATTTATCACACAGTTTACATAGCAAGGTTGCCCACGGACCATAAAATGTGCAACCTTCACTTCAAGCAGAAATGTCATGATGCAGTGAAATATTGCTATCATTTTAGTCATCTGACTAGGAAATTGGTCAGGGACTAAGCAGGTGAAGCAGTCTTTCAGCAGAATTTTGTGGTTATAATTTTCCTCTGGACATTTTCCATTCTAATAAAACATAATTTCTGAACAACAACAAAAAACTAGTAGAGAATTCCAATCCACCTATAACTGAGATGTACCTAAAAGCCATCATATTCCTAGGAATCAATGCCACCAGTTTTACAGGTTGTGACTTCACTGGCACAATGGTATCTGAAATTCCTGACGTCAGCTGCAGACATCTGCAAAGGCAGATATCAGTAGTTTCCTACTACTGAGAATAGTCTGTAAGAAAAACAGGAAAATGTCAACAGGGTCCATTTTTGCAAGGCAGGATGACATGGCAATGTTTACATAGCCTGTGAGAAACCTTAGTTTATACAGAAATAATTACTCCATGCACTCAGCTCAAATGATTACAAATATAGATAATATCACAACTATTTAACTATGCTGCAGGACTCATCAAGAATAAGGTCCTAAAAATACAGTCGTGCTTTTAAGCATGTACTAGACAGAGTTTAAGCCAGGCAAAATCCCATAGGTGTTAGTAGAACTTAGCTTTAAATCAGAGTCAGGGCATGGTGTATTCTTACTGAAGAGAGAGGTGATTGTGTGTAAATATTCTTGAAATTCAAGACAGGAGAGACCTTTGCAAGTTGAACTTCAGTCATGCATTTCACCAGGTATCAGTCCCCAAGCAGATTGCTTTGAAGATTCCCAGCAGTACAAAATGGCTTGAGATAATTTCTGGAAATTCAAAACCTGTTAGGTCTTAGTTGGCTTTGGACCTCCTCTTCTGGTGGGTGGTTAGAGTTAGGGTAGTAGGGTTAGGCTGAGGTTGGACTCAATGATCTTGAAGGTCTTTTCCAACCTGAGCAATTTGTGATTCTGTGATTTCATTAAAGAGAGCATTGCTAGTGATTTTAATTTAGTATTTAATAATATATTGACTATTTTGTTGCACACTGACACTGTTACTCGTTTTCCACTACTAAAAGCTACTAAGATTGATGATTTTTTAGTGACTGTCACAATTAGTGGTCTAAAATCTGCACATAGACATCTTAAATCATTGACCTGGGTTTTCAGAAAGGCTGATCACCCATTGCTTTCTGTGAAGTCTGCACTTTCATACCATAATTATCCTTTGGATTGTGAAGATTTAGTGTAAAGTTGTTTGAACAACAGTTGAATGGTTAGAATGATGTACATTTTAATTTGGCATCCAACTCATATTTGTCTCAATATAGGTACTGGATCAAAAACTAAACAGATTGCCAACCATACTAGTTCCTTATTACATCCTTTTCTCTTGTCAGTTCCTTAAGCCATTCTGAAATCATATGAAATCAATAAATGTTGGTCAGAAAATATTAGTCTTTACTGCTTAAGCAGACATATAAAATCCCAAGCATAAGTTAGAAATCCAGAAGAAAATCAAGCAGAGTTCTTAACAGCTTTCACGAGCACCAGTAGTTCTATTTAAAGAAGGCAGTAGCTTTCAAGGAGAAAACAAATGGCAATTTTGAACTGGAGTTATCAAGGCAACAATGGTAATAGCTATCTTTAATAGAAAATCAGATTTATTTATAATATGTTGAATATTTATTTCTTTTTTTAATAAAAATTCCTCAGAATGACATGGATCATTAACATATCAAGTATCTGTATCAAGTATACAATTGTTTCCAAGGGAAAATGTCATTAATTCAGTATTGGTACAGAATTAGAAGTAGAAAACTTCAATTTCTTGTTTTGACTAGGACCTGACCACTGGCACAAGTTATACCCTACTGCCCACGGAGACCATTAATCTCCTATGGGTATTAAAACCAAGGAAGTGAAAAAAGATGGATCTCTGGGGCTTCTCCAGATCACTTGGAAACCTTCCACGTACAAAGAGTTCATCAGGGTTGGACATTCATTCCACATGAATTTGGAGGACAAGGACAATCAAAAAGAGGATCTGGAGAGGGGGATGTGAGACATTTTCTTTTTTTCCTTATTTTTTTCTCCAATTTATATTGAAAACAAGACTCGTTGCCTTGCTGAAATATTTATATAGATTTGGGCATGCTTGCTAATTTTGTTATGCTATTGGCAACACCCTTTAAGTGTCCAGTTCTTTGAAGTTAGGACTTGATGGCAATTGTTCTTGTGCTAATGGCAGAACCAGTGGTAATTTCCCAGTAGGAAATCTCCTCACTGCTTTGGGGAGGGGAAGGTAGGAGCAAAGTTTCTACACAGTTACTCAGTTGTGCTTATTTTTGGGGTTTTTTTTGTTGTTTTTTTTAAATCAACATGCAGTGGGAGGTCTATACATAAGTAAAAGTTACTCACAGAGTAACTCCATATGGAATCACTCAGGACTAGTGATTTCTTACCTCAGGGGGTCTTATTACCTTGATTGATTGATATTTTTACCATCCTTCATGCGTTTGCAGTGCTGACTGGCAGAGCTCTCACCAGAACATAGAGATCGTGGATGTTTCATTTCCATTGCAGCCAAAATGATCAACAAGGCTCAGAGCACACACTGGATGGGAGGAAATGTGCCACAGAGAAAAAGTCAAAGTCAAGTTTTCAGTGTTTGCTCACATGTATCATCCCAAGGAAAAAAATAAAGGAAAAAAGAAAAATAGAAGGAAGAAAAAAAAATAGGAAAGAAAAAAAGAGGAAAGAGAAAAGGATAAAGGGAAAAAAGCACATGGAGATAGCTTCAATAGTATTTTATTTTGCAAAATCAGCACCATCTCTGTGTGTCCAAAGTTGACTTTGCAAGAGCAGATTGGGTTTTGACCACAAAGCCACAAAACCACAGTATTTATTAATCTAAACTGAGATAATCTAAATCCCTATTTAAATAATGAAATAGGACTGAAAAGTACAGCTCTAAAAGTAACATCTACTAAATGTTTAAAAGGTCAGCTGTACAAGTACATTCAATTTAATACTAAATCAGCTGCTTTTTATATCATCTGATCACCCAAGGTCCCACTGTATTTGTAGCTGGAGCTCAGCAAAGCTACAAGTATTCTGATCACTGTGGTTTTTTCTGGCCTTTCAAGAACAGCAGATAAAAAGGAAACACAGAAGAAATTAATGAAGAGAAAAAGGTAAACAATTTATCTAGTAAAAGTCCCAGCAGCTGTCAGGTGCATGAAATGTCTTCAGATAATGAAGTAAGGTCTGTTTTACAAAGAAAAAAACACCTCTAAAGTAACAAATGATATTAATTTTCAGTACCTTAGTGTCCTGCTCATGGTCATGCCAACAAATGATTCATATTCAATCCGTTTAATGCTATCTGAGGCAGCTTTTAGATTTTAGGAACATTAAAACATGACAAACTAATGAGACAGATTATATATTTTTTCTTGAGGCATTAGAAACACATAGCCTCAAGTGTTCCCAGTAGGAAACTTTCTACTGTTGAGAGTCCTAAAGCTGTCTCCAATAAATATTAAAACCAAGGAAGTGAAAAAAGGTGGATCTCTGGGTCTTCTCCAGATCACCTGGAAACCTTCCACATACAAAGAGTTCAGCAATGTTGGCCATTCATTCCACATGAATTTTGAGGATAAAGACAGTAAAAGCAGTGCTGTAAACATTTACAGTTCCTCACACTTCCTCTAAAAGCTCTAAACCTTGGCAAAAGTACAGAAAATTTTCCAGTCCATGCTCCAAACATTCAAAAGCAGAATTGCTTTAAATGCAAACCAGCACCTCTGCTGTAGTCAGCTGCAAACAGTGGAACATGCTCCTAGGCTACCAGCAAGCGGGCATCTAATGGTACTTGCTGGCAGTATAAAAAAAGATGGAAAGGAAAATGACCCAGTAGTTTGGGTGATTTCTCAATGCCACAGCTTGAGGAAATTATACAGAGAACCATAAATATTTAAGTCTTATTTTAAGATTATCATTTCTACCTTTTAGCAGAATGAGTTTTCTCATTTGCTGCTCCATATTTTATCTGCACATAAAAATATTGGCATCTGTGCTGTGCATCAATAGCCAAACCCCACAGTAAATCACTTGTAGTGATTTAAGAGCAAGCTGGGGAAAGCCCCAAGCTGCAAGCTCTCTTCCCATCCTGCCCAAGGACAGGTGAGACCTGTCTGGCCGTGTCACCTGGCTGGCAGCTCTTGGTGTGTGTTGCTTGGTGGGATGACAGCTGCCAGAGCAACGCCTCAGTAACCAGACATGGCAGGGCAGGGTGGCAGCAGTGTCCACCAAACTGGTGCCCGAGGAACATCAGCGAGCTCTGACTTTGTCAGCATCAGGTGAGACAGTTTCCTAAGCAGTGTTTTTGAGTTTTTGGTCACAAAACCATCAGATCTGCTCAGGAATCCTGGTAGCATGAGGACGTGGTCTCTTGAGACACCGCAAAGCAAATTTGAAGATTATTTTTGCTGCTCTTATTCTTCCTGAAATCTCCAGCAAACTGCCCATTGATCGAAGCTGAGCAGACTAAAGCAGAGAATGAGGCTGAAAGACTGGAAAAAAAGCAGGGTTTGGCACGCCAAAATCTAATGCAATAAAACCTCATCTCTCTCTGGGAAAGTCAGTTACCGGCGCAGCGTAATAACAGGGCTGGAGAGAAAAGACCAAGTCATTCCCCTGACAATAATTTTCTAAGCAGCACCTCTGACCACACACTCTCCCACCCCCCTGCAAACTCTCTCCTTGAGCTGGGGGGGTGTTAATCACGAGAGAGCTGAGGGCTGGGGCAATCTGATCATCTGGGCCACCCCTTGAAGCCAAACTGCTTCCTTGTGATAAGGAGACACTAACCCTTGGCACACCAGCAACGTGCTGTCAGGAAACATTTAGATTTACCCTTGAAAAATGTGTTAGGACAGATTTGGTAGTAGTGTCACAGAAAGCTGTAAGCAGCTGATGCAATAGGACCACCCCTGTCTTATCAGGAGGTTCCCCATGAGGAAAAGCAAAGAGGGGGGCATCCAAAGCCACTTCTGCCTAAGAGATTTGGCTTCCCTGCAGTCCCCTGGGGGAGGCCAGGTCTGTGTGTCCATCTCCTTCCCTCACCAAACTGTGCATGCTTCCATTGATTCCCACTGCTCTGAAGGGTGGTTTGATATCCTTTCATGGAACCTTATTTATGAATTATCCTCATGGAACCATACAGGCTGTTTCTGCAATGGCAGCATGCTCTGGAGGCATGGTCCCATCTTGCACATATGCAAGAGGAATGCCCAAAATGGTCACACTCCAACTATCCAGGATGCTTTCAGTCCTTGAACAAGCCCCATAGGTTTGACATCAGGCAGGATTTTGCAAGGCTGCCAGCTAACAATATTGCATTTTGCATTTCCATTACCTATCCCAGTTGCAACATGAATTCTGTTGTTGAGTCAAGGGAGAGAAAGGCTCCAGGGAAAGCCTCAAGACAGGTTTAGATGATTATTGCAAAGGAAAGTTCTGCTGAGCCCTACAGAATTGTTTCCTGTTTCACTCACTGAACATGCTTCTGCCCTCCTTGGTTTCCCTGGTGTGAACATTGCTGCCCCATCCTGTGATCCTTCAGCCCCCTTTCCAAGTATGTACTGCATGCAAATTCCTTTCTTCAAGTGACATTTTAACTCAAATGAGCGTATTTGATTGATGAGAAGGAGGTGGAGAACAGATACTTGGCACAAGCAGTTGCAAGGCCAGATACTTAAGGATTGAAGATCAAGCTCTAGACCTGCTTCTCAAATCTAATTTCTGTGATACTACAGCAAGTTTGGCCAGTTGTGAAAGGAGCATGGATTGAATTCAAATAAGTGATTCATCAGAACAATATTATATGTATAAAGGAGTATATATTAAAATCTAACTGTGTTCCAAGCTGTGACATACACAGCATCCACACTCCTGTTCTTCAGCAGATCTGCAAGCATACAGGGATAGAATTATTCCAGTGGGGCAGTTAGACTAATTATAATCACAGAATCACAGAATCACAGAATCACAGAATCCTAGGGGTTGGAAGGGACCTCGAAAGATCATCTAGTCCAACCCCCCTGCTAGAGCAGGGCCACCTAGAGTACGTCACATAGGAACATGTCCAGGCGGGTTTTGAATGTCTCCAGTGAAGGAGACTCCACGACCCCCCTGGGCAGCCTGTTCCAGGGCTCTGTCACCCTTACAGTAAAAAAATTTTTCCGAACATTCAACTTGAACCTTCTGTGCTCCAATTTACACCCATTCCCCCTTGTCCTATCACTGGTCACTACTGGGAAAAGCCTAACTAAGATTATAAGATTCAGCAGCTACTCCTGAGACCTTGTTCCCAAAGGTTACGTTTTGAGATCTCTAAAGATCACAACAGAAGTGACTCAGCTTGCCACAAGGCTGGAGCTTCCATGAACTAGAAGATCTCTTCAGTAGCAGGTACTTCAAAGAAATTAAAAGCTTCTTTTTAAATGGCTAAACAAGGAGGTAAGCACCAGTTTGGAAATACTGATGTGATATGACTACTGCAAAGCCACAAAGGAGTGGTGCAAAGCTAGGAACAGAATGATGTTTCTGCAGAGGGGGCTCAGTCCAAAAACTTTCAGCTTCCCAAAAACACCTTCCATTTCTCTTTCTCAAATAAATGTGTCACCTGCCCCTGGCCTAAAGTCAACTGCTTCTACACACACAGTTTCCCAGGCTGCAAACCAGAAGAGCCCTCTCTCCTCATAGACAAAAGAAGATGGGGCTCAACTTCTAATTGCTCCTATCCTCCTTAATCTCACCTCCATGCTCCTGGCTTTGGCCACAGGATCAGTTGGTTCTCCTTTGACCACATACCTAACAAAGCTGGGTTCCACAGTTAAATCAGCATTCACTTATGTGCTGGCTTCTGTGAAAAAATCTGGAATTTCTGCTGAAAGACAATAGAGAAATGAGTGAGCAAGCATTAGTAGACCCATTTTGCAAATAAGGAGAGCCACATGAAGGCTTACAATAGGTTTCAGATGTATTTTGGCACCTGTAATGAAACTTAGGATGAATGCTGGTGGCTAAATCCAGTAGAGAACTCCAGAAAGCAGATGCCAGCCTGCCTCATTTACAAGACATCTAAATACCACTGGAATGCTGTGTGCAGTGGTGCCCATGCAGCAGCCAGCTTATGGAGTCTTAAGTGTCCAGACCGAGTGGGGACAAGGTGCCACGCAGCCTCTCCAGTGGCATTCAGAAAGGAGAGAGGTGCTGAGGAAGCCCCACATCATGCTGCTGCACAGAGCACTCCTAGCACGCACCAGAAGCATTAGTTGTGCCCATACCAACAATGAGAGAGTGATGGGACTTGGCCACGGCCGGATGGAAGCGCACCAGGGTGGTTTTGGCAAACATCACCCAGAGCCCTCTGTGAGAGGGCCTGGACCAGGTGAAGTGATGGTTGCCAACAGACCATATGGAGGAGGGTATGCAGAAAAGTCCAGCTGTACAGCCTCAGGACTTGTTATGGCCCTTGTTCCAGTACCAGTAAGTGGTCCCTGGCTTGCTTCATTTACCACACCAGCCACAGCTATTAAGCTCACTACAAAGCACAACAGACAGGCTCTGTTTGCCTCTGGAAAAGCAGGAGCTGTCAGTAGTTGACAAATTGATTCAAGAGGTGGACAGCTTTTCCCTGCTTAGCCTGAGGGATCCCAGTTGCCTCTGAGAGTCCTGACAGGCAGGCTTTGAACCAGGCACACTGGTTTTTAACATGAACTCTCCCCTGCTCTAAGTGGGTAGTACTTACATTGTGGATATTATGCTTCTGTAAACTCAGAAAATAAAGTGATCACAACAAGAATATGCAACTAAAATTATTTCTTTTCAACTATCTAGCCATTCAGTTGGTTAGTGGTTTCATACCTTGGCTGGGTGTCTTTTTCCCTGCCAAATGTGAAAGGTAACCCAGTGCCAGTAAGGAGCATTAGCTGATGTTTGTACACTGCCTACCAGTGCAAGAGTGTTAAGTACTAGAAGTGAAGCACATCTTAGCACTCAAAGACCTGCATGCTGAATAGTTGACCCAGTGCCCAGGCTGGGATGACCACTGACTCTGAAGAGGCTGAATATAGCCTTAAGTCATCACAGAAATTAAGTCCAGTACAGACATACAAGTCACAGCATGTAAAGCACAACTCAACAGCAATACACTCTTCTCAGAGAACAAAATGGGGCTTTCTCTGTATCAATACAAAGCAGTTCTGGCAATCATCTTTTCCTCTTGCATGACTTACTGCATGTGAGATGCAAGAGACAAGTCTTCAGTTTAATCTTTTTGTATTAATCTCAGCCCATTTTAGTAGGAGCTCAGTGCAAGTGACCATAGCAATGCCCTACACATTGTCAGGGGGCAACATACCCATGGCAGGGAAAATTGAAGCACAATCATGAGACTTCTGGATTATTTAAGCAGTATCACAGCTAAGCAGTGTGTTTACCCAAGGGCTGTTCAGCTCTGATACCATGGGTGTTCCCACTTTACTATTGGGGGGCCACACTGCAGGGCTAGATTCCTAGATTCCTGATTGCCAGAACCCAGAGGTGGGGGCAGTGTAGATTGTATATACCCTCCCTATGCTGAGGCAGAGGGGGAAATCCAGATCAGGAAAAATTACAGATATCCAATAAATTCAACAAAAACAAACAAAAAAAGGCAGCAGAGTAGAAAATGACATTTTGGTAGTGTATTTTCCTGCCCGTTAATTACAACTCCCATCTTTCTGTAATCACAAAGATCTTTTTCCTGTTAATATACACTTACAGTGTGCTTGTGTGGACCAAGAACCCTGCCTTGAGTCCTAGCAGTGATATTTACAGAATCACAGAATGATCTAGGTTGGAAAAGACCCATGGGATCATCGTGTCCAACCTTTCACCCTACTCTACAAGTTCACCCCTAGCCCATATCCCCCAACACTACCTCTGAGCAATGCTTAAACACACCCAGGGATGGTGACTCAACCCCCTCCCTGGGCAGACTGTTCCAATATCCAACCACTCTTTCCATGAAGAATTTTTCCTACTGTCCAGTCTAAACCTACCTTGTTTCAGCTTGAAATATATATTTAGATATTCCATAACTCAGAGAGACAGGTAGGCAAATGCTTTCTGGACCCTCACACTATGAGAGAGGTGCCACAGCTGAAATGAGCATCACCCTTCATCTGAATCAATCAGGAAACTGAAGCAGAAACTGTTTTCAAATAACTGGTTGGATTTTCTTTACAAATCTGTACTGTTCTCTTTGCAGAAAACCTGCTCAATAATGATCACCTATGCTCAGCTGTATATCCTGCACGTGTCCATTTGTCCTTGCAGAGTTTGCTCCCAAAGCTTCAGGCGCTGGCACACACTGACTTGCTGCCCATGCTCTGCCCAGCAGCTTTCTGTATGCTCAGGGAAGTCCAGCTAAGCCAGAACATGCTGGACCTACAGAGCCTGCTGGGTAGGGATGATGTGGCCACACAGAGTCGAGGTTCCCCGTACATAAATGACTTACTTTTTTTTTTTTCAATGCCTGGTGAAACTTCCAGCTAGAAGAAAACACTGAAAATCTTACCTTGCTCCTATAGTGGCTGTCTCTGGCAAGTGGCTTTTAGGCATGAGTGGAATTATGTGATAGAATCACAGAATTGCCAGGGTTGGAAGGTACCTTAAAGATCATCAAGTTCCGACCCCCCTGCCAATGGCAGGGACACCTCCCACTTAGAGCAGGATGCTCAGAGACCCATCCAGCCTGGTCTCAAAAACTTCCAAGGATGGGGCCTCCATCACCTCTCTGGGCAACCTGTTCCAACCTGATGGCAATCGATTATGGAAAATGGGAGCATTTAAATGCACAGATTCACCAAAATAGGACCTTTTAAATCCAAACATCTTTTCTTAGGTATCTGAAAGTAATCCTGGTTTTTTTCATAATATTTGTTTCACTTTTAAGAAGGGGAGTAAGTCACAATCAAGAGCACATCCTTAATACTTGAATTACACTGCATCATCTTTCACAGGCTGAGCCTTCAGAACAGCATGGGTGTTATTTGGGCTGTGGTGTCAGTGTGAAGGTGACACCAGACCATGGCATTACTTACAGTGACATCTACAGCCAAAAGCAATCTGCAAATGGCCACTTTTTTTCCTATTAGAAGGGGGATTTGGGTGTTCAGTCCTCTATCTTTGGCACCTTTCTTCATCTTCTTCACATCTCACCACTCGGATGTTCACAGGCAGTTCAATGGTTTAGATTATTGAATAGTTTAGTCTGTTATCTTTTAAAATCAAAAATCCACGTCCTCAGTCAATCATCCATCTATCTTTATGGAGTATATGTCAAACTAAAAGATTTCTCAGCATCATTTGCCACTTCATGGGTGAGCGATGGGCATCTCCAGCATCCAGGAGACCACAGCTTCTGCTGAGGTAGTATTGTCTTAACATCATGTATTTAGCTTTCCCACATTCCTTCCTACTGAACGTAGCTGTCACTGACCCCATTGACCCACAAAAACTGAAGCCTGGCCACAAGACCTTGTGTACAGACTTCAGGATTAAAATATGAGAACAGTAATTCCATTAAACCATCAGACTGTGAGTACAGAAAAGAATAGTTCAAGGGTTTCCTCAGGGTACTTGCTGAAAATACTCCACACCACCTTAACAGCTATTCAGATAAAGTTAATTAATAATAGCACTTTGCAGTTATTTTGCCATATCTAGTTACTGCTACATATCAGCTAGTGCAAAGCTAATTCAGTCAAACAGGGGTTTTGTGAAAGGCTTTGTTTTGGGCTTCGCTTCTGGCTTTGTTCTTCTGCTGAAGGTCTCCTGAACCAGTCATGAAGTTGAGCTAAACTCTTTTGAGAGAATCAAGATCTCTTCTGGGCATTGGGACAACAGGATGGAAGTTCTTTGGCTCGTCTCTGCAGACTTCAAAATCACTATGTTGTTGAATAGCATGGCACTATGACTTGTACTAGTTAGGTTGACACAACAGTAAAGCATTTATAACATAACTATTTATAAGTTATATATTTTTATATATTATATATGTAAATAAAACTATATCTAAGTATATATTATATTTTTTTTAACTTTATAACTCTTATTTCTAACTGTATTTGCAATGAAAAAGGTAACAAATACTACTTCAATAATCTTCAGTGATTTTTGGACTTCCACTGCCATCTGCAGACCTGGGCACACTGCATTCTTTCAGCACACAGAGCTCTCTGTGCTTTATACAAAACAATGAGAAATTCAAACCAGTTTTGGAATATAAATTTGGATCATGAGGATCTTAGTGATTGCCAGGTAAGCAGATTATTCATGAAATCTTAAATTGCATAGGAAGCTGGAGTTTCAACAGGGCAAAGGGAAAACAGAACTCAAGAACAGACTCTCTGAAAAACACCAAGGATAACTGGGTTCCTTTTTCTCCTCAAAAATGCCAAAGTGCTATTTAAAAATAAAATAAAATAACAGTTTCTATTATGTTCCTTTATTCATATGCCATATGCCACTTTTTTCAGGAGTTATTCAGAAATTGATTATTTGGAAGACTTCTGTTTTTTTCATGGGATTGATTCCTTGAATATACAAACCCAGTATCAAACCCAACCCCTCTGATGGCAATTCCATCACCATCACCACTGATGCTGTGGAGCAGACACTGGGGAAGTCCCAGACTGGACTCAGCAGCAGATGGGGACCAGATTCAGGAACTGGATTCAGGAACACACAGATCTGGATCAAAGGCAGAATGGCCAGAGGACTCCTTGGATATCGGCCATTGAAGAAGAGAGATCCCTCAGCTCTATACCAAATATGATGTATATGGGATGGAATCCCTCGCTGGTCAGTTTACAGTCACTTGTCCTGGCCACTCATCCCCACAGGTGCCACCTTTTACTTTCTGCACCCTCAATGTGGTTCACAAGAGCCACCAGTGACCTTGGTCTGCACACCAACCCTTGGCAGTGACTCTGATCTTGGAGCATTATCACTGCTGGGAGCAGCCACTGCCTGCAAAAATCTGCTGTGAACTTCAGAAATCTGCAGTTGTTTAGCAGAGACTGAGCTGGAAAGTAAAACCACTGAACAGAATTAGTTCTGTTCTCACTCAAACCAGGACACCCTCCTTTGCCAAACCAGCAGAGCTGACCCCAAGCCTCTACTGCTTTTTACTTAATTTTGAGAATAAGGTTATTGGTGACCAACCACCCAGCCATATACAATTCTCAACAGCTATGATTTTCAGCAGAAGATTTTTTTCAGAGGGTAAACAGTCGATCAAAGACCACTGCAGCTCAGGGGGAGATGCTCTAGGCTCATCTTAGTACAGCATAGAGCCCACACATTTCATCCCCTGGGAGCACATCATGTAGTCTGGTTGAGATTCAGTGCAGCTTGGGCATAGAGTTAGTGAGTAGAGATGCAACCAAGTGCTCAGTGTTGAGTCTGGGTCCATGCTCCACATTACAGCTGCAGCAGATGGGTAACCTGGGAAGCTGCTCCCGAAAGATTTCAGGCAACTGAGCATTTTTAGTCTTTTTCAGGTGCCACCACTGGCTTTCAGCCCAGATGCAGACTGTGCTAGGTCGTCTGCCATGAACACAGCATCTCCACATTAGAAGAATGACTGTGAATGAGGTCTTCTAAAATTTGCTTGCATAACTCTATTAAAAAAGGACCATACTTTTAACAAGTGCTATCAGAAACTTTATATACCACTGACTGCATGTCCTACCACTGCCAAAGACATTTGACTGCATGTCCTACCACTGCCAAAGACATTTTACACAGAATATAAAAGAAGATACCCAATAATAAGCTGCCCAAAGATAGACTTCAAATGAGGGGTGACATTTTTTTCCCAAATCTAGAGCTGCAGGTCCTAGTTACAAAACTGCAGCCTTCTCTGTAAAACTATAATGACTTAAACAGAAAATACAAAACACATTCATAAAATCATTTTTTTATTTTGATAAAATCCTTATAAATATCAAAGCACTGGATCGACTCCACTGTTTTCAATATGTAAAAAACATGTAGAACTTTTGTTTCTGATATGAAGCAGTAGCTTTATTACTTTCTCTTCTGAGACAAACAAATTTTATAACCTTCCTGCAATCCGAAACATTGTTTGTGTTCTGCAGCTACTCACGTGACAGGGAAACATCAGATCCAACACTAAGTCTATAAAAGAGTGTAAAAACACACAACACACTCCTGCTCTCTCCACACACACTTTCCAGACATCCTCATTCAGAAAAAAAACAAACCTGAGGCCTCTCCAGCTGCATTCTTCTCCCTATGCCAGAAAACAAAAAGTGCCTGCAGGTTTTTCCCCTTTGGTTAATGGTTGTAGCTGCTGTCACTGCCAAATGCCTTTTATTTTCCCCATGGTCTTTCATTCAGAAAACATTTAGAAGGCATTGAGAGACCTTGCAGCAATAGTAGCTATAGCCTGTGGAGGAGAAAACAAAAAAACCCACCTATTTTAAACTAAGCTAAAATATCTATGTCTCTATGTCTAATTAAATCAGTTATAAGAAGGTGTAATCCTGATTGTGATTTCCCTCACAATTGTCCATCTGAGATAAAAAGATCTATTGAGGTAAAAGGCACAGCCTACAAAACCTACAAAAAACCCACAAAATTCCTGGAGAGCAGGTTGGTCAGAAGTACTACAGAGATTGGTGGTAATTGCTGCCCATGAAACCTCTAGCTGCCTCTTTCAGGTATCACCAGTTTTCACAGTCTTAAGGGTAAATCTAATCCTATACTAAGCTACATCCTATGGCAAGTTAATTAAAAATAATAAAAACTCATTTGGCATAGACCAAACAATTATACTCAGATAACAAAAGCTCCTGAGATAAACACAGGCTCGAGTCAATGCATAAAGACAGACATTTCAATGCATTGCTATTGAGGGCTGATCTTTTATTAGCTACTGACTTTGGCTTGCTCTAACTGCTGTCTTTGGTATTGGATTAGAAGGGGAATCACCCAATTCTACTGTGACAGTCAGTACCTAGGAGACATTCCATACCTGTGCTCCACTGAACAATGTGACATGTGCAGTGTGTGTTTCACAGGCAACGTGTCTAGCATGAGAGTCTGGAGCAATAGCTACCCCTGCTTCTTGATTTTAAGTGGTAGGAGTCTGCTGCTACATGGCTCTAGTGTTACAGTCCCTTCTTGTTCACTAAATGCAACAGGTTGCATTTATGAATGAATAGTTCCCTCCATGCCCCTCCACCTTGCAGTTTTCAGGACAATTTCATCCCTACAATGGAATTCCAGGGTGGAATTCAGGAATATCTTAATCCACCTGACATGATCCTGCAATATACAAAATCTTTGGTATTTATTTGTTTGTGCTTTGTTGGGTTTTGTTTTGTTTTTCATCAATCTACATCACTACTGCTATGAAGCAGTCAGAATAACAGGATCCTATCAATACCTAAATGCTGCCAGTCTCTACTGCTTTTAGTAGGAAGGTAAGCAAGATATTGTGAAAGCCAGTAATTAAATTGTATCAGCCTTCAAATATTTTTTTCCTGAGAATAAGTGTGAAGCTTACAGTGTAAGTCCTATACAGGAGCTAAATGTTATGTTAGAGACCAGAATAGTCCCAGAACATCCTTTACTGCCATCAGTATCAGGGATCCTGTCCAGTAATTTGGTGACAACTCCTTCAGCACATCTGATCCTTATGATTGGCACTCTGTGCATGCACCACTAACACCTCAGTCTCCCAAACCAATGCACTCAAACACAGACAGACCTCTTACCACTGATGAGCCTGCAACGACTCAGGACATAATTGTCGGTGAGAAATAACTGCATGGTACCCAACAATCAAACTACGCCTATTTCTTAAAACAACTCACAACAAATATTGAAAATCACAAAGAATATTAACTAGAACACTTAATTCAGCCTTTGGTTTCAGAGGGAGACTACTCTGGCTTTACTCCTTCAATTCCTTCTGACTTCTCGTCCCTTTAAAGGCTGGGGAGGCCGGAAGTTTCTCAGCAAGCAACAGGCGACCTCATCCTCAGCAGTGCTCAGAAGGCTGCGGAATTTGGCTAGCTGCAATCAAAACAGACATAGGATTCAGCAGAAACCTCACATTCATACAAATGAAAAAGCATGTAGTAAATATTAGAGAGAATCAGAGGTCTCCTAACAAGAAACCCATTCAGTGAGCTGCCTTAACATTTTGTGCAAAAACTGAAATCACCATTTCTGCTGAGCGTGGGGCCTGGGGTATTGAATTTTGAGGTCTTAGTAACATGGACTGTGAATGAGACAAAGAATAAGTTACAAAAATCTTAAAGGGTTACAGAATACTGAGAACATATCACAGGTGATGTGCTTATCAACAGCCAGTATTAGAAGCTACTTGGCATCAGTGTCTGCAGTAGGAAAATCTCTTTATACCCAAGGTGATCATCCCACTGGGTGTCACTATTGCAGCAGTTACAGCATGAAGCTTAATTTAACATGAAATGTAAGTAAACTCTTATGTAGCATCACACTTTTCCTAGATGGCCTAGCATAAAGCCCAGCTTATTACAGTTATATTTGCTTATCATTATTCTAATAAATTCACCAAGTTTTACATATCTGGAATGTGAGAAGAAATCTACTATTGATCTGCCAATTAAAATGCCAGAGAAGAGGTTTGAGCAGGGTATGCAAATAACAGAATTGAATGGAATTCCAGAATCTCTAAGCATCACCAGAACCCTTCTTTTCCATAAGTTCTTTGTGGGTTATTTTTAATTGTTCATTTTTAGAGTATGCATATTCTTTAAAAAAAAAGGGTAATAGCTGTTGGGCAAAAAAGGCAACAAGAAGTCAGGATAAATTTCACAGACATATTTTGTCCTTTGAAAATCTGGTAAGGTATGTAACACCAAGGTCTGCAAAAACTAATTTTGGGTGGCATTTAGAATTTCAAGTCCTACTAAAGCACCATTTCTACAAATACCTGTTCAGAACAAACACTTATGGGCTCTCTCAGAACAATCCAGATGACACTCTCAAGAAGAGGTGGAACAGTGAGGGAGCCAAAGTAAGTCCAGTAGTCCAGGGACTTGGGAAGCAGACAGCTAGGATCAAAGTTTGTGAATAGTGCTCTTTTACCCTGGAAAGACAAAAAAAAAGCTCAGCATGATCATAGCTTAAATATTTTAAGAGTTGTATTTCTTAAATTGTGAAAGCCAGTAATTAAATTGTAGGACAACATTATTTAAATGATGTTGGAAGTCTGGCTGATTTCTCTCACACAAACAATATCTTATTTCTCACCATGTACTTCAGCAGAACAGGGGAGGAAGCCTTTCCCTCATCTTTTGCACAACTTGCCATCAAGTATGTTCTTCCCCTGTTCCTGTTCTCATTGCAATAGATTTGTCAAAGACTAGGTTCTTTGAGGAATTAGCATTTTCCTCTAATCTCTTATCATATAAAAATTATTCTTTGTCTTCTTTACCTAACAAGAATGCTCCCAAACTGTCCCAAGTCAAGAGTTAGACAAGGATAGCTATGCAACTATGGACTAGGGAAGATGAAGGTGAAGGGAGTACAATCTAAGTTACAAAAAAACAAAACAAAACAGCAAAAGCATCCCCCAATATCATCATCAATGATCTAGACAGCAAGATAGCAAGTACCTCAAAAATGCTCAGAGGGCTGGAGGAGCTATGAGGACAGGCTGAGGGAGCTGGGATTGTGCAGCCTGGAGAAGAGAAGGCTCCAGGGAGATCTTATAGCAGCCTTCCAGTCCCTGAAGGGGGCCTACACAAAATCTGGGGAGGAACTGTTTACAAAGGCTTGTAGTCATAGGATGAGGGGCAATGGTTTTAAACTAGAGCAGGGTAGATTTAGATTGGACATTAGGAAGAAGTTCTTTACTATGAGAGTAGTGGACACTGAACAGGTTGCCCAGGGAGGTGGTGGAGGCCCCATCCTAGGAGACATCCAAGATCAGGCTCGATGAGGCTGATCTGCTCACTCAAGGACCTTGAGAGGTCCTTTCCAACCCAAGGCACTCTATGGTAATACTAGTATTCTCCAGCAGCATTTGTTCACCTTGATTCTGATGGTGTCCAAGCGATCAGTGATCTTCTTCAGCTGTGGGTTGCACTCACCAATCTATTGAGAGAGAAAATAAATACTGGACTCCAGAGAAAAACAGCAAAATTAAATAATCAAAAAGCAAATGCATAATGAATCTGTTTTATGTAACTTTACTTAAGTGACTGTGAGATTTGATCAGTGGTGTATGAGCCTGTGACTAGCTGGTCCTTACAACTTGTAGAGGTCATAAAGAACATACATTCCCTCCCTGACAGTATTTATTCTGGCTACCCACAGTAATTATTTCATCTGCAAAAGACCCACAAACTTGACACTGCAGGGGAATAAATCAATTTATTTTTCATGTTTTATAAGCATGGTATTAAAAGTCACAGGCTTACATCTGAAATTTAAATTGCTTAAATCAGTGAAAGCATTGTTCTTATGTATCACAAGCAGAATTTGTGTCCTAAGACATCCAGTGACACTTTCCTTGCAGCATTATCCTGTAAACTGGAAAGACAAAATTACTGAAGCAGTTCTTTCCAGCTGCTGCATATAATGGCTCCCTGACTGCACCAGCACCAGCACCAGCACCAGCATGAGGTGTGCTCGGGAAGCTGTGGTGGACAGGCAGGAGCCACAGATTTCACCCAAGCCCTACCCTTCGTCATGGATTGTGTGAATTCTCCATCTGCTTCTTCATACCCACGTCAGTGAAGCTGTTGCAAGAGTTTAATTTCTTCTTAGGGTAGGTACAGAAGGCAAAGAGGTCTATAACAACCATAAGGAAATTCTCCAGTTTCTGGTATTGTTTTTTGTTGGGGTTTTGTTGTTGTTGTTGTTTTGGGTTGGGTTTTTTTTCAGGAGAAACTACCAGTTCAGAAGCAAACTGTTAAAGAAGCATTCAGATCAGATTGCCCTCCTAAGGAAACCCGTTAGCCAAGTGCAAGTTATTGGGATGCTATAGGGACAGCTGAATGAAGTTCTGCATCTCACTGTCTTAAAAATCTACTAATCTGATATTTTTAATCTTCAAGGAAGCACAGCTCTCTCTACAATCAAGTAAACAGTACAAAGGAAACAGTTATCATTTGATGCCCATATAAAACAACTCTCTCAGTTATTAGCAATAATTACACCAACCAGCAGCATTATTCCTTTGGGCTCATAATGTAGATTTATTAGGTGGGCTGAGGCGTTCATTTCTTACCTTCAGAAATACAGCCATGACTGCTAATCCATCTGACTGACGAGCTGCCTCGACAAAACTGGAATATTTCTCTGAGTTCCAGTGGACCACATGAAGCTGCAAGGTGAGAAACACAGACAGCATCAACTCCCGCTGAACTCAAATGGTCACAAAGTCATCCTACAACTTTACTGGGCGTGATACTCTACTCCACTCTTTGGTATTCAGAGCCCATTCAGTTTTCTAAATGCAATTATTTCTTGGAACTGGTAAATATATAGTTCACACAAATGGCAAAAAGCAATTCCAGTGGCTGGGATTATTCAAAATTTAGCAGCAATCAACACGCTAGTGTGCCTGGCAAACAGCTTGGAGTCCATAGATTCTGAAGAGAGAAGCTAAGATGAGATATCCCATGGATATGTAACTACAGCTTCCAAATCCATTTTTAGTACAGCTGATTTTAAAAAGTGATTGAAAATCATGAGAATGCTGTTAGTTGCTCCTCTTTTCCCTTAATCAAGCTTTCAGTAACATTAATCAGCCACGTAAATAGCTAGAAAACAGCCAGAGGAACACACACTAAACTTGCACTGACCCCTTCTCCCATGTTTAGTTTAAATTGACCATGAAAATTTTATTGTTGATACTGTTCAGATCTAATTTGCTATGATTATCAGTAGTTAGGCACTTAGGTTGGAGCATTTGCATTTCCAGCATGCATTATTTCTGGAACTGCCCTGTGATAGTTGGTTAAGGAGCTTAAAGACACCACCTAGCCAGGTGGGGAAAGCAAAAGCCCGTGATGCCTACCCTGATACCACCTCAGGCCCTCTTGCTAAGCCAGGAATCCTAAATCCTGGCCACGCTCCACAGCAGAAGCTCCTGGTTCCTGAGGAGCACCAGGATGTCCCAGCCTTGAGCAACGCTCCGACCACCAAACTGGAGAGAGCACAAACACTCAGTGCTTAAGACTAAGTACTTCACAAACATTAATTTCTCTCACAAAACTTCAGTGGATTAGTAAATCTTATTACTGATAGTTTTTAGATCAGGAAAGAGAGGCTCAGCAAGGGGTTGGCTTTTCTGAAATTGGTGACCATCTTTTCAGACTTTCAACTTTACACTTTAGGAGGGCTGAAAAGCAAGCCCACTGAATGACTTGAACTGGGATGAACCAGCACTTCAATATCTCTAAAGTAAGAGCAATTGAGGAAAGATGGGACATGCTTTAAAGGTTTTCTATGAGAAGCAATGTAGCTGTGTGGTTGAAATAGGATTCTAGGTGTGTGAAGACTTTGACTCCACATCTCAACCTCGGACTACCCTCTATGAGTTTCAGTTTTCCCTATCTGTAAAACAGAGTTCTTACTTGGTGTTACAGAGTATAATTAATGGTTGTTAAGCACTTGGGCTCTAACATGCTGAAACATTACTTCCAGCAAGTAAGGAATCCCCCAACAGTAATTCATGTATGTTCACACTGAAACACATCCTGGCTCACAACTTCAGAGATCCTTGAAGGAAAGTTGCTGAGAATATTATAAATTAAACCAATCACAGGTGCATTAGTATCCTGGAGCTCACATGTCTGCACCACTTGCTATTGTAAGTTCACAGAAGCTACATTGAACAACTTGTAGACAACTACATTTTTACATAGACAAAAAGGAAACGGATACTCTCGGTCAGAATTTACTTTTATTGTGGAATTTTTAAAAAGAAAAACTACAAAGAACAAAAAGGAAAATTCCCACAGCTAAATAAAGCCCATTCCCACTCCCTCATAGCTTTGCCAAAAAAATACCAACTAACCCCCACCCCAAACCCCCAACAAACTGTGAAATGCTTTTGGGTACAGCCCCCTTCTCAACGGCTTGTGACTTCTTTTTAAGGAATATATCCCGTCTTACCACCGCTCTGTCACTGCAGCTTGTGAGGAGACCTTGACCAGACCATACGTTGTCACAAAGAATGGAGCCACGGATGCCTTCTGCTTGCTGGTGGCCTTAAGGGGCTGAACCTTGCAGTCTTCTTTACCTGTACATTATTTTCTTCTTTGACTCGGTCGATGCTTTTCTTGAATTCTTACACATCTTCTTTATGAGGTGAGCACTGAAACCATCTTCGTGTCTCCTTTTGAGGTATTTTCTTTTGTATCAACAGTGCTCAGAAGCTTTGATCTTAATTCTGGCTTTCTCATCCCAAAGCCAAAGTGACATCTAGAGAGCTTCTTGTGGAGCGTTACCCAACCAACAGGTAACGGAAAGATTTTTAGACTGGCTAGAAATTCAGAGATATTTTCTCCTTCCATTTGGTTTCTTAGATGGGAAACATATATATATTTTCTCTGCTAGAAATTTGGATTTGGTACTTAAAGGTTTTAAAGCACCTCTATTAATTCTTTATATTCCATCTCACCTGGTTCCTGTGGAAAACATAAGCCTTTAAACACTGCAAATGTCACTTTTCCCCATTAGTGTTAGAAAAATGTTTGGTTTTTTTTTTCCTGACCACTATCTCTTATAGCATTTCCAGTAAAATCTGATCACACCACTGTGCATACATTTCATTTTTTTTCTTCTTTAGTACTACATCTTTTATTTCTCCATCACATTTTTATACCTTTTACTTCTTTTCAACCACAGAAAACTCTTCCACTGTCTAAACTAACTGTTGTTAAAGATCTCACTCTCATCAAAATACTCCATTTGCAAAAAGGACTCAGATACTGAATACTTTTTATTGTAGACTGCTCAAAGGCACTGAAGGAGACAGAGCAGGAGCGAACTCTCTGTGCCAAAGCAGACGGAGCATTTCTCCCCATGGCAGGCTGCCTCCAAGGAAAGGCAGCACCTCCACAGACAGCAGGCAGCCCTCAGATACTAAGCTGAGATTCTCAAACTCATAGCCATCACATTGCTAAATGCACCACAATATGCAACACCCCTAAGTCTTGCATAAAGTTTACACTGCGCAGACCCCAAATCAAATAGCTCTGTGGTTTGTAACTGAAGCTGACTTTGAAATCATTCTCCAAGGAAGAGACAGTGAAAGACAAAGTTTAAAATAGCTCTTGACCATTAAAATCTTGCTCTTATCAAGCTCTTGTCTTCTGTACTCCTTTTTTAATCCTCTCCAAAGCTTTCAAATAGGTTCTCCTTTGAGAAACGACCAAACATGCAACACCTCAGGGAGACCGCTTGGCTTTTGATAAAATGGGGGGAAAGCAAAAAGCGGGAAGAGAAGGGGCAACATCGTCCTTACAATGCAAGCTTAGAGGACCAGATGACTCCGTGCAAAGCCTTACCTCTGCTGCATACTTCATCCCATCCACCGCGTGCTCGGAGCCAGCTTCGTCGTTGGACCCCCAATGGAAGTGAATCTGGCGCAGCCTGTAGGTTCCACTGAGCGGCCCCCCAGTCAGCACTGGAAACCCAAGCAGAGGAAAAGGTTTCACTGAAGGCATGGGAGCTGCTACCCACATCTTCTAACCTCACTTCAGACTTCACTCTTTGGACATTCCCCTGCTCCTTCTTGAAGGCTGCCTCAGATGGCTTCCCGTTTCTTGACGTACTGCAGAAACCCTAACTGGTCCAGGATGTGATCTTCAAAATTGCATTTATGTGCAGATTAGGGGGTTATGGCCCAAGCCTGTGAGTGTTAACGAGGCATTAGGACAATGTCTTTAACAACATGCTTTAACCTGTGGTCAGTCCTGAATTGGCCAGGCAGTTGGACTAGGTGATCATTGTAAGCCCCTTCCAACTGAAGTAGTCTATGCTTCTATTCTGTTCTGTTCTGTTCTGTTCTATTCTATTCTATTCTATTCTATTCTATCCTTCTACTTAACACACACAGGGGTGGCCTTTTCAATTTTTTGCTTATGCAAGTGCTCATCTTTTGTTAATCAGAGTTGGAACCAAAACACCTCTGCACAGAAAATCAAATGCGTATCATATCCAGAAAGATTCATTATTCACTTCACTCTCCCAGCTCTGTAGCTCCTCTGAGAGTCTGAAAATTAGTCTGGGCTGGTTTACTGGCTCATTACAGAGATTGGAAGGGGAAAGGGTAGGAACCTTAACCAGAGGGTTATTAAATTAAAAGCACTGTGGTGGACAATAATATTTTTTTCTCTCTTCTAGGTTTAATTTAAAACCTAAACTTTGTTAGGAACAAAATACTCCAAATAAAGATAAAAGAGTAATTTCTTAAATTGCCTATCTGCTAATACAAGTAGCCTGGCTAATGAAAAGGAACTGGAACTCTTATCTGTGGGGAAGAATATTTGACCTCCTTTAAACTTCAAACTCAAAAACATGTTTTTACAGAGCCTATAAACCTAGAGAACAAAGGGGTTGGGAAAGTGGCACTCCTAAAACAAATTCCTTCTTTCAAGGTCTGAAAACCTGGAGGCAAATGATGCTAGAAATGTGTAAAGATCAGTGTTCTAAATGGCCATGGGAAAACAATTACGTAGAAATGCATCAGCATTCAATTAAATACTTCTGCTGAAAAATGTGGAAAACAGCCTGATGATGTATTTGTTCCACATCATCTGGTGATATGGTGATGGTAAAACCTTTCCATTCCAACAGTTATTAAGGAAGAGGTTAGTCAGAAGCTATTTAAGACAAATATCAGTATCTCAAAGTTTAAAAAGAGCTGGAAGAAGAGGTCTTTGAACCATCAGGAGACCAATTCCAGAGAATGGAGCTAATGTAGCACTGAAGAGGATAAACAGGATTACACAGTTACAGACTTGACAGCCCATTCAATGCTGGCCAAAGCAAAGGAAGTTCACATTGAAGTCGGTTAATAATGCATTAAAAAATGCTAGTACAAATTAATTTGATTTTTTTTTCCATAAAACCAACATATGGCAGGAGTGCTTACTTCACAGGGGTGCCCCAGCGGCCATATTTTGGCCCTAGAAAATTCAGTATTTTTTGATCAATGACCTGAAAGAAAACAAAAACATAACTGATAAAGTTTGTCAGTGAGAAATATTAGGGAAGATAGTGAACAACTCAGTTTATGGATACAAAAGGAGTTGAATTCTTTGATAAATAAGCATGATCATGGCCAAAATGTAAAGCCATATATGTGGGCTGAAGACTCTAATCCATACAGAGATGATATGGAGTCTCCTCAAGGAGACTGGGAATTACATTTGTTAATCATCTGATCAACATCCATCAGTGTTTTGCCATGACATGAACTGTAATCTTGGGAGACATGGCCCGAGGAAAGCTGTAAGAAGAGAATCAAATTAGCACCTCTCTAGTACCACTGTAAGCCTACAGAAATACTGTGCCCAGGCCCTGGTGGAGTTAGAAAATGGAAGAAGTTCTTGGTGTATTCATATTTGTAATTATTACTTTTAAAAAAAAAGGAAAAAAGGAGTTTTAAAAGCTGAGCTGATCTAACTCACATCAGAAATAAAGTGCTGTTTTGATTTTTTTCAATCGTGAGGGTAATTAACAATTAGAACAACTTACCAAGGACTGCAGTAGGCTGATCATCGCTGGAAATTTTGAAATCAAGATTGTTTTTCTAAGAGATGTGCTTTAGTTCACTCACGCCTACTAGGCCTGAAGCAGAGATTAATTCTGGGAAGTCCCGTGGCATCTGACACACAAGGTCAGACCAGATCACTGAGGGTCCCCTGATGGCTTTCACGCAACATCCAGTGTTTTTAAGAATTTTTTAAGGGAATTTAAGAATTAAAACTGTCCAGGAAAGCAAAGTATGATGCTATCTCCATCTATGTCTCTCCCTGTTGCCATTATAAGCTAAGAGGTCCTCAGGACTAATGAACAGGGTGATCACAAATTGGTGCTCCTCTGGCTTTGACTCTTGTGAAACCATCCCATGGGCTGGGATCCTCAGCTAAGCCTCACACAGCCACAAGAGGACTTCATTGCTTGAAGAATCTGCACTCCTGCTGTCTCAAGGGGAGGTGAGCTACCTTGCCTGCCATCCAAGAGAAGGTTTTAAAGATGAATGCACTGATGTTACAAAGGCTGTGCTAAACCACAGAACTTGTAAACAAGAATTACTGCTTCTAAAAAGGGAAGCTACGTACTCCTAGAAAAGACAGGGGCAATAATACCTCTCAGAGAAGAAAAGGGATCACTTGGGATATATTTAATTTGTTCTGTGTCGGCACTTTCCTGACAGGAGAAGTCCAGGTATGGATTGTAAAAAATATAACCAAACCTGCAGCTAAAGTCAGATAAGAGACTTGAGTGATCAGTTGGAATGAACCTGTAATGAGACACAAAGGATTCACGTGCAGTGAGAGAGCTCAGCATTTGGAAAATTGCACACAACACCGTTCAAACAGGGGGGCTGGCACTATCTCACTGCTTGGAGTGGCTCAAACCACCCCTGTGAAAGGGAAATCCCAGCACTTTCTGAGAAACACAACCTCAAACTCGTTTCCAAATACGTTCCCACATTGTATCATGCTGAAAGGAAGGGAAAAAAGGAATCTCTCGTGCAGAGGAGCAGAGCCTTACGGGTTATGAGGAGGTCATAGCCAGCAGTGAGCCATGCCCAGGCTGTATGCACTCCATCCAGGAAACAGTGGAAGAAGACACTGTACGACAGGAAGCAAACCAACCTGATTTGTTGACGGTGTCATCAAACTCAACACTGGTGGAGTGCCCATTGTTCAGGATGATTTTAGCAGAAGCTGGGTCGTAGCTGGGATTTAGAGGGCGGAGAGACGGGTCGTACTTGGTTTCCTCAGTTTTGATGTCAATAGGTGACTGTCGGTCTCCATTAGCCACAGGAAAAACCTCCTTCCAGTGAGCAGGCCCTGCAATACATTGGAGGAAAAGTCTAAATTGATGGCAGCGCCCCAATTCATATGGGAGAAAACCCTGCTTGAATTGTTGTTGTTTGCATCTCTTAAATTCAGAAAGGGTGCATCAGAAAAACACAGATCAAAATATCCAGCAACTTTTGCTGCACCGCATTGCAACAGCAGGTCTCAGGAGGTCTCAGGACTCCTTTAGCTACCTTGCATGGTGTGTCTACCTGTATTTGGCCTTTGACCAAAGCCACAAGCAGTAGGTAGATATTTAATTATCCACCGTTAAGACTCAACTATGCACAAGACATATCCAGCAAAAGCTTACCCAACAGACAGCGTGCCCCAATTAATTTTTGACATGCTGGTTTTGCCTAATATCATGCCTTACTATGTTTTTAAGGATAACTCTGCATTGAGGGTTTTTTTATGCTTTAGTCATTGGCTGCAAAAGACCTGAGAACACATCTTCTACTGACTACACTGAATGAGATGGGGAGATGTCAAAAAAAGCAAGAAAAGCTTCACAAATGAGACATGTGAGGTGCCTGTCTACGAAACATCAGAGAGTCCTGAATAAGCATATGTGTGCCATTTTTGAACCATATTTGAATAATAAACTGTGTGGAAAGAGGCCATAGGGAAAAAATCTGAATGCTAAGTTGTCTGGGGAGTGTGTTCTATATGGCAAAGATAGCAAACAAGGTTTAGGATGGAAAAGAGGGTAAGGGAAAAGGGAAGAGTCTGCAGAGGTAATAATCTTTCAGTATTATAGAGAGCATAGCACTCATTTTTCCTCCAGGCTTACCATGGGTAAGAAGCACAATAAATCAACTAAGAGAGACTGCATATAAGAAAAATTTAAATATGGGCATCAGAAACTGGTCTTGTAAAATCTGCATCACTGGAAATCTTTGTAACTCCCTATACTGAAGGTAACTGATCTCAGTTTAAAAACCAGCCTGTTGGTTTGGGACTTTCTGGATGGCTGAGCACTTAAATAATTATGACAACAAGAAAGGATTAAAATGTATTACACTGTGATTAATAGCCTAACATCAAAAGTTGTCAGATATTTTTTTCCTCTCAACTTCAATAGAAGTGAACCCAGCTCAGAAACTCACAGCTGCTAAAATAACCCAAGTGGCCCAGCAGTAAATCAGGGAGGGATGCACCACAGTGCCTGGGGAAGAGGCTTGAGCAGCCACCTGCACAGAGACTCACTCATTCTTCTGTCAGAAACACAGAAAAAGGGGAAAGAGTGGCTTGTAAAGATCAGCTTAAGAGTTAACCTCAGGCAGAACGAAGGCAAGGGCCTTCAGTCTCAACTTTGTTACTGAGTCCTTTTGTTAATGACTTCATTAACTAAACTCATTCAAGAAACCACTTCTAAGGAAGGAGACAAAAATCCTACTGGTTTGAAAGCTGTTTAAAATTAATTCTTCTCACTTCACAAATGGTCATCAAAGCTATTCTGTATTTTAATTACATACAGTTTAGCATACAATATAACTTTAACAGGATTTAGATCCTGGTACCCTATAGTTAGTGGTGCAATGCATCATTTTATGCATATGAAGCACCACTCCATCATCTATACCTAACTACTGTGATTTGAGATGCTTAGAAAAATCTTAGTGCTATTTAATTTTCATGTTTCAGATATTCCTTAACCAAGGAAAGGCAAAATATATTTATATGCTTAACTACTTGGCCCTATTGCTCCATCTCAGAAATAAATATGGTTATTGTACCTTAAATAATATGAATGACTTGCATTTAGAAATATTATGAATGTGTCAAAAAGAGGACCCAAGGCTGTGATTCTGTCACTGGCTAATTATTAAACAACAAGCTTCAGATCTAAAAAGACATTGTACCTGCTTTTGTACTTGTCCTTGGCTCTGATGACCAAAATCATGTTTTACTATGATGATTAACCTCTATCACCAACACAAGATTGCCAGAAATCTGACCTTTCAAAATATACAGGGAAATATCAAGAAACTTCAGGTCTTGTATATCAAGCAGTATTCCTTCTTAGCTTATCTACCAGCAATCTAATACAATTATCATACTCTAGGAAAACTGTGACTCAATTCATTGCCACAGACTCCATCCCAAAGCAAACTGTGCTGGAAAGTCTCTTGGAAAATGTCACTACAGTTAGAAGAGATGCTCAAATGCATGTCATCCAATCAGATTTAACCCAGTGGGATCTCCAGGATTAAATTTTTTGTCTCAATTTGGACCTGAATTACATGCCTCCATGTGGATCAAGACACATTTTTGCCATGAACAGACAGTAAATTGAAGCAATTGACTCTTGCTTTGTGTTCTAAGTTAACTAAAAGGACTGCTTCTGTGAAGAGGCGAGAACATTCTCCTCTCCACAGGACCCTCGAGCACCAAAGCAAAGCACGATGTACACTGAAGCCTGTTTTCAGTGTCTATCAAAACTGGGAGGTAAGAGAAGTGGCAAGAAAGCAAAGGCAAAGTTTGCATAGAAATAAAATGATATCTCTGCATTTCAGAAACCCGTGCACCAAAGCAGGGGAGAACATTTAATTCTGTGTATAACAGTCAGACAACCTCTTTCTGCATATATATACCATATATGCAGACATGTATGTGCAGTATTTGACAGTTTACACACGTGCTGATTTATGCTGTGGGTATTACTGCCAAGGGGCAAATTAGTTTTCTCTCAGTTTACACTTTTCTGACTGCAAGTAACAAATGTAGAACTCAGAGTGAATGCAGATTTCTTTCCAGCTCTTCAGGACGTCCACGTTAGTATATGACTGCACCAGATTTAATTCATTTCACTTTGCTTCTGCTTCATTAGTTGCAAAGGTTAGTCTTATTTTCAGGGCCATACAGGGCAACAAGATTATTCAAGGATCAGAGCAAACTCCTGCTATTCAGCCAAACAAGAAACAAGCAAAATCAATAAAATAGATGCATAAAAGCAGAAAAAATAGATGAGAAATAAAATTGATGCTAGGGAAGAGCGATGAAGTGTTAGAAATAGACACCTTTCTCCTTTACTCTCCTGTGAATGGAAGGGGGGAGGCAATGGACTGCAACAATCCACCCCCCAGCTGCTGGGGGCTCCAAGAAAAGAACAAGAGAAAGCCAAACTCCACCCCAAACGTTTTATCAGCCAGTAAACAGAGCTTTATAGGACAAGAGGCGCCTCAAGCAAAGTCCAGGGCCACCCTGATAGACACTTCAGTGCCCTCCCCTTCCTAGAAGTCAAAGGAGGAGGGATAGGATAAGGGAGGGAAAGTGGGCTTCTTATCTGGAAGGTGCAGGTGAAGTTCAGAGCACTCTTGGGAAACATATGGAGAAACAGATTTAAAACAACAAGACTCATTTACGTCTTCAGGGGAGGGGTAGAGTGTACTGCACAACAGCAGATAAAACACCTAATCATGGCAACATTGCTGCGATTCACCACCACCCAGCTCTTCAGGAAAGTATATCCAGCCAGAAAAGATGGAATAGCAGGTCTAGGAAGGAAAGGTAGTACTTTTGCAAACAGCAAGCCAAACTCGAAGCACTAATAGACATGAAACCTACTCCTACAGGCATTAGTGTATGCAAATATACAGTTTTCTCCTTTTACTACCGTGGGGTTTATTATAACAGACAACATGGGGTGCATTATAACAGACAACACAAGTTACTCCATTTATTTTATCATAGCTGAGTCCCCACTTCATAAAAACACTTTCATTTCTACTTGTGAGCCAGTCTACACGCAGAGGCAGTTTTTGCATGACTTACAATGCAAAACAGAGTCTTTCAGCTTGCTGATGAGCACATCTCGGGACTTCAAAGACCAAGATTAAGGAAACCATGAACTAAACAAAAATCCCAAAGCATCTCCTCATAGGTGCATAGTTACACATCCAAATAACCGATTCCAGTACCTAGTGTTTCCCACCAGTAAGAGCAGCAGAACACAGCCGGGATCAGAAGGGCACAGCCGATACCGCAGCTCGGATCGGTGTGTCGGGTACTCGACATGCACACGCAACACATCAACTAAACGAGCTCATGGAACCCTAACAGGGAACGAGACAG
>VWZY01004524.1:217038-236121 GCA_013399075.1 Chloroceryle aenea | reverse complement strand
AGCGCCCTCTGCCGGCCCCGCCGCTCAATTACAGTTTGGAGAGGGCGGGGGGGGTGTGGTTGGAGGATTCCCCGGCGCGCCCTTGTGACGTCACCCGTCTGCCGTCCNGCTCTTTCTGAGTGACTGACTGTCTTTAGTGGCTGACTGGAGAGAGCTGGTCTGAGGACTGTATTCTTCTGGGTACAAATGTGCAGAGTACACAGTTTCCACCTGAAGCTGTTCTTGAGGGGCATCATTTAGACAATATCTGGTACATCTCTGTATGTCGTCCTAGAGAATGGGATGAGCAGTCGCTCAGAGTGTTTACGTGTACTAGACAACCCTTGCAGCATTACTGATGGTGTAATTCAAGGGAAGGCTTAACAAAGTGGTTTGATCCAAGCCAGCAGGCACAGATAATACTGCAAGGGGAAGTCCTGCGCCTTTCCATCACATTCCTGATCCCAGGCCCCTTTATCAGGCTCCAGGCTCTGTTCCCATAGCTCTCCTTAGTGCTGGTTCAGGAACTCATCGCATAGTAGGCAATCCAATTTACTAAATCATCAGCAAAAGCAATTAAAAATGTGGTTTGCATTTTTACATGCTGGGTTGCTGAGTTGAACAAACTTAATTATGAGTGAGTACAAAGAGAAACATTGTGGGGTGTGGGGGGGAGAGCCAGAAAGTAATTTAAAATTTTAAAGCAATTTAAAAGGTAAACAAGCAAAAATATTCTTCTGCCATTTTCTTGTCTGGGGAGCACCAGAGCCCAGAGAAAGCAGAGTGGGTTGTGTGACTGGGAGTGATGCAGGGGAAGAGGGATGATCTAAGCGAGAGGTTTCCTCTTGGTCACAGCAAGTCATTACACAGTATTCTCTTCTCAAACCCTCTGTCCAGCCTAAGCTACATGATCTGAGAGTTCAGCTGGTCCCTCTTCTAGAGGGCATCTGATAGTAACAGTAAAAAGCTAGTGGCTTATTGTTCCCATTAGATTCTGTTCCCATTAGATTGCAGTCTGCAGGGAAAACAGAGTTAAATAGCAGCTCTAGAAAAAAAGGCCCTTTCAAATGCTTTCCTGCAAGGTAAAGCCACTTGACAAGTTAATCTGGTAGACAGACAGGAATGCAACAAACTTGGGAAATAAACAGTTTAATGGTGCTGGTGTCACATCTCCACTTAGTCTAGAGGCTTCTGTATAATAAAGGGAGAAGCAGGTTTAAAAAACATATTCATGAAAAGTCAGGAGCTTCTTAGGAGTAAAATTTTATTCTGTGTGTTTGAAGCTGTATTTAATTCATTAAGCCTTTGGGGATTTACTTATCATAAGAAGCATAGGAAGGTGCTCAGAAAAAAAATATTAAAATAGGCTTCTTTTTTAATAGATAAAAGCCCATTATAACTATTCAAGCAACTTTAGATATAGATACACATGCTGCCCTTAGAGCTGCTCTCTGGGGAGGAGTCCTGTCAGAGTAGCTGGGGGTTTGGTTTTATCAGCCTCCTGCCATGGTTTCCTACTACTGGTTCTCTTGGTCACTCAGAAGCAATGGAATTACTGTTGATGTGTACGTGCTCTGACATTATGGAATCTTTGAGAGCAAGATGTGAGTGACCATTCACAGTTTGCTTCTGCCTGTGTAAATTGTTGAGGGGTGAATTACAACGGGTCATCTTTAGGACAGCAGTTGGTATGCTGAAATTTGAGGTTGCCTGAAGATGTTTGAACGTGCTTTTGGATCATGTGCAGTGTGATGGGACATTATCTGGCCAGACTTCGTGCTTCAGAAGCAACAGGAGCTGTGATAAGTTGAATCTTACTTTGTTGCAGAGGTGAGAGAATTTATTCCCCCTTCCATCCACCCTGCTCTTCTACCACTGATTGTCCTCCGAGCACAGCACAACTCCATGTCTTAGCTCCTCCCCTTTGAAGGTCACCAACTTTGCTGAAATTACTTTTGAAGGCAGACCTGGGCTAGAGAGTGAGGCTGAGGTGTGCAGGGACCAGACAGATGTCTTGGGCTGCTACAGATGTCATAGCATCAGGTAGGTGGTCTTGGCCAGACCTGCAGCAGGACAAGTAGGAATCCAAGGTGTGATGTTGAAAGGCAAATTACCAGAAGAAATTCAAAATAGTAAGGTGATTTACAAACTGTATTTGCACAACACAAGAAGGTTTGGGTAGCAAAACCTCCTCTGAGGAGCTGCAGAGAGTCCCTGTCCCCTCCAGCACTGGTGGGGAGGAGGTAGAGAAAATCAAGAATGAAGTTAAGCCTGGGAAATAGGGAGGGATGGGGGAAGGTGTTATTAAGATTCATTTTTATTTCTCATTACTCCCATTTGATTTGCAATAATTAAATGAATTTCCCCAAGTCTGTTTTGCCCATGATCGTAAGCGGCGAGTCATTTTTCCCTGTTGTTATCTGGACCCAGGAGCCTTTTGTTAACCTTTTCTTTTTCTCATCCACCTGAAAAGGGGAGTGATAAGAGCAGCTTTGGTGGGCACCCAGCCTCCAGTCAGGTCAACCCACCAAACAAACAAAGGAATGAACTCTTCCTGGAAATCCACTCCAGCTAAGAGTGGCCCAGGGCAGCACAGCAGCACCTGGCTACAGCCTGGCTTTTGTCTTCTCTGTGTTCAGTTTCTGCATCACTATGGACTCCCTTGCCAATACAAGTTTAGTTACTTTCATCATTTTCCATTTATTAGAACACTAATAGTACACAACTAGATGACAGAATTAACCCTAATAACTAAAAAAGCAATTTGGAAGGTGTGAATATACCACATAGTAGAAAAAATGGTGTCATTTTACATGCCAGAGGAATTTCTCTTAACAATACCAATGTGTGTATTTCTTTTTCTTCCCAGATTAACATTAGAAATGCTGAGAAAGTTAGCACCTTAAATAAAGCATTTGCAGAGGTTCAGAAAGAAGTACAGCAGCTATCAAAAGGCACTGCAGCAGAACCTCCCAAGAGTCATCAGGTAATTTGCACTTTGTGAAAAATCTGAGGAGGGCAATGAAAGGAATGTGTGTGTTCAAACCATTACCTTCTGGCTTGGAGACTGCAGCAATTCAGGCAGCTGCTTCAAAGCTGTAAATCCCTCTGTATTAATTTGTGTTGAAATCTGGTTAGCACTAAAGAGAGAAGAGGGTGGGAAGCCAAGCTGGAGCATGCTGCCAAAACAGATCTTAAAATTATGTCCTAGCTGGTTTTTAATAGTTTTTACTTTTTTTTTAAGTTAATTTCAGCTTCAACCCCTTGATTTGAGACATGTTGCAACACTAAGATGCAAAAAGTAAGGAAGAACCTTGCTGTTCCCTACCTGAAGCACCTGAGAGTGCTTTGAACCAAACAGCTCTGCTTCTTTCTTTCCCCAGTTCCCAGGCCTTTGTAGTCCCTGATCAGAGCCACCAGCACAGGAAACAGACTGCTGTAGGAGAGCTCCTGACTGCAGCACGTAACGTTCAGGACAGCATTGCACTTGTCTTCCTTTGTCTGTAGTCTTTGAAACAGGCCTAAGTGCAGTCTTGTGCAAGACATAATTAACAGAACTTAATTGCTGGCAAGCTCTTTCATAGCAACTATTTATGCTGACTTTCTGATACTCTGGGCACGGTTTGGTGGGAGGGAGAAAGCAGTGGGGCAGGGTGAGCTACAGCTGAACCCATCCTGGCTGTTGGGGGAAAGAGGAGGAGTTGTGAGAAGTGGACAGGAGCTCAGTGTTATTTACTGTGCCTGGGGTGACCAAGTTTCTGTACAGCTGGGAGCAACAAACCAAGTGTCAAATACCTTAAGGAGAGGCTGAGAGAAAAATGAAACGTAGGTGACAATGCTGCCAGCAGGATGAGACTGAGCAAGGTTTCAAGGTGCCAGTGGCCCACTCCCTGCTGGTTTCTTATTGCAGGCAGACAGGAATTTGGACAAGACCACCACTCCTGTGCTAGCATGGCCATAGGAATCCTGGAATTATCCTGGAATTTCACCACTTGGGCTGTAACAGTCTTTTCTCCAAAGGAGCAAAAGTGTTGAGAGCACTTCTGCACTAAAAGCTGGGCCCATTTCTATTTGGCTCTGTATGTTACATTACTGGCATGAAGCACAAAGTAGTGGCTGCTTATCTGTTGATTTTAGCAAATTCTGTAACCCCCCAAATTACTGATTTGTGACTAATTCTCCTAAATTAAATACATAAAGACAAACTAATTTACTAGACAATGGGGGTGGGGGGTGTTTCAAGCAGAGTAAAAAGAAATTGCTTTCTGCTTTACATTGAAACTAATTTTTTTCAGGTTGCCCCCAATCTGGGAGAGGAGCCAGCAAACGTGGACGCTGCCACAAGCCTGTTATCTCAGTTGTAATCCACCTGGATAATGGAGGGATTGCAAGAAATGAAGATCACAAAGACTGATGGCTCTGTTTGTACATTTATTTAAAAAATCTTGTTAATATACAAGTATTGGCACACTTTAATACAAACTACAAACAGACCTTTCCTATCATCTAGGAAAGTGGAATGTCAGAAGTCAGTGTGAGAAACTTAAAGTGCTAAAACAGAAGGCACTTCACAAAATTGGTTCACTGAAACAATTTAGCATAACTCGAGTTGATATCCTTCACTTTTCAGCTTGGCAGTGAAAGCTTCAAAATTGATTGAAACTTAAAAAAAAAAAGGAAAGCTTCTTGGCAGTAAAGCTTCAAAGAAACTGCTGTTAACTGTGAGCAAGAAGCCTAATCATTTATTAAAAAATGATCAAAAGGCTCTAAAGCATTTTTACTTCTCTTACTAAAGAAAACTCCAAATAACTGAATGATGTAGAGGACACTCAGGTGAAAAAAGTGTCAGAATTTTTGATAAAAGCCCTTTTTTTTTTCCTGGTGGTTGAATTTGTTTTGTGAAGTATTTAAGGAAGCAAAAGGAAATATACTCCCAGAGTCAGTGAACTAAGAAGTTATACATTCATTATTCAAATACTTAGGTTATGAAGAAGTCTAGAATGTTATAGTTAGAGGTAGATAAGTAGTCTGGTTGACACAATATCTAATAATTTAGTATCTGCACATCAAAGAGATCACAGACTCCTTCATTATCATCCAGGTTAAAGTTGTAGTCATCTCCGGGAGTAGGAGAGAGTCGTAAGAGAGGAAAAACTGTAAAGCAGGAATAGTTTAGTTTAAATTAAAACACGTTTGGAATATCAGCCCTATCATAATTCAGTATGTTTGTCAATCACCAGTATCAGGGTTAGTCTTAATTAAAACAGTCTTGATAATCTTACAAAGCATGTTAGGATACATTCTATGAATACCTGTCTTGCCTGCAAACTAAGGCAGTAAGTAACATGTCTACATTTTTTGGCTTAGTATTTTAAATGAATTTGCTGGAATGGGGTGATAGATGTGGAACAGATTTAAAATTCTCCTTCTGCAGCAAAGGATCTCCTGAGCAGCTTTCAAAACTTTAATCAGAAAGCCATCATTTATATTTACCAATCCTTTGTCTTGTTGCAGTATTGCATGTATCAGCCTTCAGGTAGTTAGCATTTTAAGTAAGGAAGTTAGCATTATCCCCACAGATGAAAAATGGAAGCTGCTAAAAGCAGTTTCTCTGGGCACTGCCCTTCAAACATGGTTGGGGAATGTGAGAAATCTCAGCTCTCCTGCTGCACCCCAGGAACACTAACCTAGTGCAGAAGAGTTGGGCACGCAGTACCTGCTTTGGAACTGGAGACTATTTCCATTTTAGCCACAAACTGACACGTTCACATAATCCTGTCTTGCCTCTCAGATCTCATAATGACTTGGTTCCTCCTGGCTAAGTCCCGAGGCTGTCTGCTTGACAGGCACAGGCTGCTCACAGCAGCATGCTTACAGTGCCAGCTGAGTTCACTGCTTTGCCTGGCACCTCAGTGAGACAGAGCAGGGAGGTGGGGAGCAGTGACCTGACTAGCTGTGCACTAGTTCTGCACTCGTGGCCACCAGGGTGCAAGAGCAGAAGCTGGTGACGTTTGTTCTGTCAGTGTCTCACAGCTGCCCCTCTATCAGTCTGCAAGCAGGCACATCAATACATTCAGAGATCTTTACTCAAAGCTCCTGCAGAAAGCCTGAGGCAGAACAGAACTAAACCAGGTGGGTTTTTTTGTCCTTGTTATTGCTGGTTTTATTTTAAGGCAGCACTGTAGTCTTTCTCTGCTCCTGAATTAAGGACTGGTGAGTTATTCATGCATGTAAGTGCTTGCTGGATTAAGGCTTTCATATCTTGATTGTTAAATACAACTTGCAGGGAATGGAAAGGGGAGCAAAGACAAGAATGACAAAGACAGAGAAGGCAGTACAGGGAAAGAAGTAGTTTCATACTGACTCTTGGCAGCAGATTTAAGACATCTACCAAGAGTGCTGTTCACACAAAACCCATGCTGCTACTTGTGATGATTACAAAAGTAAAGATGCTAAATATACTTACCATCAGAAGACATGAGTTCATCAATAATATCCCCACTGATGTTTCCTGTGGAAAAGGAGCACGTGTTTATGGAATTCCACACAGACTTAATAAGCACTGAACTGCAAAGTCCAGTATGGCTCGTGCACAGTCCAGCCAGCACGCCACATATACAAAATATATTCATCTTTGTAGCCCACAGTGTTTCCCAGTACAGTTCTCCCACTGATCCCTTATAACCCTAGAGCAGAGAAAGGTATTTTGCTCAAAATGAGTTTGTTACTCTGGCTTCATTAGGAGCTAAACAGAGGCCTGTCATTTTCTCTCTAACTCATTGGTAATTTGGTCACAGAGAAGGGCTCAGAAAACTGTTTAAGCTGTAACTGCTGCTTCCTACCTGCAGGCTCCTCCATCTTTGCAATGTCATATGAGTTTGGCTTGAGAATACAGTTAACATCCAGGGGCAGCAAACCCTGGTAGTCATTTGAGCTAGCTGTAGCTTGGGTGACATCTGAAAGGGCAGGGTACAGCACTGGCTCTGGAAGACTGGAGTAAGGACCTGCTGGGGTTGTACTGCTCTGCTGCACGCCGCCGTCTGCAAAGACAAAGGCAAAAGGTCAAAGGGAACACATCTGTGGGAGGAAGTGCCACAAGAGCTGGAACTGCTGCCTGTAGTCTCTGTCTCATTAGAAGGTACAGGCTCAGGTGACACCCTCCAAAGGCTGACAGTTTCATTCCATACCACACACTAGAGAAGTACCTCACAATAATGAACAGGGTCACAAATAAAACCTGCTTGGTTTAACATGATAAGCTATGAGGGAGGAATCTGCTTCACCAGACAGAAGAGGAAGAGGTTTCTCTGCAACCTGCTGAGAACTGTTGGTAAGCCCTTGGGGTAGCTTCTTAACAGACAGCTGCTACACTATGCAAATTCTTGATCTTTATTACCTTTTCTACCCCTGTCCTCCAGTTCCTTTCCTCCCCAACCCACCTGAGGTCAGAAAAACCCCAGACCCACCTGACGGCGTGTCTGCCACCGGTGTTTGTGGTAGCTCTTGTCCTTGGCCAAGATCACGTTCTGGGGGATTCTGAGGAGCTGTGGCAGGTTTAAGGGGAGTCACTTGAGCTGCAGGTTGAGATGGGGGCTGTGCAAGGTCGTCAGGTGGAGGAACTGGAAACACCATGGGCTTTGAGGAGCTTGATTCTTTATTTATAAGTAGAACATGGATGGGTCCTGAACTACTTTTAAGATTGATCTGGTATTTCTTCTGTCCATTCTGTCCCTGTAAAGGTGGCACATCATGAAAGTTACCATCCCTTGAGAAGCTGGAGTGTCACAAATGGTAACAGGAACTGAGTTACACAGGAGTTCCCACAGAAAGTAATGAAAATGTTTGAACAGAATTCTCATACTGATGCAGAAGATAACTACAGCACTCTTCTAGTTAGATCCCCAGGAAGAGCTGAGAATTGGCACAAACTCATCAAATCAAGAAAAAAATATTTTAATAGAGACTTAACATATTTTAGTATCACTAATAAATGTGATCCAATTAAAAAATAATCCACCAACCAAACCACAAAACCCAAATGAGACTACAAACCTTTCATACATTTACTGGCCAGAACACAGTTTAAAAGGGCACAAACAAACAGTTCTTCAAAGTGCTTAACTAAATCTTGAATTCAAGTTACACAAGACATAGCAGGGCTACATCTTACCAGTAACAACAACCATAAATTATTTCTGTACATTTACATTTGTTCCTTTTAAATGGAGCTTCACAATGATCCTGGTCAGGAACAAGCATCCTAAACCAGCTGGGTATCTCACCTAGACTGAGTGACCACAGGGTCATGAGTCAGTAGGAACAAGTCCTTAGCTGATTTGCCAGGCCTTCTTTTGGAAAGTTACTTAAGCAATACAGCTGGGACCAGCTGCCTCTAGCACAGTCTCCATGGGACTGCTGACTCCACAGTGGCTAATTCAGCAAAGAGGGGTTTTTGGGGGAAAGGGGAACCAAAGCAAAACCATCCAGTTTAAATCTGGTGATGAAGACTAAGATCAGCCAGTTTAGTCCTCGACAAAAAGCTAAAAAAAACCTTCCCCAGCATCAGAGAACCTGACTGCTGCCTGAACTGATTCCAGCAGAGCTGGACAAAGATGGTACCACTGTCCAGCTTCCTGGTTCTAACTTTGGATGCTCTTACAATGTCAGATTGTTCTTAACCTCACTAAAACCAGCATCTCGAGCGACTTTCAGCCTTCTACAAGCACAGTGGCTAGGATGCTTCATACAGTGCTCTCTCCCAACTGTCTTAGCCCTCTTTAAAACAGCACTGCAATGAAACAAAAACCCAACAAAAACTAAAGATGGACAGAGTAATTTAGCCTCTTACTGTAATCATGCCCACTTAAGCCTTTTGGTTAAAGCAAGACTACAGTCTGGTTCTCTATCCAGTTGTATTAACATGAATCTAAACACAAACTAAATCTACAACTAAACCCAAAAGGATTTTCCAAGTGAGATCTGTTTTAACAACATAACAGAGCACTTTGACGCATAAAAGTCACTGCTAAGAAGTTCTCACTGCTAATAAGCTCTGGAAAGAATTCATGACAATTATGCCTAATTTGGAAAGTTGCAACATTTAAAAGAGAGGGCAAAGAAAACCACTATTAGATCTTGTTTTTAATAGAAGACAGAGTAACCATTAATCCATGTAGGTGTACAAAAACCACTATTCCCCTCCTGGCCTCTCCCTTCTCAACTGAAACCATTTTAATTCTTTCTTTTCCCTTCTTGCACACAGATAAATCCTCCATGCTAATGCAGCTCTTCTTTTCCACTGTCCCTCCAGATCTGTTGGGTAAAGAAGAAACCAGTACGTACCATTTCTGGTATAGGCACTTCTAACTGTGTACCACAAGGTGCTTGAATTGCTAGCAGTGTGTCTCCTGGTTAAACAGCAATTTTAAAGAAAAGTGTTAAGTGTGCATATTTTTCTTAAGTCTTGCATGGTATCCACTCAAATGAGATAGGGCAATTCTCTAAGGCCTCTTAAAATGCTGCATAATTGTGGCATAAACAAACTCGTGTTGGGACTTACAGTCCCTATAAGATCCAAGTATATTGCATAATATAAATCACAGATTCCATTACTTAAGCTAGAGCTGCAGGAACCTTTTCTCATAGCAGCACAAGATTCAAGGGGAGGAACAAGATGATCTTTAAGGTGCCTTCCAACCCAAACCATTCTATGATCCCATGATTCTATAGATAGCATCAGCAGGATCTCCCTCTGGCCACAGCTGCCACCAGAATATCTTACAAAATCCAGAGCTCTCTGATCTTTCTGCTGGGTTGGACCCACACATCCTATCCCTGGTTCCATTAACAGCCTAAGGCAAGCTGCTGCAAAGAATGAATTCAGAAAAAGACAACCAAAACCAGCATGCCAAAACCACTCTGTACAGAGTGACTACAACTAGAAAATGCCAGAACTTGCTAGTCATGAGTAGTGATCACTACTGAATACTTCTAAATTCAAAATACTTGCAGGGAAAAACCAGGTTAGTTAGCAAACTAGCTTTCAAAAGGAAGATCAGGAAACCCCTCACTTTTAGAAACACAGCCTAGCAGCCACTTACCATTGAAGCAGTTGCAGATGTCTTCATGGGTGACATATGAAAATGTAGTTTATGTCAAGGAACGTTTTTCTTAAAGCAACATGAAACTGCTGTTTGTTACCCTTTAAAGGAAGGTTGTACAAACTGAGCCTAAACTATAAACTTCTTGCTGTTACTCAGAGGTGTAATCAAGGCATGATTTCTTCCTTTAAGAACAGCTGGTTAAAACCAGCAAAGTTCTGTCTTTTAAAGAAGAAACAAATAAATCTGTATCTGTGAAGAAAATACAAGAAAGGAAAAAGCTGGGTAGCTGGAATGAGAAGACATTCTCCTAAAAGATGAACACATGTACAATCTTGTTTTGAAGAATGCCATTTGCCTCACTAACCTGACACTACAGAATTCAAGAATGTATCAGGACTTCCCACAGCCACACAAAAGTACTGTCAGAGGGGGCTTGAGAGTTCATCTGCCACCCCATTCCCCTGCCTCAAGGTAAGCAGGATCAATTGTTAAGGCATTCCCAACAGGCATTTGCCTCCCCACTTCTGGAAAATCTCCAGTGATTGATGGTGCACCACCTCCCTGGGGGGTCAACTCCAGTGTGCCTTCCAACCCGGGAAAGCTGCTCTCAAGGGAAAGCTTCTCCTAACAGCAGACTTCAATCTCCTTTGCTACAAAATCCATTTTACAGGAACAGTTCCTGCACAGAGAGAAAGCATTGTTAAGCACTTCTCACCAGTGCTATAGATAAGGACACTTTGATGCTCCCAGTCTCAGGTGTCTGTTTTGCTCAGTATCTTGCAAGACAGATAAGCTCAGGGTTACAAGCAAAGCACCTGGAATTCTCTGCTCAGAGGACATTTACACGAGGTATTTTTTTTCCAGTTTCAAATCCAACAAGCTTCTGGACTTTGTCAACAAAATTTATCTTTGGGCAACACAAGAAGAAAGCAACAGTAAAAAAAGATTCATGTAAAGCACTGGTAAGAAAGTATAAATTCAAGTGTCAGAAAGCAATGCAATTTTTTTACAAAGAAGACACCAGTATCATACTATAGACTTAAAAGTTACTGCCCTATATGTATGTCCTGAATTATTTTCAGGTTACCAATCATACACAGGAGTTAAAAAGTAATGGAAATAAGATTTGTACTTTCTTTCTTTTTAAACCAAACCCAGAAATAAATATTTGCCTTTCCTTGCTTCTGGTTAAACCCGTGCTTTATCCATTACCCACACTTCAATTCTTGCTTTCATTCTAGTTCCAAGATGCACTCAGTTGATTTAAAAGGATATTGGTGGTTTGTAGAATCATCCATGACATTCTTGATACTCTGCTGAAGCCACAGTTTCTGTTGATCCAGTTCTTTTTCTTTTAGCTCTAGATCTTCAATTTCAGCTTCCAGATACCTCAGCCTGTCTATGACTTCCTTTGTATTGCAGCCAGCACCTACTCCTCTTAAAAAACAAAGGTACAAGAGTTCACGAAACCACAACTGAAAATCTAAAGCAAATAAGCACAGATAATTTCTTAAGACTATGTTCAACATTTTGAAAGTCTACTAATATTCAATATGAAAGAAATGAGCATACCAGTGCCCAGCAGCTTTTTAAGAGAAAACAATGACAATTCTTCATTTCATATCAACTTTAGGATCCCCCTCTAGAATTCCCCCATGTACTCTGTTTTGGAATGTAGGTTTTTCTACATTGGAGCTGGTCTGCAGGCCCTTTCTCCTTCCCCTCTAACTCTCAGCTTGAGCTTTTACCTTCAGTGACCCAAAAGGAAATAGGGGTGGGCTACAGGAGGGTAGGTAAGTGGAGACAGCATGTCCCAATACCCCTCACAGATTCATCTAGAGTAAATTTTCCAACTACAAGTGCTAGTTATAAAGTCACACTACAGTTTTTTTCTGCAAGTTTCTCTCCTGTATGCTTTAAACTTGATTTTATGTGTCAAAGATGCAAGTGAAAGGGAAGACAAAGTTCATTTGCAAATTTGCAGTAATTCTAAAATGTCATGCTACTCATTGATGAGTGTTACATGAATTTTACTGTCACAGCTAGTCAGGAAAAGTGGAAAGAGGCAATTTTTGTTGCTCTTGAGCACATGAAAATTTGCAGTTGACATGGCTTACTTCCACTGAATGCTGTTTTTTGACTTCTTCTCAATGAGATCAATCCCCTCCAAAACATTTGTGATATCATAGATCCTCCTCTTCTGCCTCACAGCAAGGGTATCAGCAGCCTGCCAAGAGAACAACGAGTATCAGCAACTTGCACGCGGAGGGCAAACGACACTGAAGACATTGCCTTGGAAAAATGCCAGCTAAAGTCATTCTGAAGGAAAAAGGTTCATCCCTCAAGTCCTGAATTCCAGTTCAGCACCTGCGTGTAGTGCTACAGGAGATGCTGAGAGGAGTCACCTCTGAAGCCCAGCAGACCTGCCTCATGAGGGAGGAGAGTTCATGTTGCAAAGCCCATGTTACAAATGCCTTTGGAGCCTGAGTTACACAACTGCACCGAGGAGCTTGCAGTGCTCTTTTTGGAAGGTAGGAAAAGGTAGGGAAGGCTGAGAGCAGAGCCCTGCCATGGAGCAAGCCTCTGAAGCCAATGATGCGTTATCATCCCTTCCACTGACACTGGAGATACTGCAGCCTTTGTTTGGATTAAACTGTGCTGAGATACGAAACGATAGGGCTGTGGTTTCACAAAGCAGCTGAAGGAGCTACAATGCTCCACACCAGCATCATCCTCTAACATTTCACTGCAGAAAACCACCTTGCAGTGTACCTGGGTCACTCACCAAGAGCCATTTCACAGCCACCTGCTACAGCTCTCGGGGATGCTCGCTGCTATCACTAGCACTTTGACAGTACAGCCAGCCATGCTCCCTGCCTGCGAGCTGTCACAGCCCATCAGTCAAAGCAAAGCAGAGTGTCAGGCAGAGGAAATGGTCAGCTCCATGCCATAATTCTCTCCACGGGGATTTTTATGATGCAAAGACTTATGATAAAATAAGCAAACTTGAGCCAGTTGTGCCTTCTGCATCCTCAGCTCTTTGATGCTTTTCCAAAGCAGCAGAAGTTCAAAGAATGATAGTTAGAAGGAGAGAAAGCAAAGAGGAGAGTCACTCTGTACACAGGACACAACACAGCTCTTTCTCCTTGACAGTGATTTAACAGCATTTCTACGGATACCAATACCAACATTTATCTATTGTGTGGTTTTCTGCAGCAGTCTGTTAAAATCTTTTCCTATCTGACAAAACAAAATACATATAAATACATAAGAAGTGCCCACTTCAGTTCTCCCCAAGGAAATGGGCTCATGAGTAACTGGTATCATCAGCAGGTACGTGCCCACTACCTTAACCTGCTGGTTTTGCTGCCTGCATACACCCTGCTTACAGTGATTGCAAGAGAAGCTTTCAAAATCTAGGAAGTGGCAAAACTTCTGCCACCTCTGCAATATTGAAATTTTAAATTTTAAAAATTTAAATTGACACCCTGCACATCTGACAGTCTTCAGCAGCACAGATTCTACCAGCTCTCTGCATTATTCAGTGCACTCAACAGCAACTGCTATTCAACTTTCTGCTTTTTTCCTGTTGCTCTACATACAGACTTAGGACTTAAAAAGAATTCATTCCTTTTGAGTGCCCAGCTTGAGATGTTTCAAAGTTGGGAGTAATATCAGTACTCAAAATACTACTTGCACTTTGCATTCCCAAACCACAGCTCCCATTAACACCAGCAGTGGAGATTGACCACTGCTGCAAACCACTCCAGAACCCCAGGTTAGGGGCTGAGAAAATGAACACCACAGTTACCTGTGTATTTGGCTTGACTGCCCCTGTACATAATCCAGTCACAGCTACAAAGTCCAGCTACTTCCAGTGAGAATTCCAACAAAGAAGTCAAACTGGGGCATCTGGGAAGTTTAACCCAGTGCTGGTCTTGTAACCTAATTATCTCAGCAAAGTTTTATGGGGTGTTTCATGGATATCATAAAAAAACATTTGAAAACTTCCTCCTTGACACTCCAGCAGGCACCAGTGTGACACCTGCTGGTAGGCACATGGCTCAGAAATTAAGTTCAGGCATTCAGCTCCCCCAAACAAACCACACACTAATGAATTCAATACTTAAAAAAGCCTCCCGAGACAAACTTCCACACTCCCTCCCCAACCAAAATAACTTTATGATTCTAACTTCTGAAAGACAGAAAATGCACCACTGTGCACAGCATCAGCTGCAGGCAGGCGTGCACACACCCAAACACCTGCCCAGAAAGTACCACCAGGGAAGGTGTAACTGAGAGCTCGGGTGCATTACCACGCAGCCTCTTTGCTCCCTGGGAGCTGACAAGAGGCAGTGGGATTCATCAGCTGCTCATCTGCTGCATTAGCACCTGAGCAGAGGAATTCGCTGCAGGACCGTGGCAGAGTCATTGTTGAAAAGCTAAAAGGAGAAGGGTCAGCAATGTCTGAGTGCTCTCCACGTGCTAAAGGAATCTTCTGGACTGTGCCTGTAGCAGATGTCTGCTCCCCGAGAGGACTGTCCACAGTTTGGTGGGAGTTTTAAACCTGGTAACTTGTGCATAAAAGTACTGAGTATGACTGCACGTCTGAAGGTTGAGTGTAAAATTGAACAGGCAGGCTTTTTCTTCCTGTAGAATAGGGTAAGTGTAAAGCAGTTGTTCTTGCTTCTGACTGAGAAGATCCAGAGAGGGATGTCTTTACAAATGAAGATGCTACAGAGGCCAGAGAACTGACAGCAGGGGGATCTCTCACTGTTAATTCTCGCATCACATTAAGGCTCTGCTAACAAAAAGAGAGTCTCCAAATGGATGACCAGTGCGAGGCTGCTACAATATGAAACTTGTTGAATGGAACTGGAGGATTCAGAACTAAGAAGCAGAGAAGGATTTAACCCAGCCTCCTGTCTAACCACTCCTGAGGGGAGAGATCGGGAGGAAATTCATGATTGTATTCAAGTAATAGATCTTCAGAGCCAAGTTAGGGAAGAACTACAGGATACCCCTTGGCCAAATGGAGAAAATATGTTTATTGGTGGATCCTCAAGAGTAGCAAGGGGAAAATGAGTTACAGGATCTGCTGTAATAGAAAGAAGAGAACTGCTAGAAGCAGGGAAGCTACCCTCCATGTGGTCAGCACAGATCAGAGAATTTTATGCCTTAATTAGAGCCTGTGAATTGTATCAAGGAAAAATGGTAAACATATTTACAGGTTCAAAATATGCATACAGGGTGGTTCATGTATTTGGAAAACTGTGGGAGGAGAGAGGGCTATTAACGTGTAGAGGAAAAGTATCAGTTCATGAGAATTTGATTACTCACCTATTAGAGGTGGTGAATTTTACCAAAAAAGGTGGCTAGTGCACGTCAGGGGACATGAGGCAGGATATTCGGAGGAGGTGACAGGAAATCAACCAGCAGATGAAGAAGCTCAAAAGCAGCACTGCTACCAGAAGTACCCAAGATCCTCCCTGTGCTCCCAGTGACTCAACTGCTTCTGGAGAAAATGTGTTTTCCACCAGAGGAGTTAAGGATGATTAAAGACAGTGGGGCTGAAGAAGCAGAACATGACTGGTTTACAGAGAATGGTGAACAGTGGGTGCCAAGGGCATTGGCCCTACAGACACTGAACCAGCTCCATGAAGGAAGAACGGCAGGCAGAGAGCAGGAGACTGCAGCTGACTTTCCGCAGGAACAGACCAGCCTAGAAGCCAGTGCATTGGGAGAAATCTCCAAGTTTGCCCACAGATCCCCCACTAAACTGGCCTGTAAGGACCTCCTTCCTTCCAAAGCTCCAGTGGCTGGTACTGACAATTGTACTGTTGTTGCTTTCCGTGTACTTCCTGGCTACACATGGTGTAGAAGGACAATGTCCAAGATGACTTCCTTAATAATGATCATCATATCCTTATATTGTTGTCAGGGTTGAAGTCGAGGATGGGAAAACCAATTTCTGACTTCTGACTTCAGTGGAAGAGACAGACAGAGCCTTTAACCTCAGGAATTGCTGGGTCTGCAGAAGTCCAGGAGGATCCAAAGACTAGCCATGGGTAGCCACAACAGCCTTAATCTTGTCCTCTGTGGTACCTTGTTTTATGTTACTTGTCCAACGTGCGATCAAGGGAATGCAAGTAATGGCCATGCCTAATGATCCAGAAATGGCTACCATGGGAGCAAGAACAATGTCTCTGTGATTAGTCCCAAAGCCAAAAATAAGAAGAGAGGATTAGACTGATCGTGGGTAAAGTCTGTAAAGACAATTATTGAAATAAGAGGAGGGATTGAGAAGATCCGGAGAGAGATTTCTTTACAAATAAAGATGCTACAGTGTAACAGGGAGATAACCTTGCTGGCCTGAGTGGCAATATATCATCAAAGAAAAAACAATTAGGACTGGGAACGTCAGTGGGGGTTGACTGAAAACAGCTGAGACCCCAGAATTTAAAGGATTTGTAAACTTTTGAACTTTTTCTTAAAAGAGTGTGCAGAATTAATAGACTTGTACATAGGAGCTTCTCCTCCTTGGGGAGGAATAAATTAGAGTTAATGAGACATATGATGCATAATGCAGGGGGTGGACACGTTAAGGGGATATGTAATAGGTGGATTGGGATGTCTGTACCTTAGCCAGCAGGGAAAGGAAGAGAGTTGTATGCAGCTGGGAAACCAGGATAAAAGGGGGGCTGTGCCCTCTGGAAATCTGGGGGACCCCACAGGGATACACCCTGCAGACTCTTCCCTTACTCAAATAATGTCTTTTTGCAGGTCTCCTCTGTCTCCTTTTTGAACATGGTCCTCTAGTGACCTGATTTTCTGAAGATGATCAATACATTTCTAAGTGCAGTAGAAAACAAGTAAATTTTAGAGTACCTGATAATCAGAAACCCTACTTAAGTATAGCAGGGATGGCATTCTGCTCTAAACCAAGCCCAGCCAAGAAATGAAGGCAAAAGTGTCTATATGCCACTGAAGAGAAAGGATACACCATGTTCTGGGAGTCACTTCAGGTGGCTTATCCTTTGTTCACTCGCCTTGTTCTTTTTCTCTTTTCCTTACAATTCATGGGTTGCTGCATACAAGAACTTTTGGGGGTTTACTTTCCATCTCATCCCTTCATGTTTTAAGCTCATTTTTGCAACTAGATTTGTTTACACAGGATTATTTAGGGACAGTTATACAATTACTGGAGAATAGCTGTTCAATTTTAAAGCAAGCACCATAGAATTCAAAGTGGAAGAAAGGATTCCCTACCACTCTCATGAGCTGTCAGATGTTAGCAGGGAAGCATCCAGTGTGAAAATGTTTCCAAAACCAGCTCAGCAGACAGAACTTGCAGGGCTCCCTGCTCCTCGAGCGAGGAACAGTGCTCACACATAGGACAGTGCATTATCTGCTGGGTCAGCACACATCCCAGCCTACCCTCTTGCAGACAGCTTACTGTAATCACAGAGGTATCAAAACTTCACCAGGAAACATCCTGTAGAACAGCTTGTCACTCTTGGTTGCTAAATCACAAAGCTGGATTTGATGTTTCCAAACTGTATTTTCCTCACAGTGCTCTGCTGCTTTAGCTGCAGACAGACTCAGCAGCAGCACATCAGCCTGTCAGTACTCGACAGCAGGGAGACATCTGAAGATGTTCACCACAGGAATCATTTCCTTCTGGTCCATTTCAAGACCGTCTCGGTTCTTCAGTCCCAACATAATGCGTGTGCTGGTTTTCATTTTCCTTAGATATGTGGCTTATTTGTGAGAAACACTGGCTACAGAAATGTATCTTCTGAGACACTGTTTATGAAAGTACCAACGATTCGTTCAGTCAGTGTTTGCTTCCCACAGACAGGGTGCTCTATTCACAAACCAGTGCCCAATAAAGGCCTTGAGAAGAAACGCCTGTGACCTGTTGCAATGCCCACTCACCTTTCCCTGGCTATCAATCCTTGCATTCCTGATGGTTTCTCATTCCCTTCCTCACAAAAGGGAATAAGAAACTTCATCCCATCCCTCTGCACAGCTGGCCTTTCTCGTTCAAATCCATTCTCTTCAGCTCCTTAAGCTAAGCTTTTCGGCCTGTTGTTTTACACATGAGTACGTTTTGCTTCTCAAACTGACCTGGAACAGCTTGCAGCACATGAGGAGACAGTAAAGAAAGCTGCACAACAATGCCCAGGATGTGGACAGCTTAGTTACATTTTACTAAAGAAAGGGGCAGTTAAACACTAAGTTAACCAACTTGTCCAGAGCACAGCGTAACTACAGGAGGTTCATAAAACCCATCCCTGTCCTCCCCTGTTCCCCCTGAAGTTGCACTAGCCACACTATCGCCTCTGAAGTGCTTTCTCTCTGACCAGGGGTGCACACAAAGCCCTCAGAACACAATTCACCTCCTGAAGCCCATTAAGAATAATCAACAAATAAGGTCAGCCTTGCAGAAAGGACCTGAATCAACCAAAGCGCCAAGCCAGCCCCTCAGCAGTTCGCCGAGGACCTTAAACAGCCGGGCAAAATACCCTCTGTCCTCAACGCACCCCGACAGCCCGGAGGGCCCGAGCAGAGCCCCAGCCCCTCGGCCAGCGCGGCTGCAGACTCCGGGGAGCCAAACCCCGCGTCGCGGGCCCCTCCTGCGACAGTCACCTCCCGGCAGCAGGAGCTGGCGCAGGGTGGGGGCTTCGCCAGGGCAGCAGAAGTGGTCGAGGACTTGGCACCCACCCTGCCAATCTTTTATATACGTAACAGAAGAGCTAAACCAGAAACGGTCAAGTTTTTCAGGGTCGTTTTCCTTTGCTAAAAGGGCATCGAGGGGGACACAGTTAAATAACGGCTCGTTCGCTGCCCGGGGCAAAGCGGGAGGGCAACGGATATACACTAATAACTAACTAATTAATCCAACCAGCTACATTTTATGCACGGTAACCGCTTTAACCTCTTGCAAGACAGGCGGAAGGCGAGCTCCAGGCGGCCGCGGCGCCTGTCAGCCATCGCC
>VWZY01004524.1:200261-216921 GCA_013399075.1 Chloroceryle aenea | reverse complement strand
GGGCAGCTCCGCGGCGGGCGGGAGAGCAGGGGCAGTTGGCCGGAGCGGGCCAGGAGCCCGGTGCCCCAGGGCGGTGATGCGGGACAGGAGTTTGCCTCGGGATGCGAGGGGTCCCCGAGGGACGCCAGCTGAGCTGAGTGCGTGATGTGCCCCGCCAGTCAGCCTTTCCCCTACGCGACAGCGCCTTGTCACTCATTTCACCGTGTGCACATGGTATAAACCCACTTCAGGTTGGTTATAACCCATGTTCTCACCTCTCCTGAGGCCAGACATGGGATACGCTGATGGCCTGGCAAGAGGCACCGAATTTCGGCCCTTTAATCCCCTTCCTTGCACTGCAGTCCACACACCTTTGTCCTTACCCTTCACCCAGGTAGGTCTCTGTCGTTCACTGCCCCACTGATAACAGCAGAGATGCTTTAAGAGATGCACTTCAAGACAGAAACACTGTCGGGAGAATACCCTCGGGTACTCCAACACACCAGGGGGTGGGATAAATTATTGAAGGGACGTGACACTGAATGTGCCATGTCACACAGGAGCTGTACCTTTGCAGATGCAGCATCTGTATGTACAGGAGCAAGCGGGTGCGTGCTCTGGATGGACTCTGAAATCACATTCCTCCTGGGATTAGGTAACATGGAAACTTCCTGACTGATTACACATTCAGTATTGACTTAAATAGATCCATTATATTATCTAGAAATTAAAACAGAATAGAATCTGTTCTGAATTGTCATGATTGATGCAGGAGCACATGCCTTGTGTTTGACAAGGTCAGAGGTCACAGTTCATTTATATTTTTATGTATTAATTTTATACCTTTCAGTAATGTCAGGCTAAATTTATGTTTGTGCATAGGTAAATTTGGCATGGCTTTGACCTACACCCTATTTTTATTAGTTTCTCATTTTAAAGGTAAAAACCATTTAAATATCTATTAAAAATGTCTAAGGAAGACATCCAAGCATTAAGAGTGGAATGCCAAAGGTGGAATTAGCTACAAGAAAACCAATCCAAACACTAGTACCAACTGCATGTTCCCAAGTACTGGAGCAGGAGGTTACCAAGCCAAGAGTGAGGAACAGAGAATTTCTGTTAAAACCAGTAACAGCTCTCTGATGAAATCAGGAAATAGTTTCAGAATGAAAATTTTGGGGGAAAAACTCTCAAGCCAATATTAATAAATCAACTCAGGGCAAGAGTAAGTCCTTTTACCTTTCTGGTGCATTACAGGTATTCAGTTATTTCACCCAAAGCACAGCTTGGTCAAATAATAAAGAAAACAGAAGTGCTCGAGGAAGTGCCTGATGACCATGACAGAAAAGCACTCTGAAGCTCTTAAGATGCAAAAACCCAACCTTTTTTTCTCTCCCTAACTCCATTAATTCCTAATTTCATCTGATGCTTTTCATCATATACGTGTTTGGACCCACTGTGACAAAACAGTTAAAAATAACCAAAGGTTAGAAATAATTATTTATTAAAATAATGCCAATATTTGGGTTTGAGTCCTGAACCATCACCGTAATCACAAAAACTTTATTCTTCAGAAAATAAGGAAAAGTGCATTGTCGTGTTTGCTAAGCCTGTGTATTAATATATACACACCTTTTAGTGGATTAATCTTCAAAGATCTTGTTGCATATCATTCAGCACATGTGTAAGTTGTCTTATTTTGTTTTCCATAGCTTTTTTGTTGTCAGCTGTTTCCTGCAGGAGCTGCCGCATTTCTTCTTCAACACAGTAAACCTGAAAGAGCACACAGGGATCCAACAGAATTCTTGCTTTTCATGACCATCCCTAAAACCATAAAATCTTGGCAATTTTTAACAGCAGCAAAGCAATGCAGGAGTTATATGCTTGTGTTTAAATAAGCAATGCACTGCTTTGGACAGTGGATGAAGTAGCAGAAATTTGCTTTAAAAGAAAAAGTATTAATTTTGCAAATAATGTATCAAAATAGGCAGTGTGCAGGAAAAGCACCAGCTGTCACACTGAGGAAAAACGCAGTAGGTGACAGGAATGGTAACTGTTAGCACTGGCAGAGGTGAGTTAAATGGGTTGGCTGGCATAATCACCATTATTCTTGTCCTTATAGACAGGGAAATGTTTAGCTATCCACTTGTAACGGGCAACTTTGCCTAAATACAGAACCTCATGGTACAGTTCTGGGCTGTTTCCATCTGGAGATTAGCCAGATAGATCACATCAGAGGACTTCCAAGCACCACCGTTGTAGCAGCTGTAGAATAAAAATGCAAATGCTGTAAACATATACACTGAGAATTAAAATTACTTTTTCATTTGCTGCTTCAATTTGTTTCTCCTTCTCACTCGTCAGTTGCAGTAGTTCTTCTTGATGAGCTGCCAACATTGACTCAAATTGTTTTCTAAAAGCATCATCCATTTTATGAAGCTTTTCCAGAGCAATCCTAAAAAAGAAATAAAGAAAAAAAAAATCACACTCCTTTAAACAACTTAAAGAGTATTTTGCTTTGCCCAGTTCTGTCTTTGATAAGGCAAAGACATAAAGACAATAATCTGTGAGACTACTGTCTATGTCTACTAGGATTTACTATTAACTGCTCAAAAAAAATTGTCACTACAAGAGGAGTAATAAAAGAAACTAAAAACCTGTTGCTGTTTGTACAGGAAATCTTTGTCGCAGAGTGAAAGATTTCTTAGGATTGTTGTCTAAGTACTGAGGATCTGTCCTCATTCCTACACAGCCCACAAGGTATTTTCATCATCCTGCCCAGATGGTACAGAAGTACTGTGGGCTCTCACTTAAGCCCAAATGTCAGCCACAGTTGCCTGGCCTGAGCTGCAATCTGCAACCAGTTTGTCCCAGGCATCCTGGTCATGAACTAGAAGGTTGACAGTGGGCAGAGAAACCCTGCTGCAGCCTGGGAGCCTGTGCCTCACATGCACAAGCATCCTCACTGCCATGGCTCCAGCCAGCACACATGATGCCTGTAGAGTCCCTATCACCTACGTGTGACATGGAGTTTCCTCACAAAGGCTGACCAAAAGTTGTGTGGTGAAATGGGTATACTAAGGAGTGACCACTGTAGGCTCCCAATTATTTTCAAAGAAAATGGGAACAAAGCTATGAAGTTTAAAGGATGAATGCTGCCAGTGAATGCTAGCTCCACAAAGTCAGTCACCTGTATAGCAAGAATTACTTCTACACACAGAGTTTGCAGCAACTGGGCTCACCAAGTACTTGGAAAAAAGTATTAAGCATTCTTTAACATACAGTCAAACATTTCTGTATACTCATTAACAGTGCAGCTCTTTACTGAGCAGTCACAAAATCAGCTATTAAAGTATTCACCTCTGAGTTTGAAGACTTTTATTTCTCTCTTCAATCAGCTTCTTCTCTTTGATATCAAAGCTCTCCTTCATTTGTTTAACTCGCATTTCCAGCTGGCTTAACAGCTCTCCTTTACCTTGCCACTTCTTCTTCAGTGCACTGAAAATAAACCACACACGTTTACAATGAATGTAGACACTGCTTCTTAATTAAGAGGACAGAAAAAAGCTTTCCAAGCTTCCCCTTTTCCACAAACTGTGGATTTTACTAGCAAGCAAGTATTCTGAATGTAGAGTAAGTTCAGAGCAGTGTTACATACTATTACTATCCCGTACAGTTATTGCTATGTATGTACTGTATGTATCACCTGTGTGCATTCTTCATATCATCAAGTTCTACTTCCTTTTCTTCTAGCAGTTGCTTTAATTCCTCCTTTCTTTCATTTTGCCTTTCTAATTTTTTCAGTAGCTCTTCCAATTCAGCAGCTTTTTCATCCAACTGTATTTGAAAAGATTTCTGAGCTCCCAGATTTTCTTCATGCTGTTTTCTGATCTGTTTATCTTTTTCTTGTAAGCTCTTTAGAAGAGAAATATTTTAGAACACAAGCTTCCTTAATTTTAACTTTATCCTTACCCTCTAAGGTTATCTGTTTAGTTTATGTTAGAATAAAGTGACAGACATGTGAAAGTTTACTCTTCTAAATATATTATAAAAGCAATACTTAGTAAAGATTACTTAACTGGCTATCACTTTATCTGAAAGAAAGCTACTTTAAAAAACAAAGCAAACCTAAACAAACAAGCAAAAAACCACAAAAGAAGTCTTTACATAATATGGTTTACTGAGAGATGCCAAGTAGCATCTCTGTCCATCAAGTTAATACAAGGCCCTCTTCCACTCACAGCAAAGTCTTGTTGCCACTGACAGCCTGAGTATGCTCTGAGGTGGTCAACCAGGAGTGCAGAGCCAGCTTTCCTAACTTTCACTTGAAGTCTTAACTCTAGCTAAGCACACAAATTGTCAGACATAGCACTTACTTCTTTTAATCTCCTAATTGTTTCTGTCTGATCGTCCACTATTTTGTTTTTAATTTTGATAGTATCACTGTCCTGTTCCTTTTGCTTTTTTAACACCTCAATCTCATTCATTAGAACTTCAATTTTTGCTTCCAGTTTTCCCCGATCTTGAGCAAGATGAGCTCCTAGAGAAAACAGGATATTTACACTAAAGCACTCATTTTACAGGTGACTAAGATGTATAATGTCAGGGGAGGGAGGAGGTGAAGGCTAGAACCACCTTAAAAACCAAACATGATCATTTCACCCACTGGAAACACTATAAAACCTTTAATCTGTAGGTAGGTAACACTTAAGAGGAAATACAGAACTGGAGGTTTGCACTTTGAAAACTCCTCTGATAAAAGTAAAGAGTAATTCTTACAGACCCAGTCAGTCCTCAAGAACCCACAACGTGGTGCTGAGTCACATGAATCGTGGAAAAATGTAAAAGAAGCCCAAGCTTTTTTCACCCAGTACTTAATACTTTTTTTTTTAAAGCTCTATACTGAAATTTTCCTGTTATGCTCATCTTATAGACAAGTAGCATTACATAATTACATAACACTGTTTACAAATCCTTGCTTTCCTAGTTTCACATTTAACATTCTCTTTGTAACATGATGGTATTTTGACATTTTGGGGAACTAGATAAACTGTATTCATAACTCCCACATCTGCTGTTCTTGTTCCTAAATGGCCTCCATACTCCAGAAGATCTCTTTTTGCACATCATCTTTACAGCCAGCTAAGATCATCGAGGCATCCAGAGACACTGTCATGATTACAACTATGCTGGAGTGTTTATTTGAAAAGCACAACATTCAACACCACCATTTTTCCAGCAAAAGAAAAAAGAAATCTATAAAACTTTTACCCTGTTGTGCCAACTCCTGCCCCCATATTTTTCTTTCCATTTTTAACCCATCAATCACAGACTCCTGGGCTGTCAGCTGAGAAAAAAGTTTTCCATTTTCCTTCTTCAGAAGTTCAACTTGAACAGCTTTCTGTTTGTCCTCCTCAATCACAGTTTCAAGTTCTCCGATTCGACACTGAGAAAAAGACAATAAGATCCTATAAAGCAAAAACTCAGTCAATCAATACCAAGCAGCTAGGAAAGTAATACAGCAAATTAAGTTAACTGAGGAATATTCTGCTTGCATCTCTTCCCAGTAATGAAACACAAACTTTGGCTTCAAATAGGCATATTTCAACCCTGGAAAACTGTAAAGATGATTTCTAAATAGCCACTTTAAATTATCAATGCCATTACAAAACCCTGTTTAGAATTTTAAGTGTACAACTGAAAAAAAAGAAACAAAGTTGTTACAATATTAAAACAAGCAACAACAACAAAAAAAAAATCACAAGAAAACAGACAGAAGGTGGGATGAAATTTCTCTTCTGATGAAGATTTATCTTCAGTTATGCAAGCTATTTTTAGTTTTAGAGATTAAAGCTGTTTCATACAGCTGCTTTTTAATTTGTAGCACCCAGAATCCTATTCTGTGCAGCCACACAATGTTTGGACACCAGAGCAGCAACATGTAGCAAGGTTAGAAACAGCTGTACTGCACCAAAGTTATAACAAAGATGGACTGGATACATCCCTGGAGTGGATCACACAACATTTTAAGTTGTTTTCCTAAGATTTTAAAGAATTATTTAGGGACAACATAATACTGTAATATATTGCCATGCAGTGATCAAGAGCATAAGGTAAAGCAATCGTGCCCATGGTATTTAACATGAAAATGAGACAATCAGTAGCTAATTGCAAATATCACTAATTTTATGCAACTCAGAGATAATAAGCTGCTAATAACACTTGATTATTTGTTCATTTTCATTTTTACTTCACATAAAGTGACCACTGCAGAACCATCCTGCATTACGTTGAATTTACAGTGTCACAGCTCTTAATGTAGGATTTTTAATCTGTTGTTAGAGTGACCACTTGATTGTATGCAAACTTTTAGCAGTCACAAGGCAAGGAGTGCATTTCTGAATGAGCCTGTATCTGGGGAGCAGTGTTTGTGAGAAACAGAAGATGCAGAATAAAGGCTGATGTGGAGTACTAAGTTCTAGTGCAAGAGGAAATGGGCATCTTTCAGTCAATCTCCCTTGTAGGAATTGTTACCTTTATAGAGAAAATATTACCAAAAAAAACCCACACATGTAGTTGAAATGTTTTGAAACAAGTACCTTTAGGTTTGCTGAGGCTTCTTCATTTGATTTTGTTAATTCTGCTATCTTTGCTTTCTGTTCTTTCACGATACTTGTCAGGTCTTGGATCAGACTTGCCATCTCTTTTTCCTTTTGCTGAGATTCAAGGAGGGCTCGTTTATCTTCAGCCAGCTCAGCAGCAACATTTTCAAAACTCTCTTTCACCTGAAGTTTTTTAAGATAAGACTTGAAAAATGCTAACATTGGGAGAAAAGTGTGCATAACATATTTAAATGACACTGGAAACCTCAAGTCAAGTTCATCAACAGTAGGTGAAGTCAGTGAGTATCTGAAACTGGTTTTTTACCAGTTTGTTAGTGATACTTCAACTCAAAAAGCTGTCTCAGCTGCAAATCTGACAAAAAAATAAGTAAATAAATTTATAAACAAACAATGACAAAAAAAGGCAAACAAAAAACAAACAGAAAGCACCAAACAAAAAAATACAAAACACAAAACTGAAACCAAACCAAACCAAACAAAAAATAAGCCAAAGAAACCCACAAACCAACCCAAACCAATAATTAATGGGTGGATGTGAAACTGAGCAGAAAAAAAAAAGCTTGGGAAAAGAAAACAATGTCTTGATTTAACCTCGTTTTTAAAATTAACATTGAAGGAACTTAAAATTAATTCTCTATTTTTAGCCTTGCAAGAGAAAGACTTCAAGGGTGAAAAAAACTCTTTTCCTCCTCCTCTTCGCCCTCATAACCAACTGATTTAAAATAAAGAAACCCGAGTTTAAGTGGAGATGGAGCATTTAAGACTTTATTAAATTTAACATATAAAATAATGTGATCATTAACAGCAGAAGCTATCTGAGGAATTTAAGCAAGTTGTGAATCTGAATTTCAAAATACACATCAAAAATTCAATTTTGAGAAGTTAAACATTAGGGAGCTTTCTTATTAAATGCACTTGTATATATGTCACCACAGCCATATCAAAACACAATGAGAGTTTTTTAAATAAATTAATAGATTCTAATAGAAAGTCAACATATTTTAAATTGATACCACCAGATAAAAGTTTTTCTTTTCTTTTCATGAACTTTTTTTTTCCTGAACAAAAAGCTGGGGGTTTCTGAGTGTTGACATGGCAATTGGTGTCTATGTTCTAATCACTTGTATTTTAAAAGATTACTACCAGTATTTTTAGATGAATCCTTGGAGCAAAGGCCTTAAGGATCAAGAAAACCAACCCTCACAACCTCAAAACAATCCCCCACCCAAACCAACACATTTGAAACAACTCCACCTAATTTGAGTCTTACCTCTTCAAACCTTTTTCCTTCAACAGTTAATGCTAAGCGAAATTCATCCTCCAACTCTCTGTACTTCTGGTTTAATGTATCAATTGTCTCCTTAAGTTCTTTAACACGCTGTTCGTGCCTCTGCTCCTCTTTAGCCATTTCTTTTGACAAAGCAGCTTGAAATTCAGGTCCATTTAAAGCAACTCTGGTTTCAAGTTCTTTCCTGAAATTATGAAATGTACATGAGAGAAGAAGCATGATATCTCACAGACCTGTTTCATTGAATTTCCTTAGTAGTTCTTAAAAAGGCTAATAAATTGCATAATAAATGGAATCAATTCCTTAGTTTCACAAATAGATTTCAGTCTTGTATGATAATGGCCCCAGAATGAGGATGTCTGTTGACTGCTGTTAAAAAAACCACACAAGGGGCAAGTTTACTTTTGAATTCAAACTTTTGTAGAAATGATATAATTGCTCTTTTATTGTTAGCTAGCATTTGTTTGTTTTGATGTTAAGGAGTATCTGGAAGAGACACTGGAATCAGGGAAGAGCTCTGTACAGATAGACACCTTCTTTTGAAGTCATTCTCTTCACCCTCACTCAACAACTGTCACTTCTCACTCAGAACTAAAACCTCAAAAGCAATGGGAAGCTAAAGGTTTCCAGGGCAATCCTCTTTCTTCTAGGAGAATCCCTTCAGGAGACAGCTGAAGCAGAAGCAGCTTGTACTTTAAGACTGTTCTGCTCATCTGCTTTAAAGCACAAACACAAAGCATATCCGTTTGTCCTTCATGTTACATCGTTGGAGATTTACAAGGAGATAATCTGAAGTTCTCACAACACAGCTTATCAGTTTGTGCCCAGCTAAACCCACAGCTATCTTGATATCTGAACACATTTACCCTTGTAAAATTCAGCAAAGGTAACCAGCTTATTTTATTAACAACAACCCTCACATACTGGTTTACCATACCACGCCACTTTTTGCTTTAGTTTTTAAACATATTGAACTTATGTTCTAGTGTTCTCCAAAAGAGTGGAAATTTTGAGAGGAAAGAGGAAAACAGCCAGGCAAGACATCCACACACCCTAAAGTGGGACACTGTAGAAGCTGACTTTTTTTTGGAACACTTTGTGTAACTGTAGCATAAGTAGATCTTCAGGCAGAAACTGAAATGTGATTTTATTTTTATCTGATTACTTCATGGATTAAAAAAAAAATCTAATAAAAATCTTTAAATAAAAAGCTAGCCATATAATAAGACAAGAACCTATCAAGTGAAAGGCTGGAAAAACACAGTTGCCTGTGTGGACTTTCAAGTCAGGAATCTACAAGATACAAGCCTGGAGAGGGCCTGCTGACAAAGGCCTGGAGTGAAAGGACGAGGGGCAGTGGTTTTAAATTAGAAAGGAGTGGATTTAGATTAGAAATAAGGAGGAAGTTCTTTACCAGGAGAGTGGTGGACACTGGAACAGGGTGCCCAGGGTGGTGGTTGAGGCCCCATCCCTGGAGACATCCAAGGTGGGGCTGACAGAGCTGTGAGCACCCTGCTCTAGCTGAGGATGTCCCTGCTCTCAGCAGGGGGTTGGACTGGATGACCTCTGGAGGTCCCTCCCAACCCAGACATTTCTATGTTTCAAAGACACAAGAATATTCTTGAGTGAAGAAGAAAATGGAAAGGAATCTACAAGATAGAAGGAGGTTCTCAAGTGACTAAGAAAACTGGAAGACAACTACACTTTGTAAAAAGCCCATTTCTCCCATTAAAAAACACACCCACACTTTGCAGAACACTCAAACACTAGCATCTCTATTAACTTGGGAGAAAAGAAGACCCCATACCTTTGCTCTTGCTCTCTTAATACAAGAAGCTCATGCAGTTGTTTTACCTTCTCCTTCTGCTGCCGGCAGGACATTCTAAGTAACTGTGCTTCTCTTTCATTTGCTGATGCTTTAAGCTCTGCTTCTTGCACCTGTTTCATCTGCATAGAATTCATCAAGAAAAGAGTGAAACTTAAAACACTGTAATCTTGGCATGCACCAACACCAGGTGCATATTCCATTTTTTCCATTTGATGGAAACTTGTATGAATAACTCCATTTTATATCTGAAATCTTTTCCATACAAATGTGTGATTTCAACAAGTAGGAAAAAATATATGAAAAAAAAAGTTCTGAAAAGGGTTTTAGTTACTCATGAAATGGTAATTCACAATAAAGACACTTCAGAAGGCTGCAGGGTAGAAGATGCAGAGATATTGTTAATGGAGATATTCTTAATTCTCATCAGTACTTGTAGAATTCATCTCAATCCTGTCACGCTCAAGCAGCGAGCAGTAACCACTGTCAACGTAAGCAAAGCAAAGGGTCTCCACATTCTGTGCTTAGACAATTCCTTTGCTTTGCAGAGTATCAATCCTGCTATTAGCTAATGGATTCTCTGTCAGTTAATCTAATGGTGGAGCTAGAACGCAGAGATGATCCAGTTTACTTTCCAACCTTCATAAAAAAAAACCACAACAAGCTAACCAAACAAAAAACCTACCCCCCAAAAAAAACAAAGACAAAAAAAATCCCAAATCTGTTTCAGAATTCCATCACAACTATCCCCTCAACTTGATTTTTGAACAATCAATCAAAATGAAAACCAAAAACCACCATTTCCAATGTTCTCTGTTCTACACATTAAACCTCTTCCTGAACTCCACTGTATTCCTGTTGTTTTGTGGATGAACAGAAGCAATTCTCTCCTAAACTGGAGCACTCAAAACCAAAAATTCCATGTGAGAATACATACAAATTTAAAGCTGGACAGAAAATAGGGCATACATTTAGATGCACAGTGACTTATCTTGAATACCTTAATCTAGTAATGTTGATTTACTACCTAGAGTAACCTTAATTTACCACTGAAGCTATCTGACAAATTGTGCTACAAGAAAGCTCTATAAAACAGTCTAGAAATTGTTAGTCTTACAGTTAAGTAGCCCAAAGACTTGTTAAATCTGAACATTCAAAAATAATTTAGCTTCATTTATTAATTTATATCTAGGACTAGTGTGGCCATCCTGTTGCCATTGGATGATTTACTTATAAAAAACATTTACCTCTGCTGTTCGTTGCTGCAATCTCTGTGTCTCCATCTTGGACAGTGTTTCTTCTAAAGCTTGCATGGCCTTCTGATGTGCTGCTGCTTTAGTTCTGGCCTGATTTAATTCATTAGTAAGTCTTTCATTTTCAGCTTTCAACTGCTGGACACCCACTTGCAGTCTTGCTTTAATATCTCTCTCTTTCAATAGAAATTCCTTTAACCTGAAAAATCAATGCACTGAAGTTGTATTACAAACATTTTAGTATTTAGCTTGCTGACAAATGTTGAGAAAAGGACCCTAGGAAGTGTTGTAGCACAGTGTCTTGTTCTTTGCTGAGTTTTACTATTTACAGCACTCATGTAAAACTGCTTAAACACATTAAAATATTCCTGAAGTCATGTGTCATTAGTACACAGAGCTTCATTTGGAATAAAACTAAGCTGGAGACAACCCCATAGATAGGTCTTTAAGGAACTGACATCCCAGTATCATTTTGTTTCATAAAGCAGTAAAATATTTATTATCAATTTCCAATTTAAGTATTTCCTTATGAAAACTTTGAAATATCCCAGTAAAAAATAAGAAAATAGAAGATCTATCTCAAAAGAAAAGGAATATAAGAAGCCTCTTATCCAAGGCAGTAAAATAATAAAGATGGGAAGTGAACTTAAACCAAATAAAAAGGAGGAAATAATCACAGTCCACAATAGATGGTAACTGAGGCACCACTTGCCTTGTTTCATTCTGGCAAGAAAATGTGACTTTGATAAATACAGTGCAGTTAAAAAAAAAGACAGAGCAGATACCTCCAGTCACAGCTGACAACAAACAATGCTTTGCTAGAAGGGAGAACTTGTGAAAAGAAGGATGCTGCCCAGAACTTCCAAGGCTGATGACAGCAGTCTACAGGAGGATACCCTAGGCCTGACCTGCCCAGTGTAGGGTCTATTGGCCAGCTCTGGGCTGGCAGCAACACCTTGGTTCAAGTGCACTGCTCAGAAAAAAAGACAACTGTGGGTACACATGGAAGGGGAGATTGGGAATTGGAAACAAAGGAAAATATGAGACTGCTGCTGGAGTTTGAGCTGAAGGAAAAAGTACAGTTATGACACAGATTGCTTGAAAACAAGTAATGGCTAGAAAGAGAGGTGACAGTTCTGAGCCAAGAACAGGGAGAAAGCTGCAGAAAGGAATTCTGTTAGGTAATATCAAGAGAAATTCTAGAACTACTTCTTGATGCAATATTTTCCACATGCACTCTCTAAAGCTGTTCTCATTTCCTCAGCCTAGAAATTGAATTGTCTTGCATTAAAAAAAAAAACAAAACAAAGCAACAAACTCTTATAGTACAGTACTGTTTCCCTACCTGTCTGTAGTGTATACAGCCATACTCTGAATATTCTTTTCTTCTTTTGCGTGTTTCTGTAGCTCTCTAACATGCTCTATTAATTTCTTCTCTGCTTGCTCTGCTTTCCACCTCCTTTCTTTCTCTTGATCCAGTTCTTGAATCAGTGCCTTAGTAAGGATGTGGTAAGGATCAACTTAGTGGGAAACATTGAAATGTAGCCAAACATTGAAATGTAGCCAAACAATGTCAAAACATTATTCAGAACTGTGGAAAAAGACTGTCTTTCTGGAATTCACGGGTGACAGAGAGGACAGTGCAAGTGACCAGGCCAAAAACCTCCACAGAAGTGATTCTCTTCCAGCTGACACTACAAGAACTCCACCATCTTTTGATACTATCTACACACAATTATTTCTGTCACCTCCTATTTTAAAGTTTCACTTGGTTTCAAATGAAGACAGTCATATCTAACTTAAAATGGTGCAAAACTTACTTGGTATGTTGATTCCTCTGTAGCATTTAAATTTGTTTCTTCTACTTTGTCTGTATTGCTCTGTCCTCCAGTTACTATTTCAGCTTTCCTTCCCACTACTTTCAAGTCTCGCCTGTCTGATGATGAGCTGTGATGACAGTCTCTCTGCCTGGAGCGTGAACACTTTGGGGAACTCTTCTCTTCCCTAGAACAGCAGGGCATCAAGGTGTATTTAAATGTCTGCAGAGTTTAAACAGTAACAGGGGACTCAAGACATTTTTACGGGATGAGATTTTACAGTTCTGCAGAGAAGAAAGTGTTTGCTTTGGAAGTGACTTGAGTGAAGGCTGGGTAGCTAGTAGAGTATTATTAATAGAGCTAATTCATCCAACCTCCCCTCTCAGCAAAATGTTTCAAGTCAAAGTACATTCACTCTGATGATATTCAGCTTAATTAGGTCTGGCTTTATATGGCAAACGTTGGGATACCTGTCAGTGATTTTGTTCTTGGTATGATTTGAATGACATCTGGTAGATAAGGCAGTTCTACGGTAAGTAGGGATCTTGCTTCTTTTCACAACCTTTCTGATGTTCTCTTTCCCACTCTCGTTTTCACTCTCAGAAGTTGGATCTATGTCTCTCTTAGCTTTGAGAACATTTGGAGGAGCTTCCCTTCTTGAGGTATCAGATACCTAAGAACAGATCAAAGTTTTATCTATATATTTTCCAATTTATAGGTGGCTGATTTCTAACACTTATACAGGTGCTATTTTTAGAGTTCACACAGAATCATTTTGATAGAGAAGTCATTACTTCCATACAACCAAAACATTTTGTTGTTTTAAAGCTAAAATAAACACAACACAACAGCATGCTTGAGAATGTACAGTTGTATCTTTCTGAAATAACTGAGGTTTGGTGAAATCCTTAGGCACAGAAGCTTGGTACAAAATGTAAAACAAATACAGCACTTAAAATGGAAATAATAATAAAAAAAGCAGCCTTGGAAACATGCAAGGGACACCACAAACTGTTACAAAACCATACCTTTAAACATATCAGACCAGCTTGACCTATCAGCAACATTAATTTTCACCAAGTCTGTAATACAGATATTTTGCTGCATTTAAATATTTTAGTCTGGTTCAGTTGTTATATTGATGGAAAAAAAATCCTAATGTAATATGCTCAGATAGTTCTCCTAGTCACAGACTACAGTTTTCATTCAGTATGAAAGTTTTTGTGATTCAATCTTCACTTTTAAAGACTTGGTTTTATTTTATTCTGCTTCTCAAAATTAAGAGCACATTAGCACAAAGTCAGCACACACCCCCCAGTAGAAAGGCACCAGTCTGCCCCAGCAAACTTTTGCTTTGTGAAAAGGTACACTCATTTAACAAACACAGCTTTCTGTGCACTCACGGGGAAAACCAAAAAATAAAATCATTCACCTTTTGCAGTATCTGTGAAATCTGATCTTCTATTTTTTTAATCCTCAACAAACTGTGTATTTTATCAAGTTCAGCCTTCTCTGGTTCTGAAGATGAGACAGGCTCTGTAGAGGAGCTGATGGCACTTTGTGTTCTCACACGCTGACGAAAATGAGCTAAGGCCTGGTCGATATGTGGGGTCACCACTGGTAAGGTAACACAGTTCTAACAAAAGGAAAGACAGCTCTTGTAAAGTTAATGAGTTGTGTGCAATATAAAAATGACATCTATCCATTTTAAAATCAGTATATACAAACTATGGCACCTGATCTCTGGATGAGGGGCACCCAGATGAAACCAAATTGCCCAGAATATCTTCTAAACAATACATAGCTGAACAGTTCTCTTCTGCTGGGTCCACTGGTTCACCAGAGATCTTTCTTCCATCTAGAGCTGTTAGCTGAGGCAACGTCTGAAGAACACGTTTTCTATAACCTTGAAGAAAAACAACACAACACATTTACATTGAAATTCATCTCTGATAGAAATGTCTAGTATATTTTAGGTACCTTGTCATTTTCAGAGAAGAAAAAGTGTTATCTCCAAGTATCTCACCTTTCCCCACCCATAAGGCTTCCAACAGACATTACAAAAGCAGGTAACTGGGAAGCTGCCTGACTAGCCCTGGATTTTTTTTAAAAAATCATTTAAAAATCTTTTTTAAAAGTTTTTTTTAATGGTAAACAAATTAATTTTGACAAAATTTAGATTTCACCCTGCTGGCCAGGTCACGATTGAATTATCAAGCTTCAGAACCTGGCTCACAGCTTAAAGGAAACCACTGCCCCAAGGAGCACGATCTACCCAACGTGAGATCCGTACCTGCCATGTGACAAACTGGATTGGCTTTTCCATTTTTCTCCAGTGTCAGATTTGTCAAGCAGAGCAGCCCCTTTGTGCACTGCAGCAAGTGATCAATACTGCTCACACAGTTGCTGTGAAGGTCAATATGACTGATCTTATGCCGGGTTCCATGAAGGCTCTGAAATCCTTAAAATTTGAGGAAAAAAAGCCACAAAATCATGATTTCTGCTATGATGCTAGACTGTAGGGTTTAGAACAAGTGGCATCTCGTTGAAAAATATTCAGTAAATGGTACATCACAACTAGAAATGGTACATCACAACTTCTGCTCTGCTCCATATTCTTGCCTATGGGTGTTAATTAGCTACAGTGCAACACAACCTCATTAGAGGAGCTCACCTGAAAGGAAGGATTTGTTTCTAACAGTTAAGAAGTATGTAAAATTAAACATTTTACTTGAATTTCCTTTTTATAACTCAGTTCATTAGCAAAACTGTTACCAAAGTTCTTTTTCTCTTTCTATTATTTTTATTTTTCTAACCCCCCCCCATAATTCCATAGTTTAGAATCTTAGAACCAACAACTGACCATTTCAACAAACAGATGTAGAAGAAAACTTCCACACCGTATCCAAAGTAACATTTTTGTTTGATAAAAGGACAGGAATATTTCCAAAATATCTTCCCAGAATATTGAATTTTTCACTTTGAAAGTAAGTTTGAAATGTTTTGTGTGCTACTGTTAAGAAGCTCACCAAACACAGGATAATAAACTGCCATTCAGAACAACCCTTGATGTTACAAAACTGAAAGCTGAGAGTAGCAGCAATCATCACTTGCAGGGGCATTACTCAGTCAAGTGGCTGAAGCACTAGAAAACTCTAAAAATACCCAAGTGTTTCAAAATTAAAGTGAGGCAAATGCTGTTTATTGCACTGTGTGTGCCAAAGTCACTTACCAGAGAGATCGTCTATGCGATTATATGACAAGTTCAATACAGTTAAATTAAAGAGTTTTTCCAGCCCTAAGCAAAATGAGGAAAAAAAATCACAGTAAGATTTGCAGAATAATATGCTGCTTTCATCAAATTTTAAAAAAAAGCAAAATAAGGCTTTAATAATAATAACTACAAAGTATGACAAACTATAATCATAATATAAAGATCGTTTTTCCTTCTGAATGAAGGCACTTTGATAAAATAAAGCTTACAAACATTTTATACTCTTTTCAAGGCACACAGATAACATAGTAGCCTTGATAATCTTAATTAAGCCTTGATAATCTTAATTATATTCATACTTTTCAGCACCAAGCATTAATACAACTCATAGAAAAGCTTAATGAGCTGCTAAATGGACAGAAATAAATACTGCAGACCTTCCACTTTTGTTATCAGGTTACAAGATAAACTCAGGGTTCGCAGATTAGCCAAGGAACTTAACGCCTCGATCCGTCGGATTTGGTTTGATGACAAATCTAAATGCTGCAGATTCCGGAGGTGGCTGAGCCCTTCGATCCTGGCGATGCGGTTACTATGCAGGTTCAGCGTGTGCAGGTCCGGGCTGAGGGAGAGCTCCAGCAAGCCGCGGAGGAAAGGTACC
>VWZY01004524.1:176550-200179 GCA_013399075.1 Chloroceryle aenea | reverse complement strand
CCGGCGGCCGCAGACCCCCTGTCCCTCCAGCAACCTCCTCACCTCTTGAGACCCTTATCCATGAGGCTGAGCTCGCCGGGGACTGCCCCGTCCTCCGCCATCCCTCCCNACTGGAACTTAAATATTTACTGTAATTTATGAAATTAATAAATCCGACTTAAAATGCAGGAAAATTTCTATAAATAAAGGTGTTTCATGTAGACTAACATCTTTGTAGTCTGTAAGAGTTTAACTTTTACATGAAGTCTACTAAAGATTTTTTTACAAGATGGCATATTATGGAAACTTCATCTTTCAGATAAGTGTATTTGAAAATTTGTGAGTGAAAATCCTGTGGTTCAGGACTGGTCTGAACCATGGTGTCTTTCCAGTTGAGCCTTCTAAAAGTTGTAAATTTTGTTCAGTGAGTTACTGAGCTTTGACCTCCATGACAAAACTGACTGAACTCGCTGGCAAAAAGTAGGAACATCGGTTTGGGTGTTCCCTAAGGTATATGCTGCTTTCTGCCTATTTTTCTCTACATCCTTTAAGAAATAAACAATAGATTTTTTTCCTGGTGGCAAAAGTCTAGAGAGAATATCCACATCATGAGTGAAGAGAAACTCACTTGCTATATTTTGAACATAAATAGAACATACCACTGATTGTTAAATACATAGAAAAAGCAATGGCTGCCCCTTAAAAGGCACACATGGGAACCTCCAGCCTTCATCCTTCTGTTCCACAGCCCCCTGCAGTTGTGGAAATGATGCCCCAGCCCCTTTCTTTCCCTCCCAGCAGTGTCTGAAGATAAACAGCTGCTTAGGAAGTGCTGGGGTGCCAGTGTAACAATGCGTGCTCGAGAAAAGCTGTGAATAAACTGGTCCTTTTCTTTCTGGGGTGGTGGTTAATGAGTAAAGTATAAACAAGCTCCAGTATACCCAGTGACTTAGGAGGACTGGCTAAACACACTGCTGATCACCAGTTATTACCATTTTATGTATTTACAGTGGAAAAATAGCACCAGGCTGTTTGACAAGGCCCAAGTCACCGTCAATAACAGAAGGAGGAGTCCTTTCTCTCTTCATGCTGCTCTGTCCTTTCACTTCCCCAAAGTCTGATGTAGGGCCCCATTTCCCCACCTCTCCCAGTTGTCTCTGAAGATATAAGTTACAAAAAAGAAAATGACCTCTCAATGAAAATCATCTGAGGAACGAGCATTTACTGTTCATTATTTGTTGTGCTGTTTTCTTTAAATGTACCTCCAGACCTGAATAATTTCTGAATTACCTATTAAACCAACATGTACTCAATCTGCCAGTGTTTCTTGAAGTATTTGGTTAATCATCTTTACACAGAAGACATCAAAACCCGAAGTATGCTCTCTTTTCTGAATGATTAAGCCAGGCTTCCCCTAACATTTCACTAGCAAGTAGAACCATGACCATCTGCTAATAACAGAGTGAAAGGGAAATACATGTAAACCAGACTCTGAAGTCATATAATCAGCTGTGAAAAAAAACAGGAGAAAAAAAAATGGGAAAAGGCAAAAGCAATGGCCTGAGTGATGTGAAAAGGAAAGAAAAGGCCAAGATGCAGCTCAGAAGAAATATAGGCTATTTGGATGGGGTAAGTTTTATTATAGGCTCAGTTGTCGGGGCAGGGATCTTTGTGTCTCCCACAGGGGTGTTAAAGCATTCCTTGCTCAACGTTGGCGTTGCACTAACGATCTGGACTGCATCAGGGCTGGTTTCCCTGATGGGTTCCCTCTGCTATGCGGAGCTGGGAACCGCCTTGCCATTCTCCGGAGGAGAATACAGCCATATTAAGAGAGGCCTGGGATCCCTACCCGCCTTCATGTTCATCTGGACGTCAATGTTCACCAAGCCAGCATCAAATGCTGCTCGAGCCTTGCTGTTCGCTGAATACGCCACCCAGCCCTTCTATGGCATCTGCCCTGCACCAGAAGTGCTGAAGAAATGCTTGGCCTTAGCCCTGCTCTGGTCCCTGGGGATTCTGAACGGCAACAGCGTCAAAATGGCTGCGTGGGTGCAGACAGTTTTCACCCTGCTGAAGATGATGGCCTTGTCTGTAATCGCTGTCAGCGGCATCGTGCTCCTTGTTGGTGGGAGAAAGGAGAGCCTGGCCAGGTTTGAGGACGCGTTCAGCTCCGAGATCCCCAACGCCTCGCAGATTGCCGAAGCCTTCTTCCAAGGACTGTACGCCTACGGTGGCTGGTGGTCCCTCAATTATATGGCAGGTATCTCACATCTTTAGAGTTTGTTCTGTAGTCATGATAATTAACATTCCTCAGCTCATTGTGGTAGAACTTGTCTCTCGTTTAAGACCATAGAGTCTCTCACGTTTTAAGGGATTCCTGTGTTTTTGGGGGCTGCTGTAAGAGGTGCTGTTCCTCTGTAGGGAAGTTTCTTGTGCAGTCTCCAAAGCCCGAGTGACATTTTTGGGGGAGTACAAGAGAAATCAAAACATTTCCTATAACATCTCATGCTCAAACAGATTTTTTCATACCTTAAAAATATGCTTTTCTTTTTCCCTTTCTCAGTGTCAGTGCATGTCAGAAAAGGGTTAAGATATCCCCACCAAACTGTGTGCACCTTTTTGAATATCTAATTACTTAGCCTATTCTATATCTGGTGACAAGTGACAGTAACAGAGCAGTTTTTCATGAAAGATAATGTTACAGTGTTAGTTACACATGTCACAAGTGAAATGAATAGTGCTTTACAATAGCATCAGTTATAGGATTAAGTTTTAAGCAAGTGTTGCTCTTGTATCTTTAACCCTATCTACCCCTTGACCTCTACCACATGTAAAACATTAAATAAACTGTATATGTGAAATACATAACACAAAGTTCAACGATCAGAACAATGTAAAATTGAGTTAATGTTTAAAAAAATTACCATTACAGTCCAGCTATTCTAGGTTAAGAATATGCTGCAATGTGAAAAAGATAAAAATCAGCAAAGTATTATTCTGAAAAAACAGGTTTTCCTTAAAGGCAAGAATTCACCTTTGGAAGCCTGTGGAAATATGAAGTTATAGGTAAAATAATTGATCAGAAAATTAATAAGTGCCATACACTGGCAGCACAGCTGTTGGGACAGATGCAACCTATACAATAGTCCCTTTCTGAACTGGATTTCCTTTCTTCAACAATAACTTCATTCCTCTGAGCTTCAGGTGAAACAGCAGGTTCTAGCTGGGCAGCAGGACTGTAATAAGCAAGAAAAGAAATCAAAAGTTAAATTGAAATTGGCAACTGTATGTCTCACATTTGAAATAAATCCCAAATTCTACGGTAGTCTGTCTCTGAATTCCAATGTTGTGCTCCCTCCAATGAAGTGCCCCTGTGCACTGCAGCCAGTGCTGGGGCAGGCTCAAAGCTGATGTTCTGGGCAGGAGACAGAAATTGTATTTGAGGGAGGAAAGGGATTTCTGTCTTCTAAAAATGTTTAAGTAAGCTGCACATTTGACTTTTCACTTCTGCCTGCTTGTGAGTTATTGGGTGGAAGGCTCCTGTAAATGCTAAGGGAAGCAGGCAGGGGAGAGGGAGTGAGAGGAAAAGGATGAAGCAGAGAAAGAGACAAAAAAAAACCTTTTTGACTAATATGAGGGTGAATTATTAGGGTTCTGGAAATCAGCTCTATCTTTTGCTGGACTATCACATGGTCAGGAATGTGTACCAATGCCTCAGTTACTCAGCTGAAAAATTTGGAGTGTTTTCTTATTTGGTAAGGGCAGTTTTAAACTAAGCTGCAAGGCTTAGCACTAACCAGTCTTCCTCTGCCAGCTTTGCCCTGGAAAAGATAATAAAATAATAGATAATAAGATAACAGCAGAATCCAGCTGAGAATGGCCCCCTTTTAAAGCTGCTTGCTGCTCTTTTGTCAATACCTTTAGTGTCTATCATTACTTTTTCTGTATTTCCTTAGAGAAGGGCAAAGAGAAAGGTTTTGTGTAAGAACAGGAAAATACACTTGAATGTTTCAGATCAGGACTTATGAGGTGATGCAAGAATAAATAATCTGCCTTTAGATGCTCACATTTAACCTAGAGATTTTAAAGTATGGCTACTTCAAAATTTCTCACCAATTCAATCAAAAAATTCTTGGATAATGAACTATTTGAGAATCACTGTAGGACCACACAGACAACCTAGCTTTGCAACCATGAGCAGGGGTTGCAGCAGGACTTTGGTATCAGTCTTGTCAAGCTCTGTGCACATTCACTACAGAAACACACTTGCAGAAGCTACACTGCTTGCTTTGAGAGTCATTTTAAATTATATTTTTCAGAGGAGATGAAAAACCCTAGCAGAAATATCCCCTTAACTGTGATGACTGCTATTCCTGCAGTGATTGTTTTTTATTTACTGGTGAACATCTCCTATCTGACTGTCCTCACACCTAAGGAAATTGTCTCTTCAGGTATGGATTTGATTTTCTGAACAGTTCTCTGTTGAGTATGGAGAAGGCCTTTGTTTTCCTGTAAATTCCAGCCTTCTCTACTTCATGGTGTCTCAGTCTAAAGCCATTATTCAGGAGATGGAAAAGTCTACTGTAAGTAGTATGGATAAGAATTATGGATGCAAATTGTGCCATTTTGTATGTGTGTTAGTCATGATAAATACTGTGATGCCCTAGAAGAGCTTTAAGTCCCATGTATGTAAAACCTTTCTCAGATTCTGTCCCTGAAAAGGTCCCAGAAGAACTGTATTGCTCCTTGATTGGCCAAACTGCACCTTTTAAATACCACTCTAATGAGACTGAGCTCTCAGATCTTGCCTCCAGGAGTGACAAAAACCAAACCTCATTTTGGATGGAACAGTTATTTTTTTTCCAGTGAAAACAGCTCAGTAACATAAATGGCAGCTGCATAGCTGTCACTCAGCAACCTTGTATTATCACTCACCTATTTCAGGCTCTCTGCTGGGAGAGATGCAGAGATTTGCAGATCCACCCTGCAGTGAACGAGGCAGTGAGTACCAGAGCATCCATGAACAGCAGCTGTCCGGGTGGCATGACCAGCTCCAGTTGCACCAGGAGGGCTGTGCTTATCTATGTCAGCTGGGGAGATGGCCTTAAAATGATAGCTCCCATTGCTGCAGTTCTTGCTCTTTCACTGTATCTTTTTCAGGGGTGGTTCTCTCCATCTCTGATAACTTCCTGTCCTGCCCAGGTCACTGCAAGACAGACCTACATTCCTCATGGCAGTTGCTTATAGACCCACTAAATATTAGTCCTCACTACAATATGGGCTAGAGCTAATTTCCAAGCAATACTAAATATCTCTTGCTCAGAAATGACCTTCACCTTTCCTAGTTCCACCCAAAGCATACCCTCAGTAATAACATGCTTGCTCCCCTATTGCTGCACACAGTATTGGTATTGGACACAGCAGGTTTAGTGGACTCTGGCAGGCAGCACTCAGTGCTGGCATCCTGCCCCTTAGATCAGTTACGTGTGACTCCTGTGACCAAAAGATTCTGTCAGTAATTCAGAACACTGTATGTACACTACACTAATGCTTTGCTTTCTTCCAGTTGCTGTGGCAGTCGCTTGGGCTGATCGAGTCATCCCCTCTGTTGCCTGGATCATTCCTCTCTGTGTTGCTGTCTCAATATTTGGTGCCCTCAACAGCAGCGTGTTTGCACTGGGTCGGTTAAGCTATGCTGGAAGTCAGTCAGGACATTTACCTGGTTTAATATCCATGCTTAACGTCCACTCCTGTACTCCAGCACCAGCCATGATTTTTTCGACTATCATTGCATCCATTTTTATCATCCCCTCTGACCTTATTATGTTAACAAATTACTTTGGATTTTCTGCCTGGCTTATGATTGGATTGACGTGTGCAAGTCTGATTGTACTTCGATACCGGGAACCTCATCTACCTCGGCCATACAAAGTAAATGGAAATAAGTTAAAGAATATTTTGTGAGTTAGGGGTAGCGTGTAAAAGTTACAGAACAAGTGCAAGTCAAAAGTGGAAAGTCACTACAGAAACACAAATAATAGTCACAATTTTTAGAGCCTTATGCAGGAGGAAAAGTAACACACAGATGGGGATCTGTGCTTGAGAACAAGCGATGGATATATGCAGAATGGGGGAGGTCTGCAACCAACACGAAACCATACATACCAGTGTGGAGCAGCAGTCAGAACAGTGGGATCCAGGCTGGCCCTTCACTGTTAATTAAACCTTGACCTACTCTCATCTTTCCTGACAGCCACAGGCAGTAAGGACAGGTTTAATTTGCTCTCAATCTAGTTATCAAAAAGCAGGGTTAGAAGTGTATGCTGCTGGGGAAGGCTCTGCCTAGGCACCAAACCATGAGTTTCTTGGAGAAGCCCCCAGTATCCCCTGTGGACAAATGGTTTTGAGGTACTGCACTCACTCTCCCCCGGGTAATAGAAGGAACCTGAACAAGATTTCTATCTTGTAGGCAACTTGAGGTCAGATGAATCTCACACTGGGTAAGATTGCAGCAGTGTGAGAAGTGGTACTGTAATGTGGCCAAGATCCCATTATGACTCATGAATGAGATGTAAAAGCAGAGTTGGACAGTTTATTTCCTAAAATAGTTTTGTTTTTTTTTTCCTTTCTCTTGCAGGTGTTTCTACCCATTCCATTTGTGATGGTGGCAATGTCTTTCTTCTTAGTTCTAGCTCCCATAATCTCGTCTCCAAACCTGCAATATGTTTACACTTTCCTGTTTATGCTGGGAAGTCTTATTGTTTATTTGCCTTTTATACACTTTAAACTGCATTTTGCATTTCTTGATAAAATTACCTGCCACTTACAGCTCCTGTTGGAAGTCTCTCCTGCTGATGGATCTGCCGAGGACGATTGTGAATAACGGTGAACGTTTGGTCCCAGTAAACTAACAGCCAACAGGAGTTTGCTTAACTGAGGTTGTAGAAAGTACAAGGCAGACATTAGATGTGATTTACAGGTGGGCTTGCATGTGTATGTACATGCATGTATGAATATACATATATTGCACACATACATGTATGTACACATGCATTTATAGGTGTATATATATACATATGCCTATGAATAAACAACAGAGTTAGCATGTATATATGTTTTATGCCTGTGTACACACACATATATGTATGGTTATTCAAACTGGTAAAATCTATAAAATGCTCTTCTCTTTCTCCTGAAGACCCAATTAAATTTGCAATTATTATTGTGATAATAGAAATTAACCTAAATTACAGTACAAAAACTTATCAATATTATTGTATAATAAATGCATAAGTACCTACTTAACAGCATCATTATAGAAATATACTTGTGATCTACAGACTAAACTGTCTGGATTATTTTAAATTCATAGTAGCTTATTAGAACTTCTAGTTTTAAAGGCTTTATACTTCTGTTTGTCTCCTACATTACTTGCCTGGATTTATTTTTAATAAAAACCTTTGAAGAACATCATAAAATTGACCAAGGCCTTTTTTCATCCCAAGAAAACCATACACCATGCATCTTAACTCTTTTAGAGCAGCACATTGTTTTGCCAGTTGGCAGGGACAACAGAAGGGACATAGACATCAGTAAAAAGAACAGGCTTATTTTACTGTTTGTATCAACACAGAAGTAAGGCACTTAATCAAAAAGATAAGCTTGTCACATACTCTGTTGTGAGCAGCGGGCACAAGCAGCAAGGGAATGCCCCTAATCACTACTATGCAAAGACAGCTATAGCAATTAAGATACATCACCAATTGCCCTATCAATACGTTACCATCCTCCAGACCTGCAGTCACTGGGGAGCCCACGTTGCAGCCAGGATCTGTAGAACCCATCCCAGCAGTTGGGAAGTCCTACACAGTGCATCCACTCGTGCTGCTGGGTTCCCAGAATTCTTTTACATAGTCCGAGCATGCCTAATAAAATTAGGATTAGGGTCTTTGCTCCCTCCAGTGGTCATTTACTTCACCCTCTCTTCTGTTCCTTTGGTGACCTAAAGGATGGCCAGGATGTCTGTGGTCTGTGGCAGCCATACTACTGAATAAGCCTGCAAGTTTATTCTGGGTCAAAAGAATACAGTGCTCATTTCTCACACTGCATCTTCAGTATTAGAACAAAAAGGAAATCATTGGCTATGCCCATCCCGATTTTTGAAATACCAGGCCATTCTGGTTGAATCTGATGATGTTAAGACTGAAGTAACTAATACTGTGAATCCAGCCTCTTTCCTCAGTGGACAGACTTCTGAACCACTGGTACATGACTGCCTGGAGACCATGGAAACTGCATATTCCAGCAGTTCAGATCTAACAGAAGAGCCCCTGGAAGATGCAGAAGAATCCTGGTTCACAGATGGAAGCAGTTTCATCTGACATGGGAACTGCAAGGCTGGATGTGCAGTAACAACAATGGACAAGGTAAGGGAGTCTCAGTCACTACCTGCTGGGACACTGGCCCAAAATGCTGAAACAAGTGCTCTCACTAGAGCCCTGGAACTAGTGAAAGGAAAAAGACAAACATATGGACAGATTCCAGATGTGCTTTTGGAGTTGTCCATGCTCATGGAGCTATTTGGAAGGAGCAAGGCTTGCTCTCTGTTCAGAGAAAGAAAATTAAACATGCAGAAGAAATGCTCAGTGTATTGGAAGCTGTTCAGCTACCAGCTAAAGCTGCTGTTGTACATTGTCGTGGGCACCTAAGGGGTAACAGTGATCCAGAGAAAGGTAACTGACTGGCTTACTATGAGGCTAAAAGGCCACAGAACTAACACAAGAAAAGCAAATTTTAGCCTTAATTCCAGATATGTAGGCAAGAAAACATTGAATATTCCAAATTGGGCTATGAATTGGTAAAAGAATTGGGGGGACAAGTTCCCTCTGGAGGTTGGGCTTGGTTGGAGGATGGCAGGATAGTACTCCCTGCCAAATTAGCATGGAGAGCTGTGAGGGAGGAGCATAACAAGACTCCCTGTGGAGCAGATCCATTATAGAAATTTCTGAATCAGAGATTGGTGGGAAAGAATTTATATACGACAGTCGGGAAGGTAATACAACAATGTGAAATATGTTTGAAAAATAAACCCAAGATTAGTAACCAAATACAGCTGGGACATACTGGAGAGGGGAATATTCCAGGGAAACATTAGCAGATTATTTTCTTTTTTCAGGTCCCAAGAAAAGGGAGGTATAGGTATTTACTGGTATTAACAGATACCTTTCTGGAGGGGCAGAGGCATTTTCCTGTAGAATAATTAAGGCAAAAGAAGTAACCAAGGTACTGTTAACTGAAATAAAGCCCCCTTGCTTTCTAACACTCCTCACCCAAGTGGGAGACTAGGTGTGGCCTTCACCCCTCATATCCAAGGCTCTAGCCCATAGGGATGAAGAGGTACCAAGACCTTCTTCAAAGTGTTGGAACCAAGACGACACTGCCTCCATAGCTGGTGCATCCAAACTGAAGACCTTTCACATGTCCATTTCCAGGCACTACATCACCACCAAGCTGGCTGAATATGACACTGGGGCACCTTTGATCACCTTTCTCCACATGGCCCATGTGCATGGGACATCCTCTGGATCTTTGGGGTCCTTATCATCATCTAAATCCCTGTGGATGACTTGCAGCACTGCTAATTCTCTCGAGTACTGGATACCTTCATGTGCAGTAGTCCACTTTCCTGGGAGGTCTTCCTTGTGTGGGTACCCTGCCTTCATGCTGGAAAGGAGATGGCTTCAGAGACCAAATTGCTGCTCTTTTCCAATTCCTCTCTCAATTCCCTGATCTCGAGCAAATAGAACAGAAGAGGAACCACACAATAAAAAAAAAAGAAGAAAAAAATTTTAAAAAANGTGGGGGAATGCAGTGAAGGCTGCTTCTCCCATTCTCACACATACCACAGCAGCTCTCTGCTCCTTGCAGAAGCTACCAAGGAAGTCAGAAATGTTCGTGCCACTGCTAAATGCTGACCACCAGGAACAGCAGCTTGAGCACAGTCCCACCCCCACGCTTTGCTCAGGAGTAGTGAACAAGGAATTTTCAGACCTAATTTGTGGATGAGCATTCAGCACTGGGAGGTAGGGACAGGTGGACAGGTTTGTTCTGCTCTCCCTCCCCAGCAGGGAGGCCTTTTGGCATATCTGTTAAGAGAGAAATCCAGCACTCTCTAATCCCTGAGGGCTGGATAGAATGCAAGTGGATTCACCTCTTACCAAACATACCTAACGCTGCATGCAACAACCACCACCGACAACACACCATACCCCCAGATAAAAAAATCCAACAAAAACAAGACAGGAAAACCAGAACACCACCAAATGACAACTGAAAAAGAAAAAAAAAACAAAACACACACAAAAAAAAGCAAAAAGAAATGAAACAAGCACACACACAAAAAAAACAAACACAAAACTTTTGTGGTCGTCATTTATCTAGGTAGAAGCATTTTTTGCTCATGTGCCTAGGGCCCCANAAAAAAGCAACCCTAAAAAACCTCAAAATGCCTGACCTTAAAGAAAAATACTCAACACACCAATAACAAAAAATACACACTGAAGAAAGATAGGAAAACTACTGACCACAAAGAAAGCCAACACCACAGAAAAAAACAACCCTGACCCTCAGATAAAACCCCAAATAAAAATATAGAATGATGCCACGACCCACAAGGAAAAACCCCAAACATGAGAANAAAAAAAGCAAAAAGAAATTAAACAAGCACACACAAAAACCAAACACACAAAACTTTTGTGGTCATCATTTATCTAGGTAGAAGCATTTTTTGCTCATGTGCCTAGGGCCCCACTTTCAGGAATCTTAAAAAGATTGATTGTAGTTTAAAGTGAATAAAATAAATTCCATTAAAAAGGGGTTTTCTAAATAATTTTCTTTAATTTGTCATGAAGACAAGAATCACATTTTTAAACATTTGAGGTACTGTAAGCTCAATATTGAAGACTATATTTAAGATACTTTATTTAAAAAGATGTTAGTAAGTGCCTAACTATTACACAACAGATATAACAAGACATAAAATGTTTTAAAATGTTCACTTTTTTCAAACCCAAAAGTGTACTAAATTGGTTAAGATATATACATGGAAGTTACCAAGATAAGTCAGCAAAACCACATTGAATGACACTTAAAATGCATGTATTTAGGAAGAATATTAACAGGATTAGGAATTTAGGAGAAGGGGAAAAGGAATTCAATGTAAGGATTGACATGCCTTACAAACTTAGAGTCTTTTTAAATTTCTTTTGCTTTGGGCACTTCCTGGAGGAGCATCTTTTTTGTTCTTCTGTTTTGCAGATAAACTAGTACATTCTTTTGACCCATGGAAAGCATGCAGACATAAAATGCAGAACTCAAATGCACAAGCCTCTCTGCTACATAGTCCCCATTTCTTTATCAACTGATATTTAGCAGGATACTGACATCTTGGACAGGGTTTTAGAGCTTCATCAGTGAACAGAGTTTTAGCAACCTGTAGCAAGAGGAAGAAGAGCTACTTAGTTCTTGTAAATGAAACTTCTCTAAAAACTCCAAGTGAACAGTTTCTTAGCTACCTACTTTTATGTATTCCTCCCGTCTGCTCGTCGAATGGGGAACAGAACTGCATCTCCTGGGTGTGAGTTCAGTGTATGAAGGTGCTGTTGGCGCTGCAGGAGTTCTGGCTTGAGCTTGAACAGGCCTTAGAGCAGATCTATTGAGAACATTAAGTCTTGTAGCAGCATCTTCAGCTTTCAACAAACGTTCCTGTGGAAGTTTATATTTATAAAGAAAAAAAGGTGCAACATAAAGGGAAGCAAAGTAGAGTTTTATGTCATTTGGGATTTGCAGATGAGTTTTGCTGCACAAGAAGGAAACTAGAGTGCATGTATTTCCCATTACATGTTTATATTTAATAAAGAAATAAGAAACAGCCTTTAAAAATAAAGTCCCATGAGTAGGTTAAGCCAAATGTCTTGTAGCACTCCCTGGATCCTTGAGTTCCTGAATTAGGACACATCACAATAGCAAGCGTGGAAATAGCAAACATAAGCTTTGTCATGGTTAAAAAACAAGGTTACGCAGAAGCACGTGGACATGCTGGAAAAAATAATATATATACTGCTAGGAATATTCTTACTTTTCTGGATACCCCTTAGAAAATGTCTATATTTGATGTTCAGAAGTACACCATGGAGAAGCTTCAAGCAGCGCTGAAAATAATCAAGGAGTACTCGAGAGTGGGTCCTACAGCACTGCAGAGGGAAATGGAACGTGGGGAACGGAATGGCACAAACATACACAGAGTGTTAAGACTGAAAGCCAGAACTGGTTGAAGAGATTCTACAGAATTCTCAGAAGGAAGGGGGGGAGGCTGGGAGAGAAAGAAAAACAGAAAGCCTCCCACAGCTGACAGACTTGCACTCAAACTGTTGGCAGCTGAAAAGCAATAAAAGCTATTACATTCTCCTGTTAGAATCCTTTACACACTCATCTCGGAGCTACTTTCCTGTAGCTGTACAAGATGTTTCCTCTTTCCTCTGACCTGTCTTCTTTCTCACTTGAAAGAAATATCTTTGAAACGAACCTTACCCCAGCTTCTTCTTTCAGGTGCTTTAGGTACAACTTCCTCCTCTCATCTGCACTTCTATCTTGTGCAATGATTTCACGCCAGTTTTTGCTTACTGTCCAAATGCTGGAACAGAGTAATGAAAAACATGATCCACTTTCACATTTTACCAAGTAGTACAGGAGTCATGACAGTAGGACTACCATTTAAAGATTTTTTTTTCATGGTTTTATATACTACAGGTCATTTTACAGACTACTACTACACACTAGTTCACTGTACTGTTGTGAAACACAGATCTCACGTATTCTTACGCACTCCTCTGTAGAATAATGGAAGACTCTAGAGGACAAGTACAATGTAAATAACATGGCATATATCTGACTTACAAAATTAACTTTCTTCCTTCCACATAAGCCACTTACCAAGCTTGTTGCTGAAGTTACATTGTTGTGTGTGTTAAGTGTTCTGCATACATCCATACCCTTATGTTTTCACTTATTCTCCCATTCCCTTTGTAACTAACACCACACACAGCACTTGATTTCTATTGATTGAAAATTAATCTAGAAAATTACTCATGAAGCAAAATTCTTTGAGCATCTCAGTGCTTAGAAACAACTGAGGAAGTTAAATATAAAACAACAGAGATCTAGAAAATGTGGTTTGAGGACTACAGGACAACTTGTAATGAAAAGAAATTACTATCTTCTCTTGAAGAAATAGTTAATATCTTTTAAAATTTAAAAGTACTGTGATTTATTTTTAAGTTCACTAATTCCTGTATTTGGTTGGGGTTTTTTTTGTATGTTTTGCTTTTTAATTGCCCCATACAAGATATTTTTAGGCTACGCAGTAAAAGCCACTTCATTTATGGTGACAGCACTTAACAATTCCCCAGAAAAACCAATTCTATTGGCAACACACACTATTCCAGAAGTTATTCTAATTTATTTTCAGAAATATTTTCCCTTTTTCAGGGGTGGGGGAGGGGAAGCAGCAGTACTTACCTGCATAGACTTTCCACAGTCAAAGCATCTAAAACTATAGCAAGAACATGTTTTAAATTTCTGTACTTTAATTCTGTTAAAATATCTAATTTTTCAAGGCCCATTTTCTTGCCAATAAGTCCGTCAAGAACATGTTCTAATGCAAATATTTCTGTTTCATTTACATTCTCTGATATTTGGTTTTGGTCTGATCTTCGTCTTTGCAAGCAAATATCATGAACTATTTTTAGAGCTGGAGTCCTTGAGAGATCTTTATGACTCACAACTAGGTCTCCATTAGACTGTTCCCCTGAAACTAATGCACGATCTTCACTGACAAAGTTTCTTTCTGCTGTTAACATACATGAAGTAGAAGGACTGCCATGATGATCTTCTGTCTCTGACTGGGAGCCCTGCTCCCGGAGAGTGGATAACCTCCTAACTCGTTCAAGTTTTCTTGTCTTTCTTTTACTATCCAGAGTTTTGGAACCTTCTTTACGCTTTTGGAAGAACTCCTGGAAAGACTCCTCATGATCAGACAATGAGTCTCCTGATTTGTCCAAATGAAGTGAATGATATCCGCTGTCCTCAGGTGTTGAAAGGTCTGGGTAACCTGGCAGCTTAACAGGGGAAGAGTTTATACCACATAGTTCAAAGTTAAAGTTCTCTACAAGACTGTTGTTAGAAGTCAGGAACTTACCCTCGTTGGCCTCAGATAACACACTGTAAGCAGGAGTCCTAAGCAACCCATCACTAACACTCATGAGGACACCTCCATTGAATTCATTAGCAGCACTGACAGTAACATCCTTACACTGAATTGGGGATAAGCATTCTGCCTCTGGCAACAAGGAGTCCTCACATTTGGACTCTTCCAGTGTGGAAGTCCTCTGTTGTGAAAAGGAAAGCCTTCTCTTCGGGCCATTAGGATTAGAGTCCTCAGTTTTTGAACTGCTGGTTGTCAGAGGTTTGTAACTATTGTCTTTTGGAGAATGTGAAGTAGCTTGTGAAAGTTTCTCTCTAGAGTCCAAAACAGAAGAGAATATTTTTTTCCTCCTGCTTCCTGCAGAACTATCTTTGCCAGGTGCAACAGTCATAGATAAAAGCAGCCTTCTGCGTAGAGAGGAGCCTTTTCTACTTGCTTTAGGAGTTTCAAAGAAATCTGCACTTCTGTTTGCTTCTCTTCTTTCTGATAAGGAGATAGAATTCATTTCATTTTCAATAGAAGATGAAACAGAAGAGAGGACATTTGGATGAATGCACTCAGAATGCTCTTGTAGCAGTGATAAACTCGTTACGCTCAGCGCTTCTTTACGTTCTACATCAGGATCTTTTCCTGACTCATTGCGTCTGCTGTCCAGAAACACTGAAGTGCAACACACGTCTTTAAAACTGGAGTATTTAAAATTGCTGCTGGAAGATGTTGGTCTGTTGCTTTTGAGAATATTGAACATTACTGAATGACTGTCTGACATCTTCTGCTTGACACTTTGACTTTCTAAATGAAGATACCAGGGTTATTTCTGAAACAAACAATGAAAGTAGTCACCATAACACCCTCCCATTAGCACTGCAGCCTGGTGGAAGTCGATCAAACTAGCAACCATGATGAAAATACTTTTATTAGTCTTACTAGAAACAGTGCTTCTACAGGAACACAAAGATAAATGACAGTCAAGCAGGTGGTTAGAATGAATGATTAAAATGCATAGTGTACTGTAACTGAAGCAAATTAAAACCTGTATCCAATTAGCTACTTGATCTGCCAATCCTCATCCAAGGAAAAACACTTGAAATAAGCAACACAGCAACTGGAGTCTTATTTGCACTGAAATCAGGGACCAAACTCCCTCTCTTCCAATAGAGCCAAGATTTTTTTATTAGCATTGTGTTATTGGTTCTCCCAACCACTAACATTTGAGTCCTGAAAAAAACATTTTCAGTCAAGAACTAGCAGAAGCTCTGGTAATAGATGAGTTCAGACAAAAGACATTTTCTCCTTAAGAAAAGTGAGAGGATTAATCCTGAAATCACAAGTCTACAGGTCTCCCTATTATTTAGATCCCTACTTAGGTCCCCGGAGGGAATAAAATTTTACATTTAGTTAAAGTGAACAGTGCATATTAAAAAGTTATTTTGCAAAGAAACCCTCTGCTTTTACCCACAGAGCTTAGCAAGCAGAGTGTTCTGAAGCTTTACACATTAAAGAAGCTGATGGACACATCCTATCATCGTGCTCATAGAGAGTTTAAACTTAGTAAGTATTACAGTAGCTCTTAAAAGCTTTTAATTTTCCTAGAAAATTTACAAGTGGCTGATGAACCCCTTTAAGTAGCACAAGAATACAGGCTTACTTTCTTGCAATTCATACATGGCAGACTTTCTCCACCCTAACCAGTGGCAATCAGTCACCACTTTCTACACACAAGATGTGTTAACTATATAAAATAATGGTATTAACAATGCCACCATGAGGGCTGCTCTCAAAGAAGTCATAGTAGTTCACAGCAGCATTGCAAGAATTTCTGTCTGAGCCAGCACCTTGTACTGGGATATTTTACTAGCCTCTGAAGCTGATATTTTGGAACAGAAAGCCTGGGAAGAGTGATTGGATTTCCAGCACAGATAAAAATAGGAATCTTTAAAGGTGGTTTAAACACCAGATCCTAAGACGTTGCTGATATTGCAATAGTCCTGACTTAGTCAAGCCCTAAGCTACCAAATACAAGCAGTGGGAACTCAGATTACCTAGGAGGGGGGGAACTATTCTTTGATGATCTTGGTTCATATAATTAGCATTTTTTGACTCATACTGAAGGCACTTTATAAGATCATTGCAATAAAGAAAGTGCTTTGATTTGTTTCCTACTGTGAGAAGAGAGCAACGTATAGAAGTTCAAAAGGAACACAAGATTAAATAGCAGAGTCTGAGAGCTTGGCATAAAAGCCTGTAGAATCATGCTAATATGAGTATGAAATCAAACAGACTTAAAACACACTAAAAAAAAAACCCTATCCCAATAATTGAGAAAAAAAACCTTTCAGAAAAGAAAGGTATGTGAAAATAATTCCAAAAGGACAACAAACTCTGAAGCCTGGCTTGCTTCCTTTCCCTCTCCCACTTACCTCTACGACTACCTTACTTTCACGTGTTTTCCTTCACTGTTTTTTTATCATTCCCTGTTTTTTACTTGGTGAAGTAAATGACAGCACAGGTAGGAAACACGAGGGCATTGCTTCAAGCTAGTTATTACATGAATTAGGGATAAGTTCCTTGACAGTGCAGGACTAACACCAGGCATTGCCTAGTGTTTCATCTGCATTAATTTTCAACATTTTAGGTAACAGGCCAAAACCACCCAGTCATGAATCAGAAAATAACTTCTAAAAGGTAGGAAAAAGGTATGAAGAGTCTGTGGAGTGTATTGCTGCTTTTTGGTTGATTATTCACACTATGAGCAGAGGACCAGCATCTCTCCTTTTCGTAAAGGGAAGACCACCACCTGTAAGAAACCTGTAGTAACATTAGGGCATTACCTTTGTGTAATCTCCAAGAAGCATAACTTTCATTTTCGATGCTGAATTTTGGTGAACTGCAGTTAGTTAGCAAGTGTTGACAGGAGATATTCCTCTCAAAAAATGTTGATGGACAGAGATTTAAAAAAATCTCATACTTACCTTTAAAAATATTAATATTTTTCTTAAACCAGTCAAACTAACCACATCTTTACCAAAAGTACATGGGCTTGCAGGTTTAGAAGCTTAATGTTGAAGCAGCATGCTGTGAGAACAGCAAAAGGAAAACTCACACTTGCACTGTCATTACAGCTGAAGGAATAAAATCCTTATCTGCCAAGGGTAGAATCTTGCACTCTGTGCATTTCTCATATTTGTTACTGATTTTGTAGTGGCCAAATTGCTCTCCAAGTCAACTGCAAACTTCCTGATGGTGTACAGAAGAAAATAATTCATATTCAGAGACAAAAATTAAGAACAGGATTCAAATAGTCCAACAAGGAATCATTTTTGCCAAGCTTAATCTTACAGTGCCCTAAAGAGGTAAAAAGGTTAGTTACTAAAAGTCAATGTAAATGGTGCCTATGACTTAGACATGAGTACTAGGATGGAGCCACACCTGTTCCTGGTACCAGTTTACATACCTCAGTAACACAATGAACATTTATACTTCAGACAAGGTGTTTTCTGTCCTTGTCTGTCACCATTAACAAAACAGATTAAGGCAAAATTTTGGTGATATAAGGCTATTTTTTTCTGCTATTTTAATAGATATCACATCTAGAGTAAAACTGGCTATCTAAAGACTCTGCTCTTTGAGCACCTCGATATGAAACCAGAGATGTCATTAATCCTTCAAAGGTTTTAATATCAAAGATGGCATAGCTAAGTCCTGTCTGTAAGATGCGGGTCACTTACCCTAAATTCGTGAAGCAACTCGAGATCTTCCAAAGCAAAGGTGCAGTATTCAAAGTATTGCTTACCCCTACTGAAAACCTAAGGTGAGAAAGGATGTGAAAAGAAAAGAGGGAGTTGTAAGAGATGCACTATCTAGCTGAGACAGCTTGCAGTTCGTCTGTACATGCACTCACGGCAAGGGCTAATTACCCAGCGATGAAGATAACCGACGGCTACCTAGGGAATAGCACCCAAAGGTCCCTCAGTCACCTGGGATGCCGAACACGAGCAAAGCAACGGCTTCACCCCCTCATCTGGCAAACCGCTAAGCAGAGGAAACAGAGCCTGGAGATCCCCTCCCGCGGGGGGGCAGCTGAGGCGGTTAGCGGGGCTCCCTGAGAAGGGGTGAAGCTGAGGAAACCGCTTCCCCGGCCGGCTGCAGAGAAGGAGGAATCCTGACGTCTCCGAGCTCTCCGCCTGGCTCTGGGGCCCGTTGCCCTTAGTGAGGANCCCACCATTAAAAGCGCCCCTGCCTCCTTCCTCCCCCTGCTCCGCTTCTCAGGTGCCCCGTGAGGGTGCGGTTTTCCCGCCTCTCAGCCCCCTGCCGGGGGACCGCCAGGACTGAGGGGCAGCTTCACAGGCTCTGGTCGATCACGGCCAGCTGAAGGCTTTCACAAATAACGAACCTCATCGGCACCACAACTTTAAACGTCGAGTTAGAATGGTGCTAATTAATTCGAGTTAATTAGTACATTTTCACCTGACGGCTCAGGAACAAATCAGTCAGAGTCTGTCAAGTGCCGTCTCCTTCAAATCGGCTGTCAAGGGGTGGGAGTTGCCCCCTGATATTGCCCAGTTTAAAAGCTACCCGTCCAGATCCGGGGAAACTGTGACATTTTTAGGTGAAGAATAGTGTTTTATAAGACCACAAGGTAACAGTTATGGATAAAAAGAGACAGGCTCTTGGGGTATCTTCCTCTTCCTTTTTAGAAACCTTCTTGAATGTAATAAAGATTTCTGAAAGCGTTTTCTATGATATCATCTGTTTGACATGAATAAGAAGTTATTTTTCAAATAGTTGGATTTATTTATAAAACAAATTACCTGCAATTGTCAGGCTGCTACTTCGTCAAAGCGGGACACAGCAGCTCTGTCTCTGTCACTCAACCCCGGACGGGCTTGCGTGATTTGGATCAAAAAAATGTAACAATTTGTAATTGCGGCATTTAATGCAACACACAGAAGTATCACGCACACGTGAGAGAGCGTGTTTTAGCAGAAATGATCACCAGAAAAACCTCAAAAAATTAAAAAATCCTCAGACAAAACCCAAACCAACCGAACAAAACCCCAACCGCAACCTGAAATCATCGTTCCTAAACAAATCAAAAGAGGTAAACCCCTCTGCAGCAACACTCATGCCGGTTTCGGCTACAATCGCCTTTCCTTTCCACCCCTGCACCTCCCCACCCAGCCCGCCGAGCCTTTCCTTGCTCTGTCCAGCCCGCAAGAGCCGTGTCGCTGCGGGGGACCGTGGGGGTCTCCCACAGAGTGCCCCCCCTTGCTGATACTGTAAATACAAAGAGCATCTTTAGGACTCAATCAGCCCACCCGCGTGGGGTTTTATTGCTACAGCGCTCCTCTGGAAGGAGGCGGCTTTATCGGTAACCGAAGGTTTAAGATCTAGTAAAACATCCTTTTTTTTTTTTTTCAAGGAAACAGTGGTCAATAATCAAGCAATTACGTGATTTCTTTCTTGATAGTGGAGACCTTATTATCACAGAATTAACTGGCTTTATCATAGTAAGACATTTCATTGGTTTTACAACGCATTTTAAAATGCAAAACGAGCCTGAAGAAATAATACCAGTTGATTTAAATTTGTTTATTTATGAGGCGGCAATTACTTAGTGGGCATTTACCAGGAAATGCAGGGTTCAGCCGGTGTTTTTCCCCTGCTTCTGCTTCCAACGGCGTTTTTCTTGCACGTGCTTTATTCTGTTAGTCCAAAAGTTAGGTTTAGCTTTATTCATACACAGCGGGATGGAGAAGCGGGTGAGCTGTCTAAAAGGATTCCCATACTTGCAATACGTTGAAATTAAATACAAAACCGGTGGGAAGAAAACAACAAAACAACCAACCAACAAAAAGAAAAAAACAAACCAACCAAACAACCCCCAAAAATAAACAAACAAACAAACCAAACTAACAAAACCAAACAAACAAAACCCACAAAGCTATTTGTTATTCCTCAAGTTTATTTCATAAAATAAACTTGGGCCATGTATGAAGGTGAATGAGAATAAATTACAACTGTTAAAACCTCATAAATACCAATGTTTTCAGGTACTTAGGGAATTACTTTTATTCAGTATTCAGAAACAGAAAGACTTGTCCTTAAACTAAAGAACCTCTTGAATGCTGAAGTTATCTAAATTGACACAGTCACAAAAAACGGTATCTGTTAGACAATTTTTCCCCAGGAATAAAGCAAAGACACCTGGCTTCACAAAACTGCTGAACGAGGGTTCAGCATTCGTACTGTCAGAGACTGACCCAGGGACGTAGAGAGCGGCCGCTACCGCTCCAAATCGCACCCGTTAGGTAAAAAGGGGAATCGTCGACATTCGAACGTCTTTAATATTGAGACCTTATACTTAAAATACAGGGGATAGCAGCTTGTAAGTTTAATATGCCCACAAAATTAAGTACCTAGAGGTGTTTGTTTTTTTATCCAGGGACCTTAGGTAAAATGCTTACGAAAACAGAAAAGACCTCGAAGTAAAACATCTTGGTGGTTTAAAACTCCGCAGCCGTCGGATCGGATCTGGCACGGGGTGTCCCTTTTTCCGAGCTCGGGCCGCAGGTCGGATACAACCAAATGAAACCACCGCGGTTTTTATTTTTCAAGGNGGTGAGCGCGGAAAGGCGAGGAATTGGGAATGGGGGCGGGCTGGGTTGGCTGGGGCTGAGGAAGGCCAGCCGGCCTCCTCTTTCCTGGGCTCTGTGGGACGTGAAGGAGCGGGTTTGCCTCCTTGATAGGTACGTGTGGCGTCCGCGGCATGAGTAGCGTGGCCGCTGCTCCACGTCTGCGCGGCAGGCTACCGCTGCATCCCAGCTGCATCCTTGTGCCCCGTGGCTGTGTCAGTGGGGCAGCACTTACCCAGCTGAACCAAACCACGGCACCTCCCTACATAGCTGTAGGTCACTTCTGTTTGCAGCAGCAATATTTTGCTGCATGAGCAGCACCAGCTCAAGTTATTTAGCTGCTAGCGTGGTCCTTGCTTCGGCTCTGTTTTAGAAGATGCTGCAGTTTGCAAGTGCTAATGGATGACTGCTTGTATCTTACTATAATGTACTGACACAAAAAAGACTGTTAACTTGTGGATTAAGATGCCACTATTGTTAGGGCAGAACAAAACTTTCCTTGAAAGCTGTAGAATTTAATGAATTTCCTCCAGTCTCTCAATCTGGACATAATGGGAGTTTTTACAGGGTGGTTTCTCAAATGCTGATCAGACTTTATTAAACAATGCATGAACCGTTTCTTCCAGGCCTATCTTTCTGTTTTCAAGACCCTAGTAAAAGTTATACTGAAACAAACTGAAGATCAGGGAAACAATCTTTACTGTAATTTTAAGCAAAAGCATCCAAGAGTCATGCTTGTAAAGAAGCATCGTGAAGGCTATCCATTGACTTGGGATAGGAATTCTTGTATGGAATTCTTATGTCAGGAAGAGCAGCAATGCAGAAAATCACAACCTCAAAAAAAACTACAATGAGATACTCAGGTTCTAGTCTAGACTTGTATCCAGTGGAAAAAAAGTGTTCACTCTCTCTAGTGGTTAGTGTAACAAACTTAAAGTTAATGGTTGTAACTATTTCCATGTTAGGATAAGATCATTTAAAGCTTGGCAGAATCTTTGTGGAGTATATGTAACTATTTAGTGTGATACTGTGAAGGAATTATTGTCTCCACCTAAGTCTGAACAATCAAAACCATAATAGGGCATTAGGAGGTGTTTGAAGGGTATCACTGTGTTACTGAACTCCTGAGGAGTTTTGTAGCTATACACACTGATCTTAGGATTTTGGGGGTGGAATTTCTTCTCTCTGCCCCCTGATTGTTTTGTCTGGGGCTTTGGTTTTGTTTGTTTGTGTATTTATTTTATTCCTATTACTCTTCAACCTACATCCTGTTCCCAGGATTTCTAATCCCATAGGCAAATGAAAAGGTAGATGAGGCTAGCTAATGTTGTATCAAAGGGGAAAAAAATATAACAAGAATTATTTATGATAGCACTGTTATTACATGAGTAATACATAAGGAATTATTTATTTTATTTTATTAGTTTCCTGAAAAAAAATTCCTACATTGGTAGGTGGGAGGAAAGAAAATATTTTTCATCGGGCTTTAAAGTTGTGTTTAACAGAAAATGTTGTTCTGTCACCATCTTTGGAGGTTTTCTGTACCAGTTTTTCTCTGGTAAAGCTCTGAGAAAGCTGATGTTCAACCTTTTTTACCTTTAAGGAAGTTTTAGTTGTCTGTTGACTTTAGATTGAGATATTAAAATGATTGTGTGTCTTGAAAAAATAACCTAACAACCTGGTGTGCATGTTGTGTCTTTGTTTGTTTTAATTATTATTTAGAGCATGGATTCACAGAAGGATGTTCAGCCTCCAAAGCAGCAGCCAATGATTTACATTTGTGGAGGTAAAGAAAAGACATCATTGAATTTTTTTTTCTTGTTACTGGAGGTTTGGTGTTTTACTAATGAAGAATGAATAATTGTTGTGCCAAAGAGTACATAAATACAAATAGTTGCAGTGTGGATGTTCTTTAAAGCTTTACACATCCTTGGTAACACACACGTGGGGTTTATATGGATAGTGACATGGAATTAACTCACTAGAGCTTGTGTTGTGCTGTGGAGATCCTCCATCTCCAGAGAATGCTTTCTCCAAGTGTCTGCTGCTGGTGCAGACAGTGGACCTTCTGTTCAGTGCCTCTCTGGATTTGAAAATGCTGTATGGTCACTCGGTGAAGTGCAGTCATCAAATTCTCTCTTGCCTATAGATAAGTCAACATCTTTTTAGAAGTTGGTGATTTTGAGTTGACACTTCAGGAATCTCTGAAATACTTGGTCTTTTGAGAAAGCAAACTTGATTCTTTGGGGGTCTGAGCTGAAGTTTTCATTCGTAGTCTGGTTGTATCAAGAGTGGAATATGGAATACATTCTGTGCAGTAATGACTGGGTAAATTTTACCAAGATCATCTTTAATATAAGTGCAGTTTGCTGATTTATTTTGCACAGTATCTTGATATCATTCAGCTCTTGATACAAATTCTCTACAACTATTTTTTTATTATGTTTGTTTGCCACAAATATGTATTTGACTATTAGGACATCTGAAAGTTCTCTGTGCATTAACAATGNAAATCTCTGCAGTGTGGTTGGCCACCTTGTTCTCTTTCCTGGCACTTTCTCCTTATTTTTTACCATTTCCTATGCAAATACAATCATCTATGATGGCCTGGGTGATGTACTGTGAATTGTTGATATTATTCAGCCTTTTAAGAGAGTGTGGGGTTAATTAAAAATGACTTTAAAAATGCTTTTTAGGTAGCTAATTGTGACTTTGGATTTAGACAGCCTCTTTTCTCCCCCCACCCCCATCTTTT
>VWZY01004524.1:132829-170964 GCA_013399075.1 Chloroceryle aenea | reverse complement strand
CGGGGCCCCTCAGCCTCGCTCCCGCCCGGCTGCGCATGCGCAGTGGCGAGGGCGGGCCGTCCGTCCGTCCCTCCCCCGGCGGAGGACAGGGCCAGGTCGCGTCCGTCTCCTGGCAACCAGCGGGATACCGGGCAGGTGGGTGCCGAAGTCCACCACACGACGCCAGTACCGCTGCTGGAGCTCGGCGGGGCTCTGTGGGAGCCTCGCAAGGGGGTCACTAAGNTCTATTCTTTCTAGTCTTCCTATCTCTTCTCTCTTTCCATTCTTTTCCAGTCCTGAAACTGTAAATTCTCGGGACAGAATCCTATCTTTATGCAATACCTAATTATGGCCAGTTATTCTTTAAGTGATACTGTATTGTAAACATTTTTGTGCAACTATAATTTAATATATGCAATTATGCTAGTCATTAGAATCAAATTATTTTAAGTACTATATAACACAGGGGAAAAAAGATAATAACTTCTGCTCCCTTGAGCATGGAATTAAAATAGAATTGGAATTAATATTTTTCTTTGATCATCCTTTCTGACTTATGCTTTGCAGCAGCAGTAGAGTTGTACATATTCTTTTTCCAAAACATTTTTTATATAACCACTCTTACATCAGTAAACCTCTGTCAGGAACAGTTGGTGTGATCAGCTATTCAAATTTTAAATTTTTCTTTAGTAGCAATAGGTCTGCTTGCAGAATACCAAGTATTTTGGAGCATAAGCAGGGTCATTCCTTAAATTAGTGTTTCTTCAAAATATAACCAAGTGCCTGCAGAATGACTACTTTTTCCCTTTTAAAATGAAGCTATGGCTGATGAATCTGTACCATTTTTCCTGGACCAAGGAACTACAAAAAAATACCAAATACCTATTGGTCACCTGGACTACAAGTTCATTGAAAAATGCACAGATGTTAAACACCTGGAAAAGATTCTCAGGATTTTAAGGTAAACATTATATTTTCTTTCTTTTGTTACTAATTGTATTCCTGCTCTGTAAAATTTGAAGGAACCCATACTTGAGCATTTTATTTGTCCCAAACATTTGTGACTTTCTGATTGAAAAATTAAAATAGAGTTAAAGTAATCATGTTCAAAGTATCCAAATGATAACACTAGAAAACAAAGTCCCATTTTAACCATCCAATAGGTTTGAGTAACTTAATGCCAGGTTTTTCTCAAATGCTGCTGATGGATTTTGGTTCTGTTGTGAATCCACCTTGCCCAACAGTGATAATTTCAGATGCTATCCCTGGCTTATCTTTTGCTGAAAAAGAGAAGAGCATTTTTCTGTGGGCAGTGTGCTGATCATTTTGAACTGGATCTGTGTGTGCATTGGGAAGTGGTTGAAGGTTAACTCACTGAAATTTTCTGGTCAAAATGTTATGGGGTGATAGCAGAATTCAGTTGTAACAGGAAAATAGTCCTCTGCAGTCACTATTGTGACTACACATAGCAAGAATTATGGAGGATGCAGTGTGGTTTAATTCCTTTTTTTAGCTTTTATATCTTTGCATTTCAAAGGTCTGGCGAAGAGGGCTGTTACCCAGAACTCACCCTGTTTTGTGAGAAGCGTATAGAGCATTTGGATCCGAGGAGCAGAGCTCTGAGAAAAGATAAGCCTGCAGCCACAGCTTCTGACTTCACATCTGAAGAATGGGAAACAATTAATGGTGAACTGCTGGTAGAGTATAACTAATTGATAATGAGCTGTGATACAATCACTTGGATGTATCAGACATCTTCTTGTGTCTAAGTAGAATGTAATTATTTCATCAAGTGAAGAAATGATCAAAGGATTATGCTGGGTGGGTTTTTATTATTTTGAATGAATGGCACTAATGCCCATTTTAACTCTAGGTTTTGTTTTTTTTTTTTTAATTTACTTTTTCAAAAAAACACAGTTGCTTTTTGTCTTAATTCATTCTGCCACTAAGAGCTGTGCATGATAAGGAGAGTTGTTAGGGTCACTGTAGACTATGAAGTGTATCTGCTCTACTCCTTTAGGAGACAGATACATGAGTTCTTTCTTTTCAGAGCTGGGTGACAGAAATGAATGATAAGAAACCACAGTCCCTGAGAGCAGACACAGTGCTTGAAAGACAAGATAACTTGCCTCCAATTCGTTGTTCCAGCAGCTGTCTTCCTGCTGCCCAGGTAGCTCCAGTTTTTAACAGTTGTTAATGGTATTTCTTTCAAAAACTGGGAAATTTGATGTGTACAAACTTCTAGTCATCGAGCCTTTCTTACTAGACTGACTTTGTTAACTAGAAAATAAAACCCTCTAAGTTCCCTTGCAAGAGACCAATGCTTAAACACAATGTTCCTCTCTAGTATTGGCAAGTTTCTTGTAATAATGTTTTACTTCTGATCAAGAATTAATTTCTGAGCAAATCTCCTTAAACATCCTTTTATGTTCTTTGATTCACATTTCAAAGTAGTGTTTAAAAATATGAACTGGGTTCCTTTTGGATGAAATTATGCCAGGAGATTTTCTCCAGCTGCCAGTAGGCTTTTGTTCCACGAGATCATACATGAGCTAGTCCAAATGAAATACTCTGAAAGACATGCAGTGTGAATGTTGGCCCCTCTGCTCCAACTGCTTCACTCTATAACTACCTCTTTATTGGGTTGCACTGGTGTAGATATAGCCTTTGATTCCCCTTGTTTTATACCTTGAGCTGGTATTCCACCTTTAGCCATGAAGCATACTTAACAAATAATCAGAACTACAGAATAAACATGGACATTTTTTCATAGGTATTGGTTTTCTCATGTGGTTTTGTTTGTTTGTTTGGGTTTGGTTTGGTTTTCTTCTTTTTTTCTTTTTGTTTGTTTCCTTCCTTTATTTGTCTACCTGAAATCTACTTTGCCTGTGACCAGCTTTTCTTACTAAATGCAGTGTGACTGGAGGGGTTGGGTTTTTTTTTGACTTGACAGATTTTGTCATGGATGCCTTCAAGACTGATTCCTACTATTTTCTTTGGAATTCTGGGATGCAGAGCAAAATAACTGAAGGATTTTTCTTTCGGGGAGTGAGAATGTTACAAAATGATCTTTACAGGTCATGTGATATTTCTTATTAATTGTTAATTTGAAGCATTTTATTGGAGTAATTATATATTGGTAAATGCCTGAGTTTTGCTCCTGTGTTGTCAGAGGCTAATTTCTATTGTCACCTAATGCTTGGACATCAGACCAAGGCTTTTGGGATAACTAGGCACTCTGAGGGGTTGGGTTTAGAAAGAGGCTGGCCATTCCAGTCTGATGCTAAGTTACTGCTGAGACTACGGTGTGCTTTTGTGCTCGTGTGCTTTTGTTTTGGTTGTTGGGATTTTTTTCATTAATCTGCCCTGTTTAATATTTTTCAATGTACATTCCTTTTGGCCATCCTGTTTTCGTGTGCTTTTGTGTGCCACTGCAGCTTTACCTTCCATTTACATCCTCTATAAGTGTTGCCTAGAAAATGGTGAATAAAATATCATGTAAAGTCAGTGAATCCAGATTAGAATAAAAGCATTAAATGGCAGAAAGTGGCTTGAAATCTAGGACATATAGTTTTACTAAAGAGGATGTGTTCTCCATGCAAAGATAAAATACTTATTCAGATTTTTTTCTCCTACTTTAAGTCATATAACAGCTTGCAGGTGAAGATTTTATCACTTTGGTTCTCATGGAAAGCTTAGGTGTTAGTATTATTACCCAGGAACCTACATACAGCTTTATGCCTTATCTGTGGTGTATGATTTCAATTCCTGTTGCCCAAGCAGATGGTCTCTGCTGGACAGGAGCCAACAATGTGTGCTTAAAACCCAGAAGGCCACTCATATCCTGGGCTTCATCAGGAGTGTGGCCAGCAGGTTGAGGGAGGTGATTCTGCCACTCTACACTGAACTGCTGTGACCCCCATCTGGAGTACTGTGTCCAGCTCTGGAGTTCTCAGCAGAAGAAAGACATTAAACTCCCCAAGACTATGAGACCCAGAATTTTAAAAATTGTGCATATTTGAGTCAACATTTCTGCCTTATTCCTTAAAAGGACATGCTGTAGTTCTCTCCCTAAATGAGTTTTCTTCTCAAAGTTTCCCTATTTTTGAGCTCACTTAAGGAATTTGGTTAAAAAAAAAAATAGAGAAATATTTATTCAATTAGTAAGCATGTAAGACACATCAGGATGCATCCATAATGACAACTTCTGTTTCAGAAAGACTTATTTAGGAGTTATCTCCTCCAAGCCTGTCATTTTGTTTAGCTTCTTCAAAGACAGAGAATTCTGAAGTTATATACTACAAAAGTTTGTGTAACCTGACATTACAGATAGAAGTGTTTACAGGAAAGGTGGCATTTGCATTATGTAAATTAAGGTGTTTACATCCAACTGCAGAATGATTTCCTTGTGACACTGTCACCACTGGTAAAGCTAGTTTAAGAGATTGCTGCTTGTTCCTTTGGTCCAGTTTATCACCTGCTCAGCTGAACTGGCAGAGATATTTAGAGGTTGTACTGTAACCTCTATCCAATTGTTTGTTTGAACACAGATGATTGTAAATCTGCAGCTCTCCAAACAGTTACTTTGGTCTAGGTCAGTGAATGCAAGGCAAGAGGAGGGTTGAATGTCCAGGACAAAACAGATGTGAATGTTTTGAACTGGCTCTTCCCCATGGAATACCTTTGGGAACCACACCTTGCTATTAAGTCTTATTGATGTCAGCAAGCAGAGAGGGACAGATGAGAAATATAGTCTCATGACAGAGGTAGAAGAGATGCCAAAGGTGCCAGATATAAAAATAGATTTCATGTGGGTAGGAGATCAGCTGTGATACAAGTTGGTTGAATCTGTGTTGCTGCAGGGAGGTCCTAAGAATAAATGTTAAGTACAGCAAGTGATGGAGCTTGTCTAAAAGCTAGAATGAGCATAAGTCATCTTGGGAATTAGCCTGAGTGGAGTGTGAAATAGTCAGAAGAAGTCTAGGCAATATTTTGAAGTAAAACATTTGTTGAGTTTGTTGTGAGGGTTCCAGGGACTATCAAAATCTGTGCTTTGTGTTCTCTTGGGACTGACAAACCTAAAATGAGATTACTGATTGAACCATTGCAAAGCTGGGTTTTCCCAGGAGTGCTGAAAGGATGGTTTGGGAGATAGCAACAGAATATGGTAACTAAGAAGATCAGTCTCCTACCTGAAAGCTTCATTCAGTGCCTCTGTGACATGTACCAGAGTAGTGGAGAGAAAATATGAGACTCCTCAGATGACAATGATCTGTGAAATACATGAAGATTTTCTTTAAAGCAAGATGAGTTAAGTTTTCAAGACTATGCTGAGATTAGTAGTGGATAGTTTTAGTTACTAGGAATATCTGTTGCAGAAAGAAAACAAAAAAAGGGCAGTGAATTTCCACTTTAAAACACTTGGTAACAGGCTGGATGTTTCTCTTTCAGAACAAAAAATTGCAAAACAAAGCAAGCAGCAAGAAAAACATACCACGGGATTACAGTGAATGGGACAAGTACGTTAAATCCTTTAACTTTTATTAAATCTTAGTTAATTGTTTGAAATGGAACAGGGTGGTTGGTTTTTTTAAAGTATTTTCCAGGAACAGTATGATGGTCAACATTCCAGGGAGCTACACCACGTTGGTGAAATGTGGGGGTTTTTTCATAACTGTTCTGTTAAATTGCAAGTGATGCATTTGTGGTGCTAACAGCTGAGAACAACTCGGTCTGTACTTGAGCACTTGAGCCCCACTGACCTCAAAGAATGAGCTTGAGGCAGGTGCATCAGTTTTCTCAGATGGAGAGGAGCTGAAGCACAGGTTTTTCTTGGTTTGGTTTTAACCAGAAGGGAGGAGGGAAGGTAATGCATAAGCAGGGGATGCACACAAAAAATCCCAGCATAAGGAGTGGAGATAAAACTAAACATCTTATTCCTAACTAGTTATGGATAAGTGAACACTGCCTTTATCTCTCTTTTCCTTTGGGTTATAATGGAAATAAAGTTGCCTTTCTGTTAGTAGAGGAGTCTGGCTATGCAGCATCATTGAATTTGTTATTTTCATTCATTTTAAGGTTTGATGTGGAAAAGGAGTGTTCCAAAATTGATGAAGGCTGTGAACAAAGTAACTCAAAAGCAAGATTTTTCAGTAGGCCAAGTCTGCCTATAATCAAAAAGAAAATAGACACAACTGGTAATGTCTTAAACATTGATTTCATTTTTAAATTAACTAATTGTAGTTTTAATTGTAATACAGTGTTATAAAGTGTGAATACAGATTGAGGCAGCATGGTATAGAGCTAGAAGTATCTTTATTTTTCAGCCCCTAGAGATGCTTAAAAGCTGTTAGGAAGTCAACTGAACTTGAAGCCATATTTGAAAAAAAACTAATCATGGTGTTAATTATCAGCTAAAATATTTATGTTTTATTTAGGTTGAGAGTGCTAGGTGAAGAAGTAGGGCATACATCTCCTGTTATAAATCAGTAGCAGAGGTTAGACAGTGGCTTTCATCTTGCACTCTGAACTGTATGCCTATCAGAATAACTTCAGTTTTAACTACAGAAAATAAAATGCAACTCTTTCTTTTACTAATCCATGTTCCTCTAAAAAAATAATACACGGATTGTGACATTCAAAGTATTTTAGCTAACAGTGTTTTGATCGTATCTGTGCAAGTTAGTAGTAGTTGTTACATGTAAACATTTTTTTCTAGGGATGACAAAGAAAGAGAAGATTTTTATTGCAACTCGTGAAAAAGAAAAGGGCAATGAGGCCTTTGCCATTGGTGATTATGTGGAAGCAGTTACATACTACACTCGGTGAGTAAATGCTGTTGTGTTCTATTATTTTAATGACAGTTACTTGTGAATATAATTATAACTTACAAACTTCCTGAGGGTGCCTTCTAGTCCATCTTGTACTCCCCTGATAAGCTATTAAAAAGTATTGATCCCAAAGGGAAGACACTAGTAACTGGTCAAAGTTGGACTCTGTATGTCACAATTCTTTTGAGCCCAGCAGTCCAGTTAGTTTTCTGTCAGCCTTACTGTCCAGTTCTCTAGTCCATGTTTTACCTCTTTGGCTGTTAGAATACTATGGGAGATCATGGCAAAGATTTGCTATAGTCAAGGTAAGCAACATCCTCTGTCCTTCCTTCACCCTTCCTTCCTGAGACCAATATCAGTATTAATATTGGTATAATACTGTGTTCAGCTTCTAACAGTGAAGTGTTTCTCTGTTCAGATTTTCTAACTATGAGCCTGCCATGGCCAATATTCCCTTTTTTTCAGGAGTATATCAGTAATACCCACTGCAGCTGCATATAATAACAAAGCTCAAGCAGAAATCAAACTTCAGGACTGGGACAATGCCTTGCAGGATTGTGAGAAGGTCCTAGATATGGAGCCTGGCAACATAAAAGGTCAAGTAGAACATAAACTTCCCCTTCTGTGTATTCTTTCTAGCAAATAAAATGGCACATAACCATTCAGGTTGTTAGTTGACTTAAATGAGCTTTAGATCAGGTCCAAGTACACATAAGGAAGCAGACTAGCTCCCCAAAGTAACTTTAGCAGTATTATTGGGCTCAGGGAAGTCTTTGGCAGCTCATCCTGATCTGTAATGGGTATTCTTTCACAGCAGCATGGGGCTAACTCTTGTTTTTCCTATGATGACTATAAGCCCTCTCGTGTTTGTGCACTGCATTGTTTCCATAGTACCCACACTGAACTATCTGAAAAGTGACATGAAAACAATGCAAGCTGCTGCTTTAATCCTTTGTGTCATCAAGGGTTTGAATGTAGTTGACTATATTTGCATGGCAGGAGAGGAGAAAATGGAAAAATATAAAAAGATGCTTCACATTTCACAATCGCTGTCTCAAAAGGTGTCACGAGAAGTTACCTCATTAAAAATAATTAAGAGAACTGTTACTATTAATACAGCCATTATGAAGTAAATGCAGAATTTTAAGAACTGCTGCATGCTCTATGTCTAGAAAAATCAGTGTATTTCTATCCCCTTTATGCTTTAATTATGTAAATAGCAAAGCTTTGTTCCTTTGTAGCTCTGCTGCGCCGAGCCACTGTACACAGTCAGCTGCAGAATTACCAGACAGCTATAGAGGATCTGAACAAAGTACTGGGTGCTGAACCAGAAAATGCTACAGCTAAGGTAAAGATAAGTGAATTGCATGTGACTGGAAGGAGCATGTGTGCAGTCGTAGCACAAAGTGAGTATAGTTTATATATTGTTTGATTTGCATGTGAGTTTTGAGGACACACTCAATCTACTGTGCCACTGATTAGTTTCCCAAGACCACATAGGTGCCTGTGGTGGAAATCAGGTACTTAGATGTGACCAGATTTTCTGTTAACTACTTAACTGTGAGAACCCTTTGGCACTCGAGTTTTCTCTGCTAATGTAATTTAGGTGCATAAAATTTTGCTGCTGAACATACTTATAATATTAATGTCTTAGTTGATCAAAGTTATTTAGAAATTTCTCTCAAAAAGATCCACTGGGATAGGTGTATTTAAGTTTGACAGATAATTCACAAGAAAAATTCAAAAGAGATGTCAAGCTTTTGGTTTTGTAGTGGTAAAGTTACCCAGAAAGGAGGGGACCTGGGTTCTGTTCTTACTTCTGCATGGTATTATATTAATCCTCATTTCTCACCTCTAGGTTAGAATGAAAAGCCTTTCATACCTCCTGATGAATCTCCATACCTTTTTAGCCAATTTCTAAAGAAAGCTGGTTGCTTTCTTTGGAAACTCAAGGTCAGGATGTCTCGTAAGTGGCTGTACTGCAGCTGTGTAGGAGGGGACTGGTTCTTGTCCTTTCACTGGTATCTTCTTAGATAAATTGATTTTAGGCTCTTTCAGAGATTCTGGAACCAGCCTGTTTGCCACCTGTCTCTTCTGAGTAGACCATGACAGATATCACAAGTAGTACAGTCTGCCTTTTTTTCCTTTTTTTCTTTTTTTTTTTCCTTCTTAAGCAGTTCATTCAATAAAAGTATTTATTTATTTGTGTGATATCTTCCAAGTTTCCAGGAGACAGAATTTGACATTTATTTTCTCTGGGTTTATATTGGTAACATTTATTTCAATAGTTCCTCAGGTTCTTGAAGAGAAAGTATTTTCTGTACATGAATTATAATTTATGTACCTAAAAAAAAGCTTCTGCTATTGCTGTTTTTTTTTTTTTCTCTATTGCAGAAAAATCTACTAGAGATTGAAAAGAAACTGAAAGGTTTGAAGCCTGTATCTGAAACTCAAGGCAAAGGAAAAAAAATACTTATTCAAGATATAGAAGATTCAGAAGGTGATGAAGAAAGAGAGGAAAATACAGAAGAACCTGAAAGAAGCAGTGGAGGTAAAAGTAATGTCATGTCATTCCCTATTTAATTTTAATCTAAGGCAAAAAGTCATTGCCTTTGATATTGCAATGTTTATTCATGCAATTCATCCATATTTACTTGCAAAGAATTTTGCCTGTTTCAAGAGTAAAATTGCATTTGCTACTTAAAGTAGATCTGAGGGTGAAATCTGGAATCCAGTTTCATTACACATCTTTGGAATTATTTGTAGAAAGGGTATAACAGAGGCAGATGGAAAATATTGCATTAAATCATCTACTTTCCTGTGTAATTTTATACCTATCCTTTGACGTAGACCCCGTTGGGAATTTCATCCAGTGTTTGAGAACATTTTGTGTTCCTTGGCTCTTTCTCTTGTGCAACTCTCTTGCTTTCCCACCATCACTATTTCTTCATTTTTTCTTCTTTCTTTTTTTCACTTGATTGGATCAAAGGATGTAAAAATGATGCAGTAGCATCTAATTTGATGTTGTTGTTGTTTGTTCTGAAAACTATCAATCTGTTTGTTTGTTTGTTTTTAATGCACGAGAGCATCTGTGTCCTCCTGAAGTATGTATTGGAGGCAAACATGATTTACAAGAATTCTTGTACTTTACATAGTTTATAAGGAGTTGAAGTGCAGCTTCTGTTCTGTATCAGTGTGTGGCCAACTGCAGGGCTGCTGAGATGAAGCTACTGGCATAATCAGAATACCTGACTTGTGGGAGGAAGTCAGGCAGTGGGGGCTACTGAGGTTTGCACTGGCAGGCTGGTTTTAGGTTCAGCTTCATGTCTGAGCTCCAACGTGCACCAGAATAACACCCCTAGGTTGATTTCCATCCTCCTTTTTGTTTGTTCTTTAAGGTAATGTGGCATCACAGCTGTGACTTTGGTGTTTTCTGTGGCCTGTGTAGTTCTTGATCTTGACATTCAATCATCCTGTGGGTTTTCCAACTTAGTTGTGAATATGGCATGTTTGACTTAATGCATTATTTGCACACAAACTTAAGGAAAATAATTTTTCAAAATCTCTAGATCTCCTCAGCTAAAACCCTGGAAGAAAGGATGGATCATGCCCCAAGCCTTACATATTAGTTAATTTGGGGTTGCTTCCCACTGGGAGCATTCAGGTGACTAAGTGCCTTCGAGCTCCATAGGAAGACTCCCATTCCCTTGATGAAAGGTTAGGGTTCTAAACATAGGGAAGACTGTCAGCTGACATCAGTCACATGTATTTATGTATTTTTGAGCTTTAGAGGTAAGCATCTTCACAGATTACTCTGTGTTTTCAGGTACAGCTGGCAACAAATAGGAAGTTGGTTCATTTATAGAATAAATCTGCTGTGTTCTGTGAATGTAACAGCAATGAGTAGACTAAAGTATCTTTTAATACATCTAGTCATAAAGTCACAGTCAGGCCAGTAGTATCTCTCTAGTCCAGTCATGTAGCCACATTTATTTCACATTCTAATTGTTAAGCCTTCTCTGAACTAATGGGCTTTCTGCCCTTAAATAAACAGAGCTGTCATCGTGACTGATTCCCAGTAAAAAACCTATTTCCAAGTGTCCATTCCAAATCTACTCTTCTCCAGTTTAAAACCATTGCCCCTCATCCTACTGCTACATGCTCTTATAAACACAGGCCTCAAGTTCTTCTGCCAAGCTGGCCATATATACTCCAACAGCCTTCCCCAAGGCCAGGGTGCTCCAGGATGGCCTCACTAACAGCTACTAAATGTTGGTTCTTTTGATGAGAGGTGTAACATTTACAATTCCAGCTATGTTTTGGAAGTGTAGCATCTTGTCCTCAAACAAAGGTAGCTGTCTTTTCAGCAATACTACTCCAGCCCTCACTCTTGTGCCCAGCTAGCCTTATACCCTCATCCTCCCTACCAAATAGACTTGTAAGCTTTTTGGCATATTTGGCACTGCCAAATTAAATGGAGGGAAGACTCAGATATAAATAATTTGCTTTAAGTTTTATAAAAATGTCTTTGTGGATAGAATAGATTTATCCTGTCCCAGCTCCCACTGTGAAGTATGAATTTATTATAAAGCATGGTGTTTCAAAGCAGAGACCACAGCTGGGAAGGAGACAGCTGGGGCTTTTGTCTGTTATGCACTAGAAAAATCTGTCAGTTTAAAAACATTTTACTCCTTCCCATCCTTTCCAATTGGAATTCAGTAACTTTGTGCATAAACACACACCCCCCACACCCCCTTTCATTTGCAACAAGCTGGAGTTCATTCACATTCAGACAGTTCAGTTTGCAGTCAGCTGGAAGTACCCCTCCAATATATAAAGGTGCAAAAAAAAAATGAAGTTAAGGGAAGGTTAAAATCCAGCAGCTTAATAGTAACACAACCTAGAGCTGTCTTTGTGTGACTGGTGGTATCAAGAGTCAGGCTCTGGGCAGAACTCTGCATTTGAATCCTGTGGTGCTAATCCATTAGGATTCAGGTGAATGAGGAGTGTACATATATGTGTGAATGTCTGATACCCTTCTGTTTGACTTTCTGAAATTAAATTATGAGATGATGTCTAAGCTGTTATCCCACCTGCCCTATTCGAGGAGAGTTCTGAAGTGTGCAGTTACTGGTTTGTTCGCTGCGTGCTCTGATTTAAACACAAGCATTCTGATTTGGGCATGGAACATCCGAGTGTCGGTATTGTAATGGCCAGTATCTAAAGAGTTAATGTCAAGGTGAACTCCGTACCACTCTGCCAGTACAGAGCAGGGGCTCATCTTGTGCCCAGCAAGGAGATGGCGCAGTAAGACCTCGGGAGCAGCTGCAGGTTACGTGATGGATTTTTTCCTCTGTTCTTGGCAGCGTTTTCCGAGGCAAATAAATCTCGGGAAGATTAAGATGCCTGGCGGGTCCGGTGCCGCGTTCTTGGCTGCACACCCCTGTTTTGCCAGGAAGATAGTTTCTTCGGATGATGCAAGCTCTAACCCAGCTCTTAAACTTCCTCCTAGAAACCTGCGTGCCAGTGGGAGCGGAGGCGGCTGCGGAGGAGGCTGCGATGGGCAACGCGCAGAGGAAGTTTCACAGGCGGGAAGGAAAGGCAGAGGAGAGAGAGACGCAGAAGCAGAAGGAATCCACCGAGAGGGGAGTAAAAAAAGACCCATCAGAGAAAAAAACACAAAAGCCTTTGTCAGACCGTGAAGGTGAAGTTAATGGCTATTTACACAGCGGTGAAAAGGGTGAAAGCCCTGAAGCTGAGAAGGTCTGCAGCCTGCGTGGAGTGGGGTCTCCATCGGCTGGTGCTGGCGGTTCCGCTTCTCTTCCTCCTGCTGCAGCAAAACTAAAAAGTGAAGGCAACGAGCTCTTTAAGAGTGGACAGTTTGGAGAAGCTGTGCTCAAATACTCGGAAGCAATTGAATACGCTGTGGGTCTGGGTGAGTGGGAAAGCTTGCACTGAAGTCCAGGATTGTTTAGGTGACCCAAGGTAGCCTACCCCAGCATTCCCCATGCAGTAAATTCTTTGTCCTTTCAGCAGAGGACAATTCGCGTGACACAAAGAGTAGGAAGATGAGTGAAATTGTATTTCAACTTACTTGCTGTGGAGCTGTTTGCATTTCTTCAGGTGTTGGAATAATTACATATTCTAGGTGACATGGGAAAGGAAGGCTCCGTGCAGCTTTGCACTGTCAGCAAGCTGCATCGCTGCAGTGCGACGTACAGTAAGGAAATCTTTAATTCTTCAATGTCATTTTAGTAATAGTCTGATTTTAATTGTAACTTTTTCTAGGAGAACAAAGTCCAGATGATTTAAGTGTCTTGTACTCAAACAGAGCAGCGTGTTATCTCAAAGAAGGGAACTGCAGTGACTGCATTCAGGATTGTAACAGGTAAATTGCAGCCTCCCGTGTAGAGCAGCAACGTTTCAAATGATGATTAAACATTTTGACTGATCTGGTGTTATTGCAGTTTGACTTGGAACAATCTTCAATACCTTCTGATTCCCCATCTAAACGACAGCTGTCAGTTCCATAAACAATCCCATGGAACCTAGGGAAGGATTGACTTAACTTACAGTCTTCCTGTGTGAGGGTGGTTGTAGGCTTCTTGGGTACACAGAAATGGATAGCAGCATTAGGATTTGAATATAAAAGCAGGGTACTTCAGTGATTCTTTGTAATTATTTAACATGTTAAAGCTTCATTAAGCCACATGCTTATCACAATGTTGGACATTAACTTCAAGTATGTGTATGGTGTGTGTTTTCTGTGTTTGATTTGTTGTTGGGTTTTTAAATATACACTTGGCATGGTTATAAACAGTAATTAGAGCTGTTCAGGGGGTGAGCTAAAATCCTTTCTGCTTACTGTGGCTTTTAAGGATACAGGAGTTAGAGAGGATCAGACACCTTCAACAGCTTCCAAGCACTGCCTTCCACTGCATTATTACTGCATTTCTAGGTTTCTTTCTTACATTTTTGTAGATAAGTGTTGGTAGGACTGAGGCTTAAGGTGCAAAAAAAGAATCCCAAGGCAGTAATAAATCATACTAATTAATCTACTGGGCTTTTTATAACACACATACAAAAGAAAGAAACAAACAAAAACCCTAAATAATTGACTTGCTGTATGCTGCCCAACAGAAAAGTTTTCTTCTGAAAAAATGGAGTTGTTAACACTATTTGGTTAAAATAGATGCAGGACCCCAACTAGCTGGCTGTTAAACAAGCTGGCATGCTTCACAGGCAACACGTGTTGGTTTGAAGTATGTAAGACTTCAACTGAAGTCAGTTATACAAAGGTTTGGGGATTGTATTTTTACCAACTGGAAGCTTATTTTCTTACTACTTAATGATGCTGTCTTTAATGTTACGTGTATTTCCTGGCTGCAAGGACCCATGGTGCTTCGTGAGCACAACAGAAGTAGAAATAATTTAGAGTCTGGAAAGCAGAGCTGCAAATCAGGCAATGTCAATTAAATGTTGTCTAGGTGACACAACATAAAGGATTACCTATGAATAGGTTACTTGATTTCAAAGTAAAAAATGGGGTAGGGCTTAGATCTGTGATAGAAGAATGAGCAGGTTTAGCTATGCAGAGCTTAGAGGTGTATAAAACCCCTCCTTGTCTCCAGACTGATCTGGAGTGCCTTTGATTCTTGTTTGGGAGTGAAATAAGGCTCCTATGCACTCATGTTAATTTGTTTAGTAGCACAATGTGGTTTGGTCCCTGGCTGTATTATCTTTGCATTCTACCCTGGAAATGCAGTTTTTCATTCTTTAAGCAGCATTGTCTTCCCTCTGTACTCATTTATGATTGTTTTCTTCATTCTTGATGTTGGGAACCTGAAATTGTGTGAATATTCTTCTGAGTTACAAAATATTGAGCATTTTTGCAGGGACTAGGATGTTGTGTGCTGTTGTATTTTCTGAATGCACTTGGCAACACAAAGAGAACTTGAATGTTGGAAATATTAATGAAATGGAAATTGTAAGTGTTTATTCTAGAGATCATTGTTTCTGTAGCTTTAGGAGTAATGGTGCAAAGCCAATTACAGCAAAGGCAGCCAACAGCCTCCTGGGCTTATAAACAGGAGCACAGCCAGTGGATTGAGGGAAGGTATTATCCCCTTGTACTCGGTCAGCACTTGTTAGACAGCATCAGTGACAACTGTTGGGTTTTGGTTTCCCCAGTATGGGAAAGACAGCCATCAACTGGAGTGAGCTCAGTGAAATGTCCCCGAGGTGGCTGTGAACTCTGGAATGCTTGTCTGGAAAGGAAAGTCCCAGGGAGATGGGTTTGTTCAGCTTGGAAGAGAATGGTTTCCAGGGGTCCTAAGAGCAGCCTGCCATACCTATGAAGAGATTATCCAGAGGATGGATCCTGGCTCTTTCTGCTGGTGCATTGTGGGAGGAGAAGAGATAACAGGCAAAAATTGAACCACCCAAAGTTCAGACTTTGTATTAGGAAAAATCTTTCTGCAGGAGCAGTGAGGGCCATTGCAACAGGCTGCCCACTGATGCTGTGCAGAGGTTTCTGTGGAGGTTTTCAAGGTCCAGGTGGATACAACCATGGCCAGTCTCGTCCAGTGTCAGTGCTGACCCTACCTGTGGCAGAAGGTTGGAGTAGGGACCTCTCAGCCTGAATTACTTCATGATTCCGTGAAATCTCATTGGCTAGACTCCTCTTAATTGGAGTATTTCAGAGTTCATATTTCCTTCTCTTTATCACGAATTGCTGATCTATAAAAGGTAGTCTTTAACAAATAAAGCTTCTGGGGACTGCTTCTCCACACTGCTGCAGAAGTGCGTGGTGTTTGGAAGGAGCTCCCATTGCAGTGTCAGGGGTTGAGCTCAGTGTTCAGAAGAGTAAACAGCCCAGAGTGAGTTGGTGTAGAGGCACTAACAGTGTCAGAAATGCATGTCATTTAGGTTATTAATATCAACTAATCAGTCTCCTTTTCCTCGGTTATGTAACTGCAATACCCATCTGAAACGACCAAGCTCTTGTACATAGTTGTGTATATCACAGCATAGTTTAATTAATATTATTTCAGTTGCTCTGTTTCAATCCTGCATTTTTGTTTTCTTTTCTCCAGAGCTCTGGAGCTTCAGCCCTTTTCCCTTAAGCCTCTTCTACGACGAGCAATGGCGAACGAGTCCTTGGAGCGGTATCGACAGGCATATGTTGATTACAAAACAGTCCTACAAATAGACAGCAGCATCCAAGCAGCAAATGATAGTGCTAATAGGTAACTCCACTTCCAAACTCTTTGATAGCAGTCCAAATAGATAAGTAGAATTCAGTTTTTCTTTGTTTTGCCTGCTCCCTCTGTTAGGTTTCCCTCAGAAGGTTCATCACTAGTGCATTGCAACTAGAGGGCTGTTTCACTTAGTTACTTTCCCACAGCTTCACAGCTTTCCTCTGCCAGCACTAGTTTGCTTTCTGTTGTAAAATTCTACTATTTTAAAGGCTTTTTTTACTGGTGGTTCAGCTTCTTTGCTAACTTATATATGATACCTTCAAACATTACATTACATGGTCCGTGACCTTACTCTGATATTGTCAGTCTTCCTGCATTGGAGATTGATGTTGTGTGCATCTTTCAGTATGCTGCAGTTGTGTAAACACAGGAGTAGCTTGACACAAGGGTTTGCTACGAAGATTAAAGGTGTAGAAAACATAATTGACTATTATTTTTAACTTGTGTTAATACTTCCAGTATTGAGAGACATCTCAATTTCCATAACTGTTTCAATAGTGTAAAGTTAGCATACACACACTGTTGCAATTGTGCTCTCATTAACATGGAGTAAGTACTTCAGTGCATGAATGATAGGATTTTCCATTCCCTTTCCTCCTCCTTTTATTTCAGTGTTCAGAAGGTATTTATGAAAGCAGAACAGTGACTGTGCAGGAACCCTCGTGCGTGCAGCTTTTAGCAGCATATCCTGGTACCTTTTCTTTGTAAGGCAAGGCAATGAGCACTTACATTATTACTTCATTAAAAAGTCCTTAATAGCTTTAAATTCTCCTTATTTGACCAGAGGTGGCCAAAAGAAATCCTGACACTTCATAATCTCCTCTTAAAAAATCTTTTTTGATAACAAATTGTTGCTGCCCTGCTGTACCTCCACTGCTAGTAGAGCACTTGGATTGGTGAGATGAAGGCTTGTTGTGTTGTGTGATTATTGCACTCTCCTTAATATTCCTTGCTATTTTATCTGCAGATATTCTTTTCATATTTCTCCTTGACTTGTAACTTGCTTGGTAATAAGCTTATTTCCCCTTTTTTCCCTTAACACTCTTCCTTTTCTCCTCTCCAGGCCTCCCTTATGTTTTAGCTTCACTGCTCATTGCTCTTTCCTCCCTGGCAACCCATCACCTTATTTCAGCTGCTTCTTCCTTCTTCTCTTCTGCTGGTAATTTGTTTTTGCTTGCAAATTCTTAGTTTCTAAAGCACAGACTTCCTGCATAATTTAACTTCTACTGTAATATGTGTGTTAATATTTTACCATTTATGAATTAAACCAAAATTGTTTACCAAAGTATTAATTTTCATGCCCAAAGTAACAGTAGGGATTCTACTGCCTTTTAACTGAAAAGGACAATCCCAAAATGTCATTTAGTTTTTTTATATATCAGGAATATCAGATCTTAGCAACCTGCTTTTCTTGGAGATTTTGTTTCTAAGTTCCTGCAGGCAATTGGATGGCAATGCTGTGGGAATTTTCTGGCAGGAAAAACTCCTCCTCCTTGTGTCTGAGGGTGGGTTTGAGAAATTGTGTTGTCTTTTTGTACTTAACCTAACTAAGCAGGCTTCCAAAAATCTTAGAATTGAACGTGTTGAGTCTGATATTTTTAACACTCTCATGTAAAGGACAAGTAGATTTTTTACTATAAAGCCTTTACCTGATCATTTTGCTATCAAAATGAAATCATTAAGAATGCAGTTAGGTATTTTTATGAAAAGTCAACTGGGTACAAATACAGAACAGTTACCTGAGTGTTCTCATGTTGATTAAATAATGTTGAATTGTGTCTTTTAGTGGTTATCCTGAGGTGGGGTTTGGATAAATTGGAAGGGCTGTTTCTTTTTATGGTGTGTGCCAAATCACAGGAAAAAGCACTGCAGGCACATTTTTAATTAGTGGCATTTTCCTAGCTTTGTGACCATCAATTTATTTCCTACTCTGTGCATCTGAATTTCCTCTTGGGTGTTTTGTTATTTGCATTTCACTGTGAGGAACACAGCAGCTCTAAAGTGGGGCAGTATGTTTATGATGCATTTGCATTTACTGCATTTCATTCCAGTTGTCTCAACTCCTTTACTATCAGTTAGCAGATTGCATTACCTAGCCCAGGAGGTTTTATTACAGAGGCCTGTCTGAATATTGTACAGTGCAAAGAAATCAGTGATAAGCTCTGAACTGCAGGGTGATTGGGTCAAGTCAGGGTGGTGGTGCTGGGGAAAGAGTGAATTTGTTCCACAGTCTTCATTAAACAGTCTTAGGGCTGTTTAATTTATGATTATCTGCCACATTTTTCTTAACAATTGAATTCAGGCTATCATTAAAAACCTAAATTTTTAGTAAGTATAGAGCCTGGACCAGCTGCTTTGTTGGTATGTCCTATAAATACTGCTTACAAGAGCCCCTGCAAGGGCACGTGCAGAGAAATATTGTCCTTGTTCACTTAGAAAACAAAACCACCAGCTAGACAGTACTACAAAATGTGGTATTTTGTGTATGAACAAATTTACTTTCAATTCAAAAACACAAGGCTTTTTTTCTTGTTTCATAGCTGCTATTCAAATATTTAAAAAGAACAAAACCAAGCAAGAAGACTTGATTGGGCCATTTATGCTCATTCTGTCTCCACCTTTATTCCACATTCAGGGTTCTTAATTTTATTTTTTGGATGTGTATTCTTGCAGTGTGATTTCTACATCTGGGGCCTAAGGGAACGTGCTGATAATAACTTCAGGGTCACTGGCTATGGTATCAGAGTGACTTGCTGTGCTACTCAGTTCAGTGTTCATTCTTGAAGGAGCCATTAGATTTGTCACTAGCTGAACGTGACTCTTAAGCTCATTTTGAGATTAGAAGTTGTTTATCTCACTATTCTCAGTTCTCTGATAATTTATTAATATTTCATTCAGGGTTTTTGGCTTGGGTTGGGTTTTTTTGGGGGGGTGAGGAGTTGTGTTTGTGTTTTGGTTTGTTGGTTTGGGTTTTTTTGTCTTTTTAAACTACTAAAATTGTAACAGAGCCATGAAGTCACGTATGACTTCACTCATGTTTACTCAGGTCCTTCTCCAGAGTGTATCACAGCAATGGGAAACTCACTTGAATGACTTTTGAATTCAACCTCTTGTATCTGGAAATAGTTGACCTATAAGTATATGCATGTGGGTGTTGGTCCAAGAAAGACTAAACCATTTTTATATCTCTTCCTTGCACTTCTAAATGGGGATAAAAATGAGTGGTTGATGAATTTCTAACTGTTCTATAAAATACAACTTGAGATCTCCTTGGACCTTAACTGGTTATATTGAGTATTGCTGTGTGAGTGGTTTCATTTGATACTGGCAAATTTAGGTACCACGCTTTCTCTGAGGATACTGCAATTTACACCCTTTGGGTTGGGTGCTGTGACAATGTGACAATCTCTTTTTTAATTAATCTTAAGGATAACTGCTCAGTTTGTTGGGTTTTGGGTTTGGTTGGTTGGTTGTTTTCTAATTGGAACATTGCATTATTTAATTTGGGTGTAAGTTATTGAAGTGTGAGTTAAATATATAAAAAAGTCGTGTTGGTTGGGCTTTTGTCTTTCAGAATAACAAAGACTTTAATAGATCAGGATGGTCCCAGTTGGAGGGAGAAGCTGCCACCAATTCCAGTTGTCCCAGTTGCTGTCCAGCTACACCGATGGGATGGAGGAACCTTCACTTCAGAGAATAAGGCAAGAAGTACTGCAGATGCCACCAGAGAAGAAGAGTTGCAGAGGAACCGTATGTATAGCATTTGAATTGAGAAATGGAGTGTGATTGGATAATGTCAAAGAGACTGCTAGAGGAAGGATTTCTCAGAGACAAGTTAGGGGCTGGTCATTGACATGACTGAGTTGAGTGTGCTTTATGGAGTCAGAGTATTTATTCTTAGGCCAAGTGATGTAGTTTGCAGCATGGTAACTTCTCAAGTTATGTAAAATAATATACAGCAGAAACACCAGCAGTATCTTGAGTCCTATCACAATTATCATACTACAGTTAGAACAGTTTTTTCCCCCAGAAAACACCCCACCTAAACAAAGAGCCAACTTCAGGACCATCATCAGCTGCATAATCTGCAGCTGTCATTTAAGGTTGTTACAGCAGTACCCAGCTCTTCAGAACAGAAAGGGTGGACTTGTAGGTGGCCAGCAGTCAGTGGAAGGGGCTACAGAAGAATGCTTCTGATTGAATTTTAATTTTGTTTTTTCTTTAATGGATTCTAACTTTGACAGCAGCCATTTAGCAATGCCCTTTCCAAGGTGTTAGCTCTGGATTTATTTACACATAAGCACTGAGTGGTTAATTCCTTTGGGAGACTCTTCCTCCTTATTTTTTCCCTTTGTTGCAGTTGCCATTGTTTTCCTCCAGTAAATCAGGTGAAGGAACCTTTCTGACTCAGTTTTTACTGACATTAAACCCTCTTTTTGAAAATGCCTTAGCTGTCTGATGTTTTATTTGACTATTAATTGGCTCCCCATTGAGTTTATTTCGATATAAAGCAAAGCAGTGCTGGGGATAATCCCCTTTGGTTAGCACAGGGGAGGCTGCAATGTGGCAATGGGCTGCCAGCCAGTACAGCAGTGATGGAGTTTCTCTGTCCAGAATGCATCACTGCAGCAACCCTGTCTTCAAATATGCTGCACTCTTGGGCACTATGGACTTTTTGACTTCAAAATGATCTTTCAGACAGCACTGAATTTGTTTCTACCTGAGGGAAACCAATGGACAGTTTACAAATAGGTGCATTTATGAGGATTGGGTGATTTTCAGGAGAATAAAGCACAGTTGTAGAAACATCTCATTGTGTGGGTGATGTACAGTTTGGAGAGTAGTGGATTATAAACCTAGTAATGCTTCAGTCCTGGTCAGCCCGTTAGGAAAGTTAATGAACCTGGCCAGCACATCAAGTGTGCTGAAGAGTTCTGTGCCTTACAACTTGAGTTATAATTTGGCTTTGATTCCTGAATAAGTGTGTTGTGGTTTCATGTCACTGAAAGCTTGGCAAGGGGCTTATATTCTTTAGCAAGGTACAAAAAGTAGATTTTTCTGTTCTGATTTGCTTAGAGCTATGTTGCTATTTTTGTTTGCTCACACCAGAGATGTGAAACTGCCATCAGGATTGGGTTTTCCACTGCAAACATAGCTACAAACTGTAGTCAGTCCAGAAGCATATGCAGCATGTGTGTGGAGATCAGAAGGAAGGACAGTTATGGAAGAACACAATATTAATCAACAGAAGTATAGTTAGGTGTTTTCAGAGTCCTCGAAGCATCTTTTCTAAGTAGTTATTAACAGAATATTACTGATGTGCTGGCTTAACTCTCCCTGTCAGTTTAGCATGGTAATTGTGAAAGGTGGTTGCTTGCAGAAGGAATATTAGACCAAATTATACCTGCCTTGGTGTGGTGGGGGAGCTACAGAAAGCCTTTAATCCCACTGATTAAATCTCCACCGCTGTGGCGATGTGTAATCCCTCCCTACTACACAGAAGGGGTAAATGCCTGTTGCATTCCCATTCCTTCCAGCAGAACAGTTCCCCTGCTGCATGGGGAGGTTTCTCGTGTGTCAAGTGTAGGGAGGGAGGCCTCTGCCTTTCGTGGAGCAGCAGGGAGATCTGGGACAGAGATGGCAACATGCAGGCTGATAAAGATACTCCAGTTGCCAGGCATTTATTCTTAGTCTGGGCAGCTAATTCAGCTACCCTTAATGAACTGACCTTCTTATGTAACACTGTGATCCTTTTGTACCCTAGGTGAGAAAGCTGAGGAGGAGTTCAGGACGTTAAAAAATGAGGGGAATGATTTTGTAAAGCAGGGTAAATATGAAGAAGCTGTAAGGAAATACAGTGACTGCATGAAGTTAAACACCAAGGAATGCTCCATCTACACTAACAGGTAAAAGTCCAGAACCTAGCCCTGCTCTGTAGGATAACAGTAGTTTCATTTCCTCAATGCAAATGGGTATTTGGCACCCCTTCAGTCACTTGTGGAAAGAAAAAAAGGATTTCTCTTCCCCACTGGATGAGTATTTCTAATAACAAAATGGATTTTTTTGTTGAACCTCAGTATTTTACCAAGAGGAGGAATTATTAATGTCACTGCTACATATCTTTAAATCTTTATAATAGAGTAAGCAATAGTAAGTTATAATTAGCACAGCATTTTGCAGCATTTTTTGAGAATCCTGATATGATTGTAATTAAAAACTCTTGTGCAGTAGCAGCATCTTGAATATAAGAGGAATAATTCAGGGAAAAAGTACTTCTTGAGAAAATAAAAGGAGGAACATAGTCGTGCAACAGCATTATTTTAAAGGTTGACCTAATTCTGCTGCATAATTCTTTATGCTGTAATCTTATCAGCTTGCACAAACTAAGAAGGATTTAATTAGGCCAGTACTTGAGCAGGAGACTTCTAAGTAATAATTAGGTGCAGAAAGCAGCATTGCTTCTTTAATCTAGAGCACTTTTTAACCCAGAATGGCTGTATAAAATCCATGCTACATCAACTACTCTACTATCATATTACACTAACACAGGCTCTGCTTTTAAAATACTTACATACCTGCCTAACTTCAAGCATTGGTCACACTTGAATTTTGACTTTTATTGCAGGAATTGGCCCCCCCTAAATCCATGCAGCGATGCTGTTAATCCTTAGTGGGTTTAGAAATGCCACCTTGAGACTGGACTGTGTGAAATGCTGTAGTTAACATTTACAACTCGGGTAGTGTTGGTGCAACAGTGCTGTAGAATTTACTCACGCTGCAGTGTATTCTGTTTTTCTGTGTTAGAGCTCTCTGTTACTTGAAACTGTATAAATATGAAGAGGCTAAGCAGGATTGTGATCATGTTCTTCAGATAGAAGATTCTAATATTAAAGCTTTTTATAGAAGAGCACTAGCGTACAAAGGATTACAGGTGAGGAAAAAGAACATGGCAGGTATTCTTAAGCACTTCTAAACTTCCTTATCCTCTTCAAAGCAATCAGGTGAATACAAATGATACAGATGATGCAGTGCTGATGATTGATTCCTTTAGGAGTACATGAAGTAGTATATAAATATTTTTGCACCATAAATTCTGCAGGTTGATTTGTAATCGTTTGGGACAATGCAAGTACATTGGAATAAATGAGCTTTGACTGGAGAGTGGTTAGGCCAGTTTCAATTCTGTTATTCTCTGGGCATCCCAGTCTGTTTCTCCCTGTCCCAGTGTTACTGCATCTTCACTGATGACAAATGAATTCTCCCCAAGTCTCTCTTCCTCTATCCAGACTAAAATCCCAAGCTGTCTTTTGGCATCTGCTCGTATTTGAGTGCTTGTCATAGTAAACCAGGGTTTTAATACCTTCATTCTGTCTGTCCCTTCTCCACAACCCCTTTGTCAGTCACTTCCTTCCTCTGTGGACAGGTCAGTACTCAGTTCTCTCCCTCTATACCACAGGGGTGTGGTCTGTGCTGTGCTCATCTTCCATATGGTTTTTGAGTATCCTTTTACCTGCTGGTCAGAGATGCACTTGCAGTGCTCATCCACGTGCCAAATACAACTGCAAATCTCGTGTTCCATCACTTGAAACATGTTGCACCTTTTGTTCATCCTTCTGTCAGTTCTTTCTTCAGTGATGTTTGTTAGTCTCTGCACTTCATTTTTGTGTAAACACAGTTCTGTACCTGTACCAAGCTACCTGGTATTAAATAACCTATAACCTTGTGTTGAGGTTGATAAAATAGATGAGCAAAGGCATAGAATAAGTCCATCAGTCCAAAAAAGGGAACTACATGCTAGTGAAGAATGTAAAGAATCTGAGAACTAACTTTTTGTGAATCACAGACTGCCTTGGGTTGGAAGGGACCTCTAAAGGTCATCTGGTCCAACCCCCTGCAGTGAGCAGGGGCATCCTCAACTACAGCAGGTTGCTCAGAGCCTAGAAAAAAATCATGCTGTTTTTGTATTACTGATGGCATAACCTGAAACACTTTCCAGGGATTCCTTAGAACAATCTGAGCCAGGACCTCTCTCTTTGTTGGTTGGATCTAATCTTTGTTATTGCCAATTCCAGGGATGCAAGTGATTTGGAAACCCAGAGAAAGCAGCAGATGTGATTTGAGGCTGACAAATGACTCGCTCTGTAATGAAACATTTTATAAGAGCTAAAAGTATGTAGTTTGGCAAAGACCTGACTAAGCTGAGAAGTGTTATTTGTGTATAAATATCCAGATATTTAATCACAAAAGCTGCAGTGGAATTTAATGCAGTGAATGAGACATTTTTATAGATTTACAGAGATGTAGTTACGGGAAGATCAGGAAAATCTTGGCTGGTGTGATGGATGGGGCCTGTAACCCAGGACCCTGGACCCCATCTCCTACAGCTGCTAGTCCAGGCTCTTGCTTTAGGTACAACCATTGTGTATGATTTTTGTTGAGAAGTCTGTCAGGCCTCAGTTTTAAGTCCAGGAGGGTTGGTTGGTTGCCAAGTCCTGTGATTACTTTCACAAGTCTTTTGCAGGATCTCATTTCTCTGCAGTTGTGAATCTTCACACGTGTAATTCAAATGGTTTAACTTTAATCAGAAAACATCTACTACTCAAGCAGTCTGCCCCCTTTCTGCCCTGGTTAGCTATGGCTAAACAACTCTGGTTCTCATACTCTTCCTCCTCACTGGCAGCCTTACCATGGTGACTGTGCCCCGTGAGTACTGGTCATCAGCACTGACCAGAAGGTTCCAGGTAGGCAAGGGACCATGAGTGACTTGTACACTGGTGCTTTTATTACAGTTGAGATGCTGAGGAAATACCTCAGCTGGAACATGAGGGGTTTTTTTCATGACTTACAGTAACCCTATGATACTGCTTGGGAACAGAAGAAATACTGGGTCCTGAATAACAAAAGAAATCACGTGGCTCTGTTACCATCTGCAAGGTCTCTAACTGTTTACTGATGCATTTTATCCTTACTTTTGATACTCTGCCCTCAAGGTGATTGATTTTTCTGAGATAGTCTAGTCTTCATCAGCACTGATGCTGTTGACTTCGTGTCTCCTGAAACTTGGTCTCAAAAATTATAATTCCTAGTGTCCAAATCAGAAATAAACATGTTAAACAAATGCCAGGCCTGACTCTTGAGGAATGGTATCTGTGGAGCTGTTTGTCCTCCTAATCCTCTCTATCCCAGCATTCAGAACATGATCCAAATCTTCTCAAGTACCTCCAGAAAGGTCCCCCTCAAACTGTCCGAGATGGTCTGTTGGACTGAAGCCCAGCAAGATTAGGTCTGGATCTTTAATCCAGATGGAACTCTCCTTCCCTGGCAAAGCAAGTATGCAAACTGTTGATGGACTCACCTTCTGTGAATCCCCACCACATGTTACATTGTAAGCAGTTGTTCTTAAAAGCAGCATCTCCAAGAATCAGTTCTCTGGTACAGGGGTTATGTTTCTCAGGATAAATTATTTCCTATTACATATTTAATATGGAAATATTTATCCACAAAATAGTCAAACTCCTGCTCAGTTTCCTTATTTCCCTCTAATGAAATTACCCTGTATTTTTGTCTACTTAATGTCAAGATTGTAGCACTTTTATTTTTCCCAATCCTAAAGGACAGTGTGGTAGCTCAAATTTACTTTTGTAGCAATAGGCTTAGGAAAAGCTCATTTTTTTCCCCCTTCTGCTTACAGAATTACCAAGCCAGTGCTGAGGATTTCAACAGAGTACTTCTAATAGATCCCAATGTTCTTGAAGCAAGAAAGGAACTGGAAGAGGTAACCCAGCTGGCTGACCTCGGCAGCAGCGCTGTAGCTGGCGGTCGACCGAAGCAAAGGAAGAAAATATCCATCCAAGAGGTAGTTGCTAAAAGCAGGCGGGACAGAAGCCCTGCCTTTGGAGAAATTAAAGTGTTGGATTTGTATTGCTTAGCTTTACCTTTCGGGGGGGTGAGGTGGTATTTTTCACATTCTTTTGAGGGTCTACTGGAGGATCCTTGCCCACGTGGTGTTCAGTGTCCCTTACAGTCTGTGGTAAAGCTTGGACTGCTCTGTGGGCAAAACATCTGTATGCTCTTAGTGAGGAAATACCTTGATACTGGATCAAAATGTTAGCCTTGCAGAGCTCGGGGTAGAGTCAGGTGATGAAAGGATTTTCTCAGTCATCTGATATTTTTGGATCGTATGTTTTTGGTTTGTTATTTGTTTGCTTTTGGTCCTGTTTGGGTTTTGAGCTGTGTAGTTAACATACATAGTTACCGGTCTGTGCTGTTATACTGTCATTTGATAGTGACATTTCAGAGTGGTTGCATGCTGGGAACTGCAGATATTAATACAAAAACAATTGCTTTATTGAAAGACTTCACATTGTCACAAGTTCAGGGGGTTTTATGTAACAAGTAAGCCGGGTATAGGGTCAGTTAAGCTCTGAGCTGTGACAAACAAAGGGACCTGGAGCGTGTTTAGAGGAGGTTTGGGAAGTGACTGCATTGTTCAGAGACCAGCTGACCATTACTGGCAGGGGCAGTTTTTCCAGGGGTGGGGCAGGAAGTGTTTGCAGTTGCTGTCAGAATTACAGCTGCCTCCTGAGGGAGCCCACGCTGTCCAGCTGCTGCAGGCCCAGGCAGCTCCATAAACCAGCCTCCAAAGGAAGGAAAATCATCAACTGGGCTTTATCATTATTATTCCATTTTACACAAGCTATAATTGTGGAACAGTCAACGTTCCTCACTTGATTCTAAGGGCTGTTCACAAATAGAACAAGTTGTCTGTAAGCCTGGTGGAGTATTTTCCAGAAATCACTGTGGTCACTCTGCTGTGCTCTGCACTACACTACCCTGCTGCAAGACCTTGTGTCTTCCTAAGAGAGGGTGTAAAATACACACCTTTGAGTACCAACCATTAGAGATGGCTACTGGGGGGGGAAATAGGATCTAGAAGAACATAAAACCTTTCTTTTCCAAAGAGCAAAGTGTTTCCCTGAGTGACACCAGTGATGGGTGTACGTGTGCAGCTCCTGACTGATCTCTCTGCCCACGCTAACGTGCTGTGTTGCTGTTTGCTTTGTGAAGGTGACCGAAGGTGATGAACAGGAAGAGAGAGAGGTTGCTACCCCAGAGGATGTTCTGGCTGATGATGTTAGCTCTAAGAAAGCAGGAGTGCCACTGCAAACCTCTGAGAAACTGCACGTTTCTGAACCTTCTAATGCTTATGACTTCGGTCAGATTATAAATGCAGTGAATACCAATAAGGATAAAGCTGCTTGTGCAGATCTTTTAACAATGATAGATCCAAAAAAACTGCCAGTGCTGCTCAGCAACAAACTTGAAGGAGAAATCTTCTTGATTTTCATCCAGTCGTTGGAATGTTACATAGTTGGAAAAGATCCTGGCCTTGTCTATCAGCACCTCTTCTATCTGAGCAAAGCAGAAAGATTTAAGGTAAGAACCTAGACTGAATATGTCCTTAAGTTGCACAGAATCCCAAAGTAAATTTTCATCTCTTAAAAGGAAAGGATCTGTCAAATCCTGCCACTTTTCAATCAATGTGTGCTAATGATAAATTAATCTTCTTTTTTCAGGTGGTGCTGGCCCTTCTTAGCAAAAAAGAGAAAGACCAAGTTCAGCAGCTGTTTGAGGTGCTTTCAGAAACTCAGAAGCATCAGTGCAGTCAGTACTCTGCCAAAGACCTCGAGAGCCTTAAACAGGTTTATGAACTGTAGAATGTGGTGGTTGCATAGGTACAGATCACAGTGCTAAGGTGGATGGATGAACTCTGCACACTTGCTTGGGCTGAAGGGGCTCTTCTTTCAGACTCTGAATTCTCTATTTCAACAGCATATGCACATGTAAAACTGGCTGCTCTTTTTTCCTGTAGTCGTACATGTTTTTAATCGCTAGAATTTAATGCACATCTTTGTGTTGAGTAAGAGAGTTCATGTTACTGACTTTGGTCAGACTGTTAATTTTAGAACCTGTGTTTTCATGATACCCAGGGTGAACTATCTCCATGGTACAGCAGGTCGGGCACTGGCACCGCCCGGGCTGCGCTGCGCGAGTTGTACGGACAAGTGACAGAGGCCTCTGAGAGAAAGGGGGGGGTTAGCAACAGCTTTGCTAAAATGAGTTTACAAAAAGTATTAACTTTTCTCAGATAAACTACTGCACAAAACAGACTTAAAGAGATTTGGTGCAGTAAATCTTAGCAGCAAAAGAGAACGAGTGAGTGACTAGCTTGTCAGGGAACACTCGGAATGACATTGTATACTCTCTTTAATAATTATTCTTAAAATTATTAACAAGTGATTTTTGTTGAACAGAGAATTAGTTTTTTCCTGTGTACGTGGAAGGACTGCTGGTTTGGGTGGCTGCTGACACGACAGTCAAACAGGAGAACAATTGGCTACCCCTGGCAATAAAAATATTTAACTCCGTTTTGTAATCAGATTATTTAACCCACCAGGCTCTTTCTGTTTACAGATTTATTTATAAAGCTAAAAGTAAAACCCCTTTGTGGACCAGTGTGATGTAGTGTTGGGGTTTTTATTTTTTATTTCAAGCAGTACTTTTGTTTTATATTTGATTCTGAAAAGGCTTTTTTCAAGCTGAAGCTTTTAAATTTTTCAAGTACCCCAATGCCTTCTTTGCACACGTGATGTCAATGTGTATCAAACTCACTAGCACTGCAGAAATATCATTAAGAATTTTGTTCTAATGATTTTTTCCTCAGGTGTATATTAATTAAAAATAAATAAAAGGTTTTTTTCCTTGAAAAGTGCAATTAGGGATTTTCTTTCCTGGTTCTACACTTACAACCCTGATTATGAATTTTGTCTTGGTGTTAAGAATGAGGCTTTAATTCCTAAAGCAGTCAGTCCATGTTTTTAGATCTCCTCTTGTTATGAGATGCTCAGGTATTCAGGAGAAAGCTGTTGCTCATCTGGTCCATACCCAACCCCTGCACGTAACTAGTGTTTCCATCTAATTACATGAGACTGTTTGCTGTGTTACTCTATTTTAGCAATAATTTCATCTCAATTCAAGCAAAACTGAGACAAGGAGGAAGTCAGGAGGCAACTACTCAAAGAGGCTCCTCCAGCACAGCCCAAGGGGTCCCTTCACAGCAGGATGCAAGAGGGTCAGATGTACCTCACCAGCTAGTTCCTGTAGCAGAGGACCCTTGGTACAAGTACAGCCCTAAGGGGGAAATGCCCCCGTGCCCCAAAGTCCAGCTCATGTCAAAAAGGGAGCAACTTGTCCTGGCCAGGACTTGGCTCAGCACCATTTCCAGCTCCATCTTCACAAGACCACCCCCTGCCTCACAGAGGCTACCCCACCTTCTCAACTCTTTCCTTGGGGAAGTGTTCAAAACCTCCTAAGACTTTGCATCTACTGACAAAGAAGTTTTATCTCCTACATCTTTGTGGACTCAAAATTCAATGCCACATTCAAGTAATTAGTGCTGTTTTGACTGCCTCATATATGAAATTACCTTGGAATAATAATAACAAAAATAGTTATATGGGGAATAGCAAGTTTCCCAAAAACTTATCCAAAAGTGAACAGAAAAACTTACCTCTATTTCAGCATCATCACTTAATGGGGCATATAAAGTAACTGCAGATGATTTCAGAGTGAACTTAAGAGTGAACCAGACTTCCCATTTCCTGCACAGCAAAACTGAGGCCCTGAGAAAGTGTTAGGTTTAAACTCACAGAAATAGGTTTTCCAGCTCCCTGCTGTAAGCAGGATTTGGATTAGATTCCACTGTTACACACTGCTGTGCTTTAGTAATTTCACAGGGGTGCTGGATAAAGCCAAGTCACACGTTTTCAGAGGTTGAGACAACAGTGATAATTCTGTTGCCCGAGACATCGGATGCAAAACTGAAGTGAAAATAAAAGCCAGAGGGGAGGTTCACCTGCTGCTGCGTGGCGTGGAGCAAACACCATCTGCCTTAAGGTGAGTAACTGAAGGTGGTCATAGGAGACTGCACAGAAAGTTAACTTCTCATGAGGTTTAGAAACAGGAAGCCTTGAAGGCCACTCACCAGCTGGACTGCACGCGGCTGCCTCGCCGAGCCACACTGAACTCCATTCTCCAGCATCTGCCCCAGGAATCGGTTGATGCTTCAGTGCAGGGCTGTAACAGAGACATTGCTACACAGGCCTGAGAATTCACAAACCAGCATAGTGCAACGAGGAACAGCAAATGCTCTGTTCTGTCAATACATTTACTTTCAGGAACAAGGTATTTTTTTAAGTGTTCACACTGGAGGGGAAAAAAAAACACCCGACCAGGTACAAAGCAAAAAAAGGAACCGTTAACACCAACCTCCCTACAAAATATAAACTTCACTTCCATTCAGAGTGCCTGATGACATGGCAAAAATGGCCTGTGTGTCCTGTTAGTGTTTCTAGGGTACACAGCACTGCTTATCCTAGTTCTTGCTCTCTGAGTATTTGCCACTGGAAACAGTATAAATAATCCTCTGAGTTGAGCCAGCTCAACAGGCACTCCCCAGTACAAACGCTGCTTACCTAGGGGTTTGGGATGAGGCTGATCCAGCTACAGCTCCCATAATGCATCCCAATCGTTTTTAGTTTACTTCCTGGGCCCGCTGTGATGCAGGTGAGAAAAGGGAGCTAATGAAGAGGCAGCTCAGCCAAGCAAAAGTTACTGGTTACTCCAACTCTGGCCACTCTGCAGCATTTCACAATGAGCTTCAGAGACTGCGTGAACTGAGAACATCATCGCTTCAGGTGGAGGAAGCAGAGGCTGAGTTTAGCTCAGCCCTCTGAGGGCAGCCTGTCCACCCAGGAGGTGCAGTTTTTAAAGTGCTTATGCCAGGGCCACATCCTCTCCCAGCTCTTCACTGTCCTGCCTGCCGTGGGGCAGCTCCGACTTCTTTCTACTCTACAGAAGAGCAATGCAGGTGAGGACTTGTACAAAACTTCAGATCTTATATTTCAAAGTATCAGAGCCTTCAGCTGCCAAAGCACACCTAACAGAGTAAAGATGGTTAAAGGCAACAGGAGATGACAGCACCTTACAGCCAACAATAGTTCCTTCTGGGAACTTAGGGTATTTCTACAAGGCTCTTATCAGCACGCTAAACAAAGTCCATATTTAGACATTTATTTCAGATATGCAGTTTACACGCATATTATTGATCAGAACTGAATTGCAAATATACAAATACTGTAACAAGCATTACCAAATAACATAACTGGCACTAGTGTTATAAGCATCTTACTGAAACTGGTGAGGATAAGTCATGGAAGAGGACTGCAGCTCGTGGCACTTTCCTTTTATCCGACCAAACTTCCAGTAGCACCATAATAGCAATACATGAAACACAAGACAGAACATTGTTAACTGGTTTCCCCCTATTCACAATTTGGTGGGTTTGTTGTCATTTTAGTCAATTACACAGCAAAAAAAAAAAGAGAAAATGTTAACAGTGCAGGCGCTTTGGCCAACTTCAGCTTGTGTTCAGCTGTACATCTTCTATCTGCAAAATAAAAAGAAAAAAAGCCAGCATATTTGGAACCCATCTCTGCACTCGGGCAGTCATTGCACCGCACTCTTATTCCGGGACTGAAGATATGCATGTCTGGCAAAGAGATGTCACGTCCACTAAAGCCTGAGTGAGTCTTTGGTAGGCTAATACTTCATTATTATTATTATACATGTATCTACCACAGTCATTTTATTCCCTAGAATTTTCTTTTGGGATCCAAGGTGGCCAAAGAGGACATTCTGGAAAGCATTACAGGAAAATCCTCAAGCGACCAGGCACTTCAAACCCAGTCTTTTCCAAAGGCACCAAGAATTGATGGGGCACCATTTTTCCCCCTAAACAAAGGTGACTGCATCTGCTTTTCTACAATGCTTAGAAATCACCGATAGATATTTTAGTTTTTATACTCTCTATAGTAGCCTTATCTGCTGCTTGGTTGGTTGCACGAATAAATAACCCCACTGTTCTTCACAGGTGATGTCTCCACTCGACCGTATACTAAGTACCAATTTCTCCTCTTTCAAAACAACGTAAAATGCCAGAACCTCCCTCCAAGTGTAGACACACACAAACACTTCTGACACAGGCTACATCCGTCTGAAGACAGGCAGTTCATTCCACATGCATTCTAAATACAGCGTGGCCACTTACGAAACAAAATCATGGTTACAAATACTCCCTGCTGAAATCTATTCGCCCAGATCTCTGCAGAACTTTTGCTTCCCTTCAACAGAGTTCACACAAGAATGGTTTTCAGTCACTAATGCTCAGCTAACACCCAGTTATCCCAACCCCCTTTTTTTCCAAGTGAACAGTGCAGGACACATCATTCATTTCAGCATGTAACATAGGAAGAGTTCACCAGCTGTTTGTCTAAGTACACCAAGCATATGATTTCAAGCAAAGTTGTGGAAGAAATACAAAACACGGACGTATTTGTACTGCTGTAATGCACTTGGTTAAAGCCTTCACGTCTCTCCACACAGCTCTAAGATCCATATGAAGTATTTTGCCTTGTCAGGCAAATAGATAGAAAATGCAGTTGTATCAAAACCTCACTTCTGCTGGTCACCTGACATTTAGAGAAGTTGCATGTAATTCAACCAGCTTTCAGGCAGGGTTCTTTAGTGGTAAATATATTTTTGCAGCACTTACAGGCTTAAATTTCAGTCTGAACAGCAGTGCTTAATTCCACAGCATGTTGTGAATGGTTGTTGTTTGTTTCTTTCAGTGCTTCGGCAACACCTAAACCTCCATCTGTGGAAGAGCCATTATTAATGCTCTCCTCAGCAATGTAACCCAGCTGTGGAACATCAGTGCTTGGGGCTGTTGGAACAGGCACAGGGATTCCACTTGGCTGGGGAGAGTTTTCCAAGCGATCGTTTTCCACCTCGGGGAGGACGCTAACCGTGGCAAAGCGAGTGTGGTAGTCGCTGGAACCGTGGCTACAGGAAGTTTTCATACTTTCCATATCTGAGCAGCTAAACTCCGAGAAGTGACTGGAGTGGGAATCGGCTACGGATGGAATGCTGTCACTGAGCGAGGGAGAGTCGAATTCACTAGAGTTTGTGCTCTGCTGTTCCAACAGCTGAGCATCCATGTCCTCTCTTGTCTCATTTATCTTCATGCTACTCTTCTTTCTCAGTTTACCTTTACACTTTTTCCCCGCCGTTGTTTCTTTGGACCACTTGGTGGCACTGGATTTACTCTCTGGCAAGCAGGCCGCTGAACAAGCGGCACCGCCACGGCCCGCAGCGCTGCCGTCATCCACGCTGCTGCTTCCGCTGTTGTGCCTGAACTTGGCCGGCTTTGATTCGATATCCACTTGCACTTCCAGGCTGTTGCCTTCCCTACAGCAAGGGGGAATCCGTGAGTTTAAGTGGCATTCTGAGACAAGCCAACTAACACAGCAAAACGAGCTTGCTGCCTTCCAAGACACATAGCAAAGAAAGTTAAGAGGTGAATCAGTTTCACAGAAGGTAAAAGTTTAACCAAATAAACAGCCCAAAGAAAAACACAAGATCTAAGAGACCAAACACTTCACTGAGCTACAGCCAATGCTGTTCCTCTCTGGAACTGAATCTGCCAAAACATAAGCAGTCACGTGTAACAAACTTTCCACTTTCCAGGGGTAATCATTAAAACTAAAACCTCTGAGGCACTCCTAGAATATCCTTTCACAGACAAAGTCTATTGATCTGTTTTCACCATACTTCCCTTACCTGTCCAACGGGATGTAGGAGTTGAGGATGGATCCTGCCATTGCTTTGGTGCTGGCATTGTCACTAACTGTTCCCAAGCTAACTGTGCCAGATTCTCCACTCAGGCTGTATCGCTCCTTCTGCACGTCTGCCTGGACTTCCAGCCTTGGAGAAAAAGAAACAGATTTGTGTACACTCCTCCTCCAGTTAAAACACACCAGCTGAAAATGAGTGTCAGCTTACTACTGAATGGTGGAGGAGCTCTGCACGTAGAGTTTATTAGTTACTTGGGTACAGAGGGGCATATTTACCCTCCTGAAACAGGTTCTCTCTTCTATTGTCAAAAATGACCATTTTTAATTGAAAAAATAAAAATAAACCAACAAAAACACTCCAAAGCAAAACCAGATTAATTTTTGCAAGAAGCTGCATGTTAACCAGAGGATTCTTTTCTCCCCAAGATTTATGAGGGCAACTTCCAGGCCTACATGCAATTCTTCTGCAATTAGTGTACTGTACTCTAAAAATAGAAAAAGCTATCAGAAGGGGCCACAAGTTCAAGACACGATGGTTCCTGTGTTTCTCCAGCTGCAAAATTGTGACTAATCAAGTAACAGGCAGAGAAGTGTGTTCTGTCCTCTGCTTTGTATCATGCTGTTATTGACTGCAACAGGAAACCTGAGCAATCTTAAGTTGGTGCTGAACAGATAAGCCAGAAATCAAATAAGCTTTTTTCCAAACGCCTTGTTTATCTTTGTTCTGACAGTGAATTGGAAGTGAGTTTTTTGTTTTGTTTTCAGCCTTTAAAGAAGAGGATAAACATCAGTCAGCAGTCACAGCTTGGAACAGCTGTCCCCGCATAAGGGAACTCCTGATCCTGTCCTGTGCTCCTTATTCAGCATAACCTGGACTTCCCATTTTCTTGAGTAATTTGGGAGTGTTAGCACCTGATTTAAGGAGCAAATTCCATCCTGAGCCCCAGATGTGAACAATGCTTTCCCAACATGCTCCCCAGGTGCAGGACAACCAGCAAACAGCGAGGCCCCAGTTCCCAGAGGCATTTAGGACACAAGAAACAAGGAGTTGCCAGCTTGGCAAGGCCAAGTGCCCAACTCCTTCCTTCCCCAGGCCTTTTTGAATCCTTTCCACCCAGGTGTCAGAAGGCACAGCCTGGTAGTCACAGACCACTGAGCAAGCCAGCAGCTCTGACTCTGGGGTGAGATGCACCAGAGAACACAACTGATAGAGGCAAGGTGCCTCCCTCTGACTCCTGGGTAGAGGTTGCCCTCCCGGGAAGCAGGAGAGCAAGATCTCAGTCCTCTTTGAGGACTGTGGTCTGGCAGGATCTCTTGGAAACCAGCAAGTTTGTCAGAAATTATCTGTCTCTATCTCCAAGAGACAGCTCCTCTTAATAGGAACCAAGCCTAAAAATCAAAAATCCTAGTAGTGCTCCAGCCTCTGCTTACACGTACAGCACTACGCTGCGTGTGGAAGACGTGGCTCTTACCTGTTAAAGCAGTTAACCATTGCACTTCCCGAGAGACTCCCTGTTATGCTGGCCCCAGCCAGGGCCATGGTGCTAGCAGTTTCACTCAGGTTGTCTCGAATGGCTCCTATTCTGTCCATGTGGCTACCACTTGCACTCAGGCTGCCCGTCAGCCCTCCAACGCTTCCTTCGCCTATGCTGGGGTTGTGCCGTGCCTCCGCTACTGAGGTGGTATCTAGGCAGAAATAAAGGCAGGCTAGTCAGTTGTGGAAGTAGAACTCAGTAGTTTCTCAAATGTGACCACGAAAATAATTCCCAAAATGATGCTGAGAAGGAGGATTTAAGAAATACTGCCATGAAAAGGTAGCTCTGTCCATAAAACAAAGCAAGTGGAAGACTCAGATTTTCTACCGTTAGGTTACACCTCACATGACATACTTAAAGATACCAAAAAGTTAACAGTGGTTAACAGGACAGGTAACAGAGTGAAGGAACACAAAGAGAACCTATCACAAAGGATACTGCCATATAATTAAAAAAAGAAGCATCAGATCAGCATTTAGTTCCCCCTTTTATAGACAGACAAGCCACAAACCAGGATTCTGAAAAAGCAGCATTAATTTTATCTTAAAAGCTTTATCTGTGGAAAAAGATTTGAGTCTGGCTTTGTATCAACATAGGCAAGAACAGCTCCAATGCTTCCACTACAGCACAGCACACACAGAAAAGCCCCCCTCATCCCCTGGGTGGTCTTTCAGCAACAAGCAGCAGTCCTAACTACCAGTAAGTACTCTACTAGCTAAGGCCATCAAATAAAACCCACAAAGTACATATCTGTAGAAAATGAATCAGACTTTTCTTACCCACAGCTGCATTTGTTCCACCAACATTTATATCGTTTTCATCGTCGAATTCTATCCTGACACCTTTTCCATTGCCTGCTGACACACCACAGCCTCCGCTTCGGCAGAGGGAGATGGGAACAACTCCGTACACGTAAGCCAGCATGATAGGAACACCAATACCTAGAGGAAAGCACAGTCTTTCAGTAAATGGGACTTGTATTTTAGAGCTTTTCAGAAAAGAGATTTAATTTTCCACAATTACTTAATATTTCACACTGGAGAGAAATCAGGAGGGAGCAGAGTTCAGAAAGAGGGGTAAATCACTGTGGTGAAGTGACAAGGAAGTACTTTCAGCAGGCAGAATGTCCTCTGTCTGCACTGGTGGGCAGAAGAGCTTAATGCTCCATGAATTAATACTTCCAGGATGTCCATAACATCATCTACAAACAAAATAAAAGTACTTTCAAGGTTCATGTAAGCTCCACTGGGGACTGTAATAACGTTCCACCTGAGCAGCAGAAGTAGCAGAGATCTATTTCAAACGTTATTCAACTGAAGTGTTAGTACCTCTACTAATTTAATAAGGGGCTTGGGTTTGTATCCACGAAGATAGGGCTTTGCTGTCAATTGAATAGGACTTAGCATTATTACTATGGGATCTCTCACATTTGTTTTATCACACAGATTCAATTTCAAGATTTTAATTATACAACTTTTCCTTAAAATGAAACAATTCTGTGGAGCAGGGTGGCAGGAGCTAAGGGAAACCAGTGAAAGGAATGGTGGGCTAAAGCACACACTTCCATCCATCCCACCACAGGAGAACAGTAGACTGGAAAGATGGAGGAAGATGGAACATTCTGAAAAAGCCAGGAGAGAGGCAGACCCAATGCAAGGGCTCCTCAGTCCACCCAGAGAGAAGGGTCCCAGTTCCAGGGAGTCCCTTTCACTAGAAATTCCTCAGCATTTAAAGATGAAATGCATATTCTCCAGAACATTCTTTTGTAAGCCTTATAATGCTCTGATACTGAAGGCCATGTGGTAATTGCTACCTGTTGGCTGCTACCTGAGGGTCCAGCTCCCTGAACTGGAAGATGGGGAGCAGAATGCAGCCCCCATATTCCAGGAGGAAATGCTCAGTGACCTATTGTGCCCCACAGATGTGCACAAGTCTATGGGACAGGATGGGATCCCCCCAAGGGTACCAAAGGAGCTGGCAGAAATGCTCAGCAAGCTGCTCTCCATTATTTATCAACACTCCTGGCTAAGTGGGGAAGTCCCAGTTGACTGGAAGCTAGCAAATGTGACACCCATCTACGAGAAGGGCCGAAGTGATGATCCTGGGAACTACAGACCCTGATGCCAGGGAAGGTTATGGAGCAGGTAATCCAGAGTACCATCACGTGGCACATACAAGACAACCAGGTGATCAGGCCCGGTCAGCATGGGTCTACAAAAGGCAGGTCCTACCTGACTAACCGGATCTCCTCCTACAACAAGGTGACATGCCTAGGGGACACTGTCTACCTGGCCTTTAGTAAAGTCTTTCACACTGCTTCCCACAGCATCCTCCTTCTGAAACTTATGGTGCAAGGCTTGGAGAAATACACTCTGCACTGGATAAAAACCAGGATGAATGGTCAGGCCAGAAGATCAGCAGTGAACAGAGCGAANGAAGTAGCAGAGATCTATTTCAAACGTTATTCAACTGAAGTGTTAGTACCTCTACTAATTTAATAAGGGGCTTGGGTTTGTATCCACGAAGATAGGGCTTTGCTGTCAATTGAATAGGACTTAGCATTATTACTATGGGATCTCTCACATTTGTTTTATNACACCAAGATAGGTGGGTGTGTCAATCTGCAAGAGGGTAGGGAAGCTTTATAGCAGGACTTCGATCAGTGGGCCAAGGTTCATTGCATGGGGTTCAACAAGGCCAAGTGCCAGGTCCTGCACTTGGATCATAACAACCCCATGGCAACCTGCAGACTGGGGTTGTGTGGTTGGAAAGCTGAAA
>VWZY01004524.1:102694-132494 GCA_013399075.1 Chloroceryle aenea | reverse complement strand
CCCAGCCCTGGGGAGGCCACACCCTGAATACTGCGTTCAGTTCTGGGCCACTCACTACAAGAAGGGCACAGAAGTGCTGGAGTGTGTCCAGGAAAGGGCAATGAGGCTCATGAAGGGTCTGAAGCACAAGTCCCCTAAGGAGTGGCTGAGGGAACTGGGGTTGTTTAGTCTGGAGGAGGCTGAGGGGAGACCTTCTGGCTCTCTACAACTACCTGAAAGAAAGGTGGAGTAAGGAGGGGGACAGAGTCCTCCCTGGTGACATATGACAGGAGCAGAGGGAATGGCTGCAAGCTGTGCCAGGGAAGGTTTAGACTGGATATTAGCAAACATTTCTTTACTGAAGGGATTACCAAACATGAGAATGGTCTGCTCAGGGCAGTGGTGGAGTCGCCAGCCCCAGAGGCATTTAAATGGTGTGTGGACCTGATGCTTAGGGACATGGTTTAGTGGTGAGCTTGCAGTGTTGGGTTGGTGGTCAGAAGAGACCTTCAGGATCATGTAGTCCAACCTAAGACATTCTGTGATTCTGTGCTGGCAATGGGACAAGTGCCAGAACTCCACAAAATAAAACCCAGCTGCTCTCCCTCATAAGACAAGTCTCCCTAAAAAGACAAGTTTTATCTCCAGTCAGGAATAAGAAACAGCTCCCTAGAATGAGGTAAAGCAGATCTGTATGAGCCCATCTCTGAGACTTCGTGCTCCACTGCCCATTTAGCCAGGATCTGACACCCCAGCTTACATGGACAGATAGCAGAGATGGTTTGATGAGCAGTGTCTCTGCATTTGCACAGTGGCCCACCATTGTTAACAGGCTTCATGGCCAAGTTAAACCATGACTGCCTGAAGTGGCCCTGTCTTACTGAGGCCACTCGTTCCTCTCTGAGCATCACTTCTGGCCCAAGGGGAAAGAGCACACACACAACTGCACGACCAACTGGATCAGGGGGCTGATCTGGCTGAAAACTAAAGAGTGGGTCTTAACAGGAATCAGTTATCCATGGTGCTCACTGTGCAACTGTAAAGGTGCCTGTGCTGCACCAAAGGAGAAGCAAGGCAGTGCTGGCAAATCCACTCCTTTCAAAAAAATAAATCAATCAGGGTTTGTTTACAGTGACCTTGAAATAACACAGTAAGATGAGACAAGTACAGATTTTCCTCAAATGCTATCCTCAACAGTCCCTGTGACAAAGAACGGGATGGAATTCAAACTGATTCCCAGAGCATAACAAATAGTTTGTCAAGTACTGTCATGTTCAGTGCAAGAGACTGTATTTCTTCTGTGCTGAGAAAAGTTATTCAAATACAAATAGACTCTGTGGCAACAGTTTTTCCTAGTCAGTCCTTTAAAAAAAGCTTAGTTTTCAAAGCCAGATACAACAATGTGGAAACTTCCAATTTGCAAGATAAAATTGATTTAATTCTTCATTTTAATGCAGCATTTCATGCATTACTGTGTGCTCCATTCTGCCCCAATAACTGTGTAACCTCAGACTCCTCACTCTCTTTGTTCCTTCACCTATAAAAGGAAACTACAGGTTTTATTCACGAGTGCTTTTAGAGTTCTGGTTGGAAGGTGCTACCAATACACAAAACAGTAACATTTGCTTACCCACAGTTACTGCAGCTACAACTGGAGAAACAATTACAGACAAGGTCACACCGCCTGCTATAGCCAAGTTCCTCTTGTGTTTTGAAATGTCTTTGCCTTCATATCGATTGTGAATCTTGAGAGAAGAAGAAAGAGGTTTTAGAGTATGATCATCATCAATAATACATTGCTACAAGGATAGAAGAACTGACATGCAGCTTGGAATCTCTTCTGGAGAGGCCACACTCCATGCCACAATTTATTCCTTATCTCAAGGAACAGAAAATGTATGCATTTCTTAATTTTAACTTCTAAGAAGTTGCCTAAAAGTTCTCCCATCCTGCATCTAAGCATTTACTTTCAGCCTCAAGTTAGAGGAACTAAATAATTGATCAGCTTTTTGTTTAATCATTCCTTTAGCTTACATGGTTGGGAAAAGCAATTTTTCAGGATTGACACTACTTATTCCCAGCCATCTTTCCCCTGAACAGTGTCAGAGTGAAACTTTCACCGATTATTAGATCTATGGAAACAGAGGTTGATGTAGCAGTCATGGGAAACTTGTAGTAAGGCAGCCTTCACCAAACAAAGCCTGGGAGGATGGGAGAGCAACAACTCCATTGCTGACACCCTCTCACAGCTAGCTGTTGAGACAGGGAACATTCTAGCAAACCTGGGTCTTAGCTGTGCCATTATTTACTAAGGGATCTGCAAGCCCCAAACCACATTTTTATATCAATAGGATACTGCAAAATGAATGACAAAAAATGAGCTGCAAGTTTTACTAAATGTCATGCTTTCTAAACTATGATTTCAACTAGAGGTTTGGTAGGTAGTTCTTGGTTTGGAATAGACAAAGTATTTGTATTTGTTCAGGCATGACAGGAAAAGAAAGGGCAGAGAAGACTGCACTCCGTGTAACAAGAATGCATCTATGTGCTCTGAGGTACATTAGCCAAAGAGCACCATGGAGTGAGGGAGCATGTGTGTGTGGAACACACCTATGGAGGCTTTAAGCAATTAGCAGGATCATCTCAGGCACTGGATTTTACTGTTATGGACAAATTTAACTACCAAAACAAAAGGCACACCACAAGATACGTATAAAAGCTACTGGATTCCTTAAACATAAAGCCACAAAAAGGAATGGAAGAAAGAAGAAACATCAGGATAGGTTACACTGGTAGGAATGACTGTCAAGTAAGAGACTCCAGTACACTGAGTAAAGAATAAAGAATATCCAGATAAAAATCCTGGGCCAGAAGAAGAGAGATTTCAATAAATGCAGAAAACTGGTAAGTTGCAAGAGGCCTATCTATAAAAAAAGGGACTAGCACTTCCTTACTACAAGCACAAACTCTTCCAATGCAGAAGGCAGAATGTTGTAAAAGAACAAGGAAGCTTCCTTTACTGAAGCAGCAGCAGCATTACGACCATAGAAAGTAGGTCACCTTACTATGAAAGGGTATAAAGGAACAGCATGAGGGTGTCAGGACAAAATCAGGAAGGTTAAAATAAAGGAGACAAAAAGCAAAGGACATCAAAGGCAACAAGAAATTATTCCACCAGTATACTGTTAGTAAGAGGAAGACCAAAATGGGTCAGTTTGCTCTTTAAAAAAGAAAGGAAACTAAAAGCAGATGAAATTGGAGGCCTGTTCATCCCCCCCCAAGTTGCCACTAATGATCAACTGTAAGCCAGGTGACCAGCAACAAAGGAGTAAGATGTGTAAGAAACAGCAGGTTATAGTGTATAGTGTATTCTCAGGTTATAGTGTATTCTCATGAGCAGAGCTGAAAAGCATCTCAGTAAGGCCAATTTCAGAGCCACTAATAAGAATTTTTAAGAAAAAAGCTTCACAGAAAAAAAAAAACAAACAGGAAAATTGGAAAATGTTAAACTGCAATGATAATCTTGCAACTGATAAAGGTGTAAACCCAAGATAACTAGCCTTGAGGATGGGGAGAAGTCATGCACTGACTTGAACAAAATTGACATTTTCTTGTATGGCACTCACTCAAACAGCTTGCAATGGTCCAGACTGAAAAATGGACTAGAGAACACTCCTATCAGCTTCATCTAAAACTGATACAAAGCATCCAAGTTGTCATTAGGTTTTTTTACTCCCCACATGAAAAAGTATAGAGTTAAAAGTTTCAAAGATAATATGCTCTGGATGCAAGAGTATTCAACATTTTCATTAACCTGGAAGATGGAAGGAGAAGGTGCCTGTTGAATTTCAAGCCAATACAAGTCAGCAAGTGTGCAGGAATGCCAGGACTCATACAAGTCTTCGGAAGTTAAAGGGAATGGCCTGAAATGTCTAAGATGCAGCACAACAGCAATGAGCTCAAGACTTCCCTTAGGAAGGGACTAACTGTCTAAAATACCAGTGCAATGAGGAAGGGGACTACACAAAATGAAACCAGCATATTGCTGAGTGAAAGATAACTGGCAGGTTTATGCACAGGATCACACTTCCATTTAACCTGGCAGGAGTAAAGCTTCAGCTTCACCACTGTACTCCAACTGGACAAAACCAAAGATGGTAAGAACTAATCCAGAAGAAAAGCTGAGAATCAGAGGTTTAAAAATACATTTTCTCAAGTAAAACTGGAAGTTCTAAGTTTGTTTAGACATAAGAATGAAAGTGGCCTTAAAATCATAAAATATGTAACAGGATATTGCAAAGCAAAAGGATTTTTTATGTCAGCTGAAGACAGGGTAATACGTTTAGTGTAGAAAGAGAATTTACATTAATGTTAGAAAAATCAATTTTACTAAGAAAATTAGGCTTGGAGAGCCTGTGGAATCCCATCATCAGGTGTTTTGAAGAAAATTGCAAACGTGACAGGAGTGACAAGAAATGACCATTAAGCAATGGGTTGCAATGGAAATACTAATGAGATTTCACTCTCTTGAGACTTTACCATTAGTATGTGAAGGTGCTCAGTGCTGAGGACCTATCCCAAAATCTAATGAAAACAGCAGAACATGCAATACTAATTTGAAACAAGTGCTGCTTTCTTCCTCTTATCATTTGTAAGGTTCCAATGACTCTGTGGAACTAAGGCAAAAGAGAATAGAAAGGTCAAAAAACAGCTGTAGCAGAAGGCAGGAATCCTTGTTTGAAAGAAGATGAAAAAGAGTACAGTGGAAAAGCTGCATCCCTGACCTTTTACTCCAGCAGCACAGCTCATGTGAGAGAGTCCACCCCAATAAATGTACAGTTACACATCCATGCCAGTCACTGTGAGGATCGTTTGAGATAAAAGCAGAAATAAGAAATAAATCTGATTCTGCCATCCAGGACATGTACCTGAACACTTCACAACTACTGAACCAAGCCATCCTTTCAAAAAGCTCACTTCCAACAGATTTGGATAACTTAACTACTTTGCTCTAAATTACAAGCAGGAGATGTAATTGTCTTTTGTTTTCCTTGCAATTTATCATTGACTTTATACTAAAAATATTAAAAAGAGAGCAATTTTGAAAAAGCAGGCAAGAACTTCCATAGCAAGGTACAGAAATTGGTTGGTGTTTTGCTCTGCCTGTTTTAAGAAGTACATTCTTAAAAACACTGCTTCTCCTGCCTGTACAAATGAAACAAGTAGCCTTTAACAGTTGAGGGGTGGGTTGGTTTGGTGGTTGTTGGGTTTTTCATTGTTGTTTTTGTTTGTTAAGGGCTGGTGAAGATGGCCAACCAACCACAGTATTACCCAGGTCAGACAACCCAGAAGGTACAACCTGAAGCACATTAGGAGCTGCAGCACATTTTACCTTACGTCCCACGTACACAGGAATTCCAATAATCATTGCAGGAATAGCAATGCCAGCTATTAATGCAATCCCTACAGGAGCTCCAACAAGTGTCCCTAGTTGCCACAGTATTTTCTTCTTACGGCTCCATGGTTTCTTTCCCCAGAATGTGCAACCTGATGGGCTAATAGAAAGCAGAAAACTGTAAAGACAGTGTCAATAAATCAACATAATGCTACAACACTGAACTGCTCTCCAGTTACAAAAATCATTGTGCTTAGGTTCAAGTTGCACGTGTTACAGATACCAAATCAAAGTTATAATTTATGGGTTTTTTTTTGGTCTTTACAGCATATTTTGCAACATCAGGAGAAGCATATTGTGTATAACCCAACACTAATCTGCAGTTCACAGGTAGCTTACCCAGGAGTCTTTGTCTTGCTTACTATGAAGGCAATACAGCAGCATTTACACACCAGGAAGAACACTGGCTATGTTCATTTGTTGTACTAAGAACATGCTGCTTGCATGCAAGCAGCTTAGAAAAATACTTTGAAAAGAAACAAAGCACTAACTCAAATACTTGCATTAAAAACTATCAATTCTCAGATATGGATACTTCAACTGCTGTTCCCTACCCTGCCTAGAAGACAGACAGGCTTTGAGCACCCGGGAATCTACTTCCATAGAAAACAAATTACCAAGCACAAAATTACTTTTTTTTTCTTAAATGTACCTTAAATAATGTAAATCTGAGATCTCTTTCATACAGAGCCAGCAGAATTCACAGCCACAGACAGCACAAGTCATATGATTGCAGCTTCCATCATTCATTTTTATTATGTAAGCAGCACAGCGTGGGCATGGCTTTATGTCATCAGCTGTTTGAAAACGAATATTAAGATCAGATCAGCTCTTTAAACAAGAACATTTAATAAAGATACAGACATATATTTGGGCAGACTGGTTGAACCATTATCAGAAAACTGGAAGAAGTTAAGTTTGCTTTGCAAGTCCTGATTTGGCAATGACTCGATAGCTGTTTGTATTTGTAAACCTTGGACCAAGTAAAACTAATGAAAACAAGACAAATTAGATTACATTCAAGTAACTGAATAGTCAATGTGTACACTCTGTTCAAGGATTTTTCTAAGCTTAACACAATATATAAACCATACATTAAATATGTATATTCATATGGTCTCTTTAAATATAATCCTATTTTACATTTCATGTTGTTATAAATCTTTTACTTGAATATTGGGTCCACTCATTTAGTTTGATCTTAAATCCATCTCCCCTTCCAGCTTAAGGGCATTTCTTTGGTATTACCAATGTCCTCGAGTCCTTTTCACAGCCCCACTTAATACTTCCTTACTCCCCAGGATACCAATGCCAGTGCAAAAGGATGGGGAGCAGCTGAAAGGATGCGCTCGCAATTCCCAGGTGGGAAATAAACTGAGCAAGTTCTTACAGCACAGGTATGGCAGAGGTACTGCTGCTCCTGCTGGGAGCACTGAAAGGTCCCCAAAATACTACTCTGAATAGTTTATCCCCTTTTTTGGAAGTGGGGGGGGAAGGGTGTTACAAACAAGTTCAATGTGAAGATTAAACTCTTTGCTTTCTGGCATCCGAGACAAATGAAGATATTATTGAAAAAACAGAAATTAGTACTGACAAGCAGATGTCAAACCAGAGCCAGCATCAGTCTCTTCTGAAAGCAGAGAATGAGTGGTTTTATTTTTAACAACTTCTATTATTAGCAGTCCTGTGAAATTTCACCTGCAGTGGAGAAATAAGTGTTCCCAGCGTGTAAGCAATACAATTAATGAAGTCAGCCTGCCAAACAGAATGCCCTGCAGCATGTTCCTTTTACTTTACATTTTTCAGCTCCAAAGGAAGAATTTAAAATGCTGACAGAACTGCAAGATTGACATCAAGTGCTGTGGTCACAGAGTACTTCAAATGATAGTATTTAGAATTTGAATTCAAAACTAAAAATGGCATATTTTGTGTAGACAAAGTAGCTAATATTTATCATGCTCTTTCCTTTTGAGAGTTAAATGTGCCTATGCACTAAAAACATCTTTTACAGACACAGAATCCAACTGATAAATACCTGCTGCTCCAGATTCCTGGCTGTAACTAATAGATGAAGAACGAATTGTCCTCAGGCGCAGACTCTGAGCTCTCTCCTGGCGAGCAGCATCACAGGTCTGGTTTGGATGCCAAATCTGCTTGCAGTGGTAGCAAAACTCAGTTCCACAGCCTTCTCGTCCACAGGTGAGTTTGGGACAGCTAGCACATCCAAAAGCGATCACAGCGTAGCTTTGATGATCCAGAGAGGCAAGAGAGAGGTTCATTAATAAAAACCACTCCTGTCTACAGAGAGAAGCTGAGGAGACAGCTGCCAGAGCAGCTGAAGCAGGTACAAAGGCAGTGGCTATCAAGTGGTCAGCACAGGCTCCTTACCAGCTCTTTCCACAACCATTGCTATTGCATCAAACCAAGGCTGCACAGAAATACTACAGCTAGTCTAACACTTTGCTCTACCCCTCCTTCCTTACTTCAAGCAGTACTGGAATGTAGCCTATTTCAGGCTGAATACAGCACTCTAGGGTTTGTGGTCACAAAAGCCACCACAGTTAAGAAGAGTGGCACAACAAAACCAAAAAAGTTCATTTAAGCAGCTAGAAAAAGTTATTGTTTCAAGAGCATCCAGGTCACTATGGGTGTGTCAAAGCTTGACCGCCTCTGTCACTGGGGAGGATCCCTGCTAAACAATCTGTAGTATGACCTATTACTGTGCAGACATCTCCCTTGGTACTGCATGACATTTTCCTGTTTTACTGGTTGCCTTTTATCACAAATACCACTATCTACTTGAAATAGATGTTTGTTTACTCTCTGTATTTTAAAGTGTTAAAACAACAAAGCAAGTATTTTAGAAATCATAGAACTGTCTGGGTTGGGAGGGACCTCCAGGGGTCATCCAGTCCAACCCCCTGCTGAGAGCAGGGACAGCCTCAGCTAGAGCAGGGTGCTCAGAGCTCTGGCAGCCCCACCTTGAATGTCTCCAGGGATGGGGGCTCCACCACCTCCCTGGGCAACCTGTTCCAGTGTCCACCAACCCTCCCAGTAAAGAGCTTCCTCCTGGAAAAAAGCTCTCCAACTGTTAGTTACACAACTGTTTCACTAATTCACACTCAGAGTACATGAACAATTCTATACAAGGACAGGGCTGCTGCCACAAATCAATTCCTCCATCGGGTTCACAAGATGAAAATAGAGACATTGTGTATTATATTTCATATTAATACTAAATATAAATACACATACACACACAGACACATACCTGCACCTTAATTCCTACTCACTGTAGTTTCTTGCAGTGATTTTTATGCAATAGCTTTCTTTACAGAGAAAATAATACTAGGTCCACTGGCATGAACACTTAGAACAGATGTATAGTTTTATACAAGTGAACTGTCCCCCTTGAATAAACTTCAACAGATTTATAAATGCAGCAGTTATTAAATTTATGGCCAGTCAAATGAAGGTAATTTTATTTTAAATGAGTAAATTTTTCACATTTACCCCCCTGCCCAATGTGTAGCAGTTGTATAGATTAGATCAAAATATTCTTTATCAGTAATAATAAAAAATATTCCTATTCATACATCTACCCAAAAAAAAAAGGCTATTTTTAATTTAGAAAAGCTAGCTATGAAGCTCTGGAAAGTTACTGCAAATCCTGCCCCTTTCATGAGTGTTTTAGGACAGCATGTTTGAGGTTGTTCCCCACAGAGGTTCTACAAACTAACAGGAATTCTCAACCTGTAATATCCAGATGATGCAGGTCCAAACAGAAAGGAGATACACACTTGTCTGTTTTCAAATAATTCTTACTTTCCAAGAAAAAAAATTGTTTCAGTAATTGCTGGACTCTTCTATAGTATTGCCAAGTTAATCAGCTCTATTTTCCTCCCTAACTGCAACTGAAGAGGTTCTTGGTTTGTATGTACACAAAGAGACTCTGATCCAAAGGCTTCTTCAGCAGACCAGGATTCAACTCAGACTCACCAACGTATTATCAAAGAATGCCAAGTGTTGAAGTGTCAGTTTATATCCTGCCTCCCCTTGCTAGGGAAGAACAGGCACATCCCTGAGAGCCCTCCCCGTTTGGGATAGATAGATTGGCATGTGTTTAGGAAGCAACTTTTTAAACCGAAGCAAACCTCAGTTCAAACTGTACCAGATTTCAGATTTCACTTCAACATTCTGCATTCATTTTATAGGTGATGTGAAAGCCAGAAGCTGTTAAAAACAAAACCCAGATGCAAAGAGTAATTAACTGAAGAAAGGCTGTGCAGTGAGAAAAGAAATTAAGACTTTGTACTCTTTTGCCAAACCTGCTTTTGCTTGACGAAGATAAGATGATTTAGGAATTGCTGCTCTCTTCTCATCATGTCAGCAATACAAACTCAGAGCAAAACTGTTAAATAATTCAGCCAGAAGACAGAACACATTTGGAATTTGATTCACTAAGGCTCATTAAAATGACAGTAGGAAAACCGATATGAACAAACAGAGCCTCAAAAAATTAGTCTGGAACAGCAGCCCAAGAGCTTTCCTTAGCTCTGCTCCAGCCCCAGGGAGAGATCTTCACTTTGCCAGTGTCCCCTACCAAGCCACAGCAGGCAGGTTGCAGCTGGCCCACACTTGTACAGTACTGCAGGTAACAGCAGTGGTCAGGATGCACTTGAGCTTGCAACAGAAGCTGAGGATGAAGCAGCCCAGAGTCAGAAAGACCATGGTGTCAGTGGTATGGACCATTCCTGGCTAGAGTGCTTGAGACCCCACAGCTCCCAGGCAGCTCCTTCAGGGCATAATGACTGCACGAGTTCTCCAGACTCATCTGCAGGGGGCTTGTTGGGAAGATCCTAAGTTACCCACTGAGACAGAACTAGTAATATTGCACTTCATACTGCAGTTGCCTTTTGTTTCAAGATCTGTTTGGTTCCAGGACCTGGCTTTTACCTCTGAAAGGTAAAACTGCCTGAGAAGGCAGGGGTAGATGACATAGAAAAAAACCCCACCACATTATAACAAACTAACCTGGCTTCCATCTTTCCCCCTGCCCCGCTCAGGGATAAAAGCTTTTAGAATTATTTCCTCTTTATCTGGTCCAGATCTTTGTCAAAGATGCAAGATGCCCAAATCCTCAAACAATGTTAGGTGGGATGTTTCATCAGTGCTGAGGAGAGTTGAGAGTGCTGTTGTGCAACATCCACACAGTCCCTTTTTTTACCTACTCAAGCAGTACATTTTTCCTACCAAAATGCTCTACTTTTCACCTAATTCCCACTTATTACAGTACTGATTTCTAATTTTGAAGACAACTGTAGGAAGTATTGCTACCCTCTGAAGTTCCTGCACCTCTCCTGCTTTGGGATTAATGGCAAATTTAGTAAATGCATTCCATCCAGCTCCTTCAGGAAATATTTGATCCATGCTAAAAATCAGGTCAGCTGCCCTCACAACTCTAATGCATTCTGCCACTACTACAGATTAAAAACTGTTCAGAAAAAAAAGTCAGTCCTCAGTTTTAATTGCATATTGTACTAGTTGATTACAGTTGCCAAAGCAATTAGAAACTGCAATTACTGTTGTACCACATAATTGTGAAAGCTGTAAAACTGTCTGCTGATCTGAAGTTGGTGCCTTTGTCAGCACAGGCTGCTCACTGAAAGCCTGAACAGTATTTGCTTTCCCCTAAACCTCACGCCTGTACAATTCCTCCCTCCATCCTCCTCCTCTACTCCACACCATTCAATCCCTGTTATTACTTTCTGTACTGCTCCCGACTTCTCCCTCCCACTTCCCTCCGAGTGCTCTCTCCCAGCTGCCCTGGTGAACAGCAAGGGGAAACACCAGTGCTGCAGCAGGCTCCTGCTGCTCCAGTGCCTGCCTGGAAGGGCCCATTTCAAAAGGGCAGTGTGGGATTCACATGCAGGTATTTCTCTTGCTGGAGGCATTGTTCATGGTCTCTCTTTTGCTCAAGTATTAGGTTTTTTCCTCCAAAACTTCTTTGATTAATTTACACTGAATGCTCAACCCCTTCTCCCTGTCTATTTTAAGGTGCTAAAGGTTTCAGAAGCAATCAGGAGAAGGATGGGGAAAAGACAAAACCTGAGGAAAAGGATGGGAAAAAGAGAAAGCATCATCACATGAGCTCATTTCTTTAGGATGACAACCATAAAGAATGATCCTGCTGAAAGTATCCAAGTAACCAACTTCATCTGATTTTAAACTCGGAATGAGGATCCAGTGATGGGGAACTATCTGGACGTTAAAAGCAGAATCCATCTATCACTGGGAAGCATTTTCCTGCCACATAAAACATCCATGGAGAGAGCTGTATTATCAAACAACGTTTAAGGTCACCCATATATTACCAGCTTGTTCCCCTCATGCAGGCACTGGCATGGTTTAGCTGCCTGGGAAGATCCATGTTTTCCACCCTCAGAGTTAGGGGCATGCAGGAGGCAGTCACAGGGCAGTGACAAATACCTGCTACATGCTAATACATTGCTGTGGGCCCACATGATTGCACTGAACTTTCAACTTCACTCTGAAGACTCACTTTTTTTTTTTAATGGTATTATCTATAGCAATTACAGCTTCTGACCAGCTTAAAAAAAATCCCCAAGTACCTTTAAAGGGATGAGAAAGTTGAGGCACAAAAAATAAGCAAGGTAAAAAGTCACTATTAAATTAAACCACTTTAGTCTACTACTGAAGTACTAAAGAACTGTTTGAATAACTGAAAAAATGGTTTACAAGAAAATGGTTTAAGTGTTCTTACCTGCTTCTCTCTACCTTGAATAAAAACAGTTTGTCCAGAACATGAAAACTCAGGGAAACTTGAGCAAAGCATACTCCTGTCTATCCAATAATGCCTTCTAGTGGCTGTTTTCTTTTGCATTATTGAAATACTAAGAGCTGGACTGGTTCTGTCCACCTGACTTCAAGCACAAGTGCTCAGGCTACCAAGCCACCCTGCAGGTACACACAGCAATGCTGTGATCCACTTTGGACCAGAGGACCTAAGAAACTACCACCATTCCAGTCCCTGCTTTCACCCACACCAGCACTTTCATCTGAAGTATGAAAGCAAAATTGTATTTCAAAGGTTTTTTTGACATATTTAAAATTGAAAGCTTCCTAAATACTAAGCACCTGGACATTAATACTGGAACATGTCAGTGCCTCAGTCTTACTCTTTTCTTAAGTCTTGTTCTTTTCCAACATTCTTCCTTTTCATTGTTGTTATTTATTGCTCATCTGTCAGGCTTTGAAATGGAGATGTCACCTTCTGTGAGTTTTCTAGTGCATGCTGCACACTTGGATCACAGTACTGGCCACAGCCCTTGTTAGACAACAGTGCAAACAACCTCTAAGAGAGCAACTTCCCGAAGAATGGCATCAGGAGACACCAACAGCAGAAAAACATGACAAGATGCTCAGTAATATTCAGCCTACTCATGTCAGAACTCAGGTTTGGAAGTCCTAAAGCAGTGTTCAAACATTTCTTTCTTCAGATAATAAGCAGGAACAAGCTGATTATTATCTCACATCAGAATCCTGCTGACAGGCAGCCAGTGGTGTCTCGACCAGACTTAAGATGGAAGATAACTGAACCTAGAGAGGTCTTTTTATTGAAAAAACAAACCAACCCCCAAAAAAAACCCCAAGCCCCAACAAAAACCAAACCAAAACCACTGCAAACCCTTGCATCATTTTTCAGAGTTAAAACAAAATTAAAAAGAAAAAAAAATAACCCTTTTTATTTAGTAAATGGGCTATGGAGTCACTACATTTTTAATTCCCTTTAGCCTGAGCTTTGCACTGTTGCTGTGGTAGTGAGAGCATGAACATTTGTTTTCACCTGCTGTGGATACATGGCAGTCATCTAGCAGTAAGTTTTGTGACACTGCTAAAATTCCTGCTGCGTAGAAGAAAAACTTCCTACTTGAGGAGAAGGAAGGTGACTCTTGGCTTGGTTTTTTGTTGCCATTTTGGTTTTTGGTTTGGTTCTTTAGGGTGGTTTTGTTAGAAGAGAATTCTGCCTGCTACCTACTCATACAACAAACTTTCCAAGAAGTGTAATTCTATGAGTGTTATCTATTTACATTGTCACTTTTTTTAGGGATATTGGAAAAAAAATTACCTACCCACAGTCTGGAGCTGGGCACCACCTACAATCAGGATCTGCAACCAGCCATCGCCTCAGCATAAACTCCTCATATTTCTCCATCAAGATGTCATCATTTAATATCAAGCGGATATCGTGAGGATTAAAGCGTTCCGAGCACTCTGGGCAGCTGATGTTAACCCTGCTCTCGGAGATTTCTATCCGGAGATACTGCCGTAAGCAATCCACACAGGATCTGTGGTGACAGGTCATGATCTCCGGGAACCTGTCCTTGGAGTGCCGCAGAAGGCACAAGGGGCACTCCATGAAGTCTCCGCTGGGTTTGCTGCTGGAGGTTGTTCCGTTATCAGAAGAGGTACAGGTGGAGAAAAGGGAGTTCTTGTCTGGACACATTTCCGAGTGAATACTTTCAATGCTTGCGATGCCGTCAACACCTCCATTTAAATCCCTGGATTTGCGTTTCGGGTCTTTTTTCCTCCGGAAGAGAGAGCCCAGTGAAATTCTTCTTTTCTTTGGTGCCTTTTTAACGGATGGCAAGCTCACGGAGGAAGCAGAAGATTGGAGGTCCCGATCAGAGCCCATTTGCCGATGTAAACTCATGTCTAGGTCACTCAGCAGAAGTGAGTTAAATCTCATAGACAACCCTAATCATTTTTAAGGATCGAAATAATGGAGTCAGAGGATACAGGCATATTACTGTGGAATCCAGTTTGAGTCTTCATGCAGAAAATTCACGCGGGTCTGCTTCCAGCAAGTTCTTCAGAGGAGTTCCCTGTGCCAGGAAGAAAAATGAACAAAATGATAGATTAGAATCACATCCATCACTCTGGTTCTGAGAGGTCACAGCACTTTGATGACTGGCTATTCCTATTACTACCATCTTCTCCTCACCATCTGACCCAACACTTCTTTCTGTCAGCTTCTACTATCTTTACACCTTTTCATCTTAACAATCCTGAAACTTCCCTTTGGTGAAGGAATCTTTTTGCTACACTTCAGCAGTGCCAAGAAGAGCATCTTCACTCCCCCAGCAACTAAGTGGAAGTGTGCATGCATGTGTCCAAACTCCATGAGCCAAGGTGACAACTAGAATAAAGGGATAAATTCTTCTGTAAAGCACAGGAACTGCCTTACAGAACTGGAAGCTTTTCTGTTTTCTCTACCTTCCATTTTCCACACATGCAGTAAGGCCATGTACAAACCCAATACAGTTAATTAGAAGGAATGAAATATTTTCCTGTGTGTTTTGAATCCATTTAAACTGCTAGGAGAAATTAAGTCCCTGTGGCTAAACAACTCAATATATTCTCAAACATAAGTGTTCTCAGAGAAGAATGCAGATGCATATTTATAATGTTAGACACCCAAATATTTCAGGAAGCTGAGTGCCAGAGTGAGTGGCACCAACACTTGTCTTGCCCTTCAGCTTCCATACTGCAATTCAAACAAAGACTTCATGACCACATTTGCCTTTTCCTCATAGAGATATTTAGCTTTAAAGAGAAAAAATCCAAAGGAATGTAGAGGGCCACTGATGGATGACACAAAAGTGTCATTTCTAACTTAGACATCTTGGTACAGAGAAGACAAAGGGAGAGAAAAAAACAACACTGACTGAGGTGAACACCTGTGCCTACCAGAGCCCAGGCAGTCTGCACACTGGCTAGAGACTGGCTGAGAAACAGCCCTGTGCTGCATGTCTCCAGCACGGGATCACCAAGGTGACTGGGGCAAGACTAGGAAGTTTCAGAGGAAGAATGACCAGCAGCAGGAACAGGAATCCCTTCTCCAAAGAGGAAACACAGAAATAGCTCACGGGCTCTCCAGCTTCCCTGAGTGTGCAGCAAACCCACTGCTGGGCCCTCTTCAGACTGCTGTACTACACAGACCAGGAGGGAATCCAGTCACCACTACTCCATTTGTACTACCATCCAGTGTAGCAGTACCTCACAAGAGCACTGCCTTCCTCAAGTGTAAAAATTTAAAAGAAAAAACAAACAAACAAAACATAAACCAAACCAAAACACCAAACCAACACACACCACAACACTCCCTCACATCTGGTTTTGCTAAAAGGAGGTCTTGCATTTTGGGCCACTAGACTTTAAAGCCACTACATTCTATTTTTTCCAAGTTGAATTATCATTTTTTTTTTCTAATAAAGGAAAATCTTACCTCTGTGGCACACTATAAACAAAAAAACCTCAACAAACGAGCAAACCTTTAAAAATCTCTTATTTTATTCCCTGGGTTTCAAATAAAGCATATTTCAAGAACATAACATACCCTTCCTTCCCTCCTAAGGGAGTACTTTCAGCTTAAAATCCAGTCAAAAGGAATCTTGGATGCTTTACCTGCTTCTGTTCCCAACCCAAATTTAATAGTTTTACAACTGCTCTTCATTACATGAATTAAAACACCCTGTTATTGAAAGAAAAAAGGTGAAAATGCTCAACAATGATGACAGAAGAGAACATTCTTCTCTCTGTATCTTGGGATGACACAGATACACTCTGCTGGTAGATGACATCTGAAACATGCTACAGATACATAAACCCTATAGTCTATGGTTGATGATGAATTAATTTTATTGTCTAGAAGCACAAGAATAACCTTGAAAGAGTTATTATAACTCTACACTTACTAACATTTGCATGTTCACCCAGATACTCCCAGGACAGTGGCAAGTGCCACCCTCTCCAAGCTGGGTGAGACCATACACAACATGAACAGCAATCAAAGCACTCATTGCTGGTGGGCTTTGGTGTGTTTGTATTTGAAAGAAAAACTAGAATCAAAAAGTAGGAAGTAAACAGAGTAACGCAGCCGAGCCTGTGAGTACAAGCCTTCCCCTCCCCTCTCTGGAGAGGAAAGAATGCACATTACAGCATTTTTGCCAGTTCCACCAGATGTACAAAATCAAGAAATGGAAGCTCTGGTGATGAACCAGTTGTACTTAAAAAAAAACCACACACAAAACAACCCCAAAGCCAAAGATGCTCCCATGCTCTGGAGAAAGGAACCAGTACGCCTCCGCAAACTGGGATCTGATAAGCAGCCTCTCAGAAACAAGAGACTGCTCTTCTAAAGAAAACTGCTAAACTTTGTCAGCATTTTTAATTGAGAAATTGCCAGTTATTCCAGGCAATCATCAGTTACGCTGTCTCGATTTAAATGCATAAAGCCAGTTTTAGAAGTCATACTCTTCCTTATATAGCAATTTTGGATTACCATTTTAGTGACGTTCAAAGATGACTTTGCTGAAGTGAAAAGATTCAGCAGCTCATTTATTCCAGGAAAAAAAAAAAGAAGACAGATGATACAAAGCTAATAACCATCAGAGCTGTACAAAGTCATAAAAGCCCTACTAGTGCAGTCTGGAGCACTGGCCAGTTCTCAGTTGCCCAACCCAGCAGAGCCTTTGCGTGTTTTTGCAGACAGAAGGAAAAAATATTTGATTCTGTACAGCCAGAGAACACAATGCCTGTATTATTCCAGGAACAATAATTCTACATGGAGATAGGCTGCGTGAAAAATAAAGCTTTGAAATCAAAAGACATGAAACGAGTCGAGACAGATGATTATAGCAATAGCAGTGAACAGTCTGATTTTAAGAGGCAAAATTCACTGAAATTTCTGCACCATTCTCCCCGACCAGTATAAATTCTGTCAACATAGAGAGGAAACTAATACAGGCAACAGCAAAGGGGTAGAAGATCCCCACAGATTATAACTCTTAAGTGTAAGTTCACCACTGTCCTCAACATTTCCTCAAAAGCACTTACTGCTTAGAGAAGAAACGTGTTTCAGCCTTCCCACCATGCCCCAAACCCTACCACAGCTCCAAATTCCAGCCGTGCTCTGCATTCTGCTCACCCCACAGACTACCACAAACCAGCAGTTGCCACAGCACACACACACACCTCGGCATTCAAAGATTGCCAAAAGCAGAAATGACATTTGCAGGCGTAACTCACCTAAAGCTCAGTACTTCACTGCTCTCTGTTCCTTCAGGAAGCCTTCCTAAACTGTTTGTTAGGGAAACATAACTAATATCCAGCTAATTTCCTTCTATAATTATTGTGAACCATGCTGCCTTAAGTAAATTCTGTTGGTGACCACATAATGGGGAGGGAGGGGAAGGAAACCAGAGTGATCTTGCAAAGGGAGAAGTTTTCAACTCTGAGATGACTGGGGTGACAAATACCTTCTCCTGTGGCTCTCCATGACTAACTTTTGCTTGTCTCATCTTACCAATTTCAAAGCATTTAGGAAATGCACAAGGGCAGCTGAGTAGGTAGGGTTCTCCCTACTGGTTTTATGGGAAAGGAGTGAAGAAGCCCTAACTTTCTAAGTCAGCTGCTAGGGGAGACAGTTAAACTCACTCCCATGTACTCCTGACTGTCCTCCAAAGCCACCAGAGGAACAAGCTCCACGTGCTGCTGCCTGCTCTTCCATTACATGTTCAACCTTGTGTACAGGAGCAACAAATAAGGGAGTTTGCCATCAGGATAAGCAGCTTCAGACACATCTGCAAAATGAAGGGAAGCTCAAATATTTGTGAAGTAAAGGAGAAAAAAAACACCCCATAAATACAGATGTATTCCTCACTAAAACCCTCACATACCCCCACAGGTCACTGGTGTTTGACCAGCAAGTTGAGACTTTTCCTGTGCCAAATGAACACTTGCCATTTTAGGCAGAGGCTCCTCCTGGTAATTTAACCAAGCACTGAGGTTGTGTTAGCATACTGGAAGTTATTTCTTGATTAACACTGACTACTGACAGCTTCCTTCTCTGACACCTGCAATTTCCAACATCTACACTCTGTAGCTGCCTTCTGAGATGCACTGCTCCAGCTTAAAGACAGCTGTAACAAAACCCAACCAAACAAAAACCCCCACAAAATAACCAAAACACCCAAAAAAACCACAAAAGAAACACAAAACACAAAAAACCAACCAAACAAAACCAACCAACAGGGACTGAAATTCATCCACCAACAATGCCCTCTTCCAGTGGGCACCTCCTGTCAATCACAGATTGAGGAAGGACCTGGACCTGATGGAGCAGGTCCAGAGAAGGCCACAAGGATGATCAGGTGTCTGCAACACCTCTGCTATGAGGAGAGGCTGAAGGAGCTGGGATTGTTCAGCCTGGAGAAGAGAAGGCTCCAGGGAGACCCAACAGCCACCTTCCAGTACCTAAAGGGAGCTTACAAAAGCCTGGAGAGGGCCTGGTTACAAAGGCCTGGAGTGAAAGGCTGGACACAATCCCATGGGTCTTTTCCAAGTCATCTAACTCCATAATTCTATTCCATGAAAGGATGAGGGGCAATGGTTTTAAATTAGAAAGGAGAGGATTTAGATTAGCAATAAGGAGTTAGTTCTTTACCAGGAGAGTGGTGTTTAGCTCAAACTGAGCCACGTAAAATGATTTTTTAAATACACTCATGTAAATTTTACCTCATTATGCCATTTCTCTCTTCAAAGAGAGGGCACTGGTACAGTAGTTTACATATTATGAAGTTTACCCAAGCAAAAAGTAATTGTTATCTTTCTGACCCTTTTGCAGGAAGGTGTCTTTTACTTCCTTGTGCTGCCTTGCTCTGGGAGCCACACAAGTGAATGCTTCTTAGAGCACAAAGACCATTCATTAAGAAAGCTACCAGAGTTGCTTCTACTGCTAGGAAATCTTTGCAGGGTGAAAATTGATCATTTCATTAACTTCTCCCTTCTTCACGCTTACAATGGACTACTGACAGCTGCACAGAAACTGTCATTTCAAAATCTGGACTCTCAAATCCACAACTGATCAGACACACACCTTACAAAACCTTTAAAAATCTGCCAAGTCACATCTCAAACTTCACATATAATCTTTAACCAACAGTAGACATAAATTCACTTCTATTTATGCAAACTCAAAAGACTGGGAGTTGAGTTGGCTGCATGTGCTGTACCAAGAATTCACTCACTAATTTCACATCAGAGCTTGCAGGAGGCTCAGTGGAGGTGCTGACAAGATCTGGGACATGCCCATATCAGCACAGAGCTGATAACAGAGGAAAGCCCTTATCCCCTCGTCCTGCAAGGAAGTCAAACTCTCTGGGACAAGCCAGCCGGACACATGTAGCCCACTAGAGCAGTGCCAAATGAGAAACAAGGGTCTTCCAGGGGCAAAATGACTTGCTTTCATATATGGGAGTTTCTATAATGCAAAGGCAGTTTAATTTAGGAAAGTCTTCTAATAATTAGGCTCAGTTTATAGACATTATGTAATGCCTTGTTAACATTAAACAAAATAAAATTACTAGATACCAAAAGCAGACCAAAGGCTACAGCAATTCCCTCTTCATGTACAAGCCTTTCAGTTGTTAACCTGCACTTTAACTGGGACGTTCATTAAAGCAAGAACAAGACTGCTATTTATTTGTAAAGCATCTTTCAACAAGCATCAAAAGTAAAAAAAATATGGTTTCCTCTATATCCAGATTATTGCTCCGTATTCCAAAACACGTTCCAAGACCCCTAGATATTCACAGATGATATTGAAGAAGAGAAGAGAAAAGCACTTTGAGGCAGAAATATTTTAATCTCTTAAAAATCAACATACAGCACTGTTACAATGTTCCCAGTTTATTCCAATCACACTTTATACTTCCTTAAAGTCCTGTGTCTATTATCTGGAAATTCCATTTTCACTTACAGAACAAAGTAATATTGTTTGTAAAACAAAGCAGCAAAGAGATGGACTAGGAACCAGCTTGGGCACAGAGCCTGAGACAGACTGACGAGGCATTAGAGTCAGAAGATTGGCAGTATTTAAAACACACAGAAGCTTCCACATCTGGAATTGCCAAAAGTTAACTGATGTACAGTGTTCTATTTTAAAATTCACAGTGGTATGTAGCACATAACGAACTAAATCTTACAGCTAGAAAAATCTTCAACAGTTTATTACAATTAAACAAGAAAGTTATGCTTTATCCTTAGAAACATCAGTGCAGTAAGTCCTGTCTCCTGTGTCCATGGCAGCTGCTATTAGGAAAGGAAGTGTCACAAGCTGCTCAGCTCATTCTGAAAGTCTCTGAACTAATTTCCCACTCCAGCAAAACTGTTCCTCTTGCAGATAATGCTTGTAAAGAAACCACACTTAAAGCACCTTCCCACAGTCTTCTTGTTTTGAGGGGGGGTTTTGTCACTATCCTTTCAAATCCCAAACACCACAACACAAAACTTTTAAAAGAGAAACATCTTTCCCTGACTATTGGAATCCTAGATGAAAGATTTCTCCAGTAGTTTCATAAGCAAGGTCAGCCATGATAAAATGGAGCCCCTCTTAAGGGCTTCATTCTGCTTCTGCTAGCAAATGCCAACCAGACAAGAATTCCCTAAACTCTAAAAACACTAATTTTCTAAACCAGCAGCAATAAATTTGAGCCTATTGAGTGCAACGGTTGAACAAACTAAGAAGTCAGTGGAGAGATGCTTTCCAGTTGTGAATCTCCAGGCCTACATCTGTTGCAAATACGACTGAGGGGATCAAACTTCCCTTATCTACGGCAGCAGAGCAGTCTTAGCTCAACCACGTGCTTGCTCACTGTGTCAAAAGCTCATCCTATGCACTCTGGTGCATCACTGTAAGCAACTGCACACCAAACTCAGCCAACCAACTTGGAAACACTGGGGAGGGAAGAGGGAGAAGGGGAAGTAAGCAGAACATCACCAGAACTTTTAACTATTGTGATCCTTTCATCATTACAATCCTCACACTAGCACAGGTTTATTCCTGTGTAAGTGATGGGAATGCATTCGTTTTAGTCCATGATATTTTCAATTCCAAATCCTGTGGGCAGATTTATCTATATATATATACACACAGAGAAGTAATTTTCTAAAACATCAGACTAGCTAATGGTCTGGAAAGTGAATCCAATACTCCAGGATTAAAAACTGCATGAGCTACTTATGCACCAAAATATAGTTTTAATTTAACTGCATTAATATTTTAAACCAAGCACTTTCTGACTATTAGCTGAAAAGAATATTAGTTTATTAATCAAAAGACTGACAAATTACTGTTTGGCCTGCCAGAGACAAATAAAAACTCCCATAAACCCAAAATGTTTCCCCATCTCTGAAGTAAAAATATCCTGTAAATTCTGCTTTTAAACTGCTAATCATGTGTAGGAGTAGTCAACAGAGAAGAACTAAGGAACTTAATTCATAACTGTCTTCTTATGGTATATGGTATGAACAGATCCAGATACTTCATCAATGTGGTCTTAAAAGCATAAATGAAACAAATTATTTGGCAACAGCAATAGCAAAATAATCCCAGAGCAGATTTTCAGTGTTTTTTAGCTTTTTATTTATTTTAGTTGAAAGCAAGTATTCCCCACCTTTTTTATTCTTCAAAACTACTGCTGAATGATGCCTCGGAATTTCCTGCAGCTGCTTTTTATGCTGAAGAGTGTATTGCAAAATAATCAGAGTAAATGCATACACCAGAGAAATAATAGCATCAAGTTTTGTTTCCTGTGCCACCAATCCTGCAAGTGGAAAACACCACGACACTCCTCAGTGCTATTATTCCAACAGGAAAACCTGCTCCAAAATTGAAGTAATGATGTAATTTCAGGCTGTGGTTTTGCCCAATCAAACAGTAATGGCTACATACTGAATCCTGACACTTTTTTTTTTATCAAGCTGGCTTTAAAATTTGCCCTACTATAAAAACAAACTAAACAAAATCTAGTAAGATAAGGTGGGTCACATACTGTAGTAGAGGGATCTGAAACCAAGAGTAGGAGGTCCCCCAGAGACCACACAGGCAGAATTTGAAGAGCATACCAGAGAGACAGCAGGCTGAGGGGATAGAGAGGAGGTAACAGATCTCAGCTCCTGGCTCCTATTGATTTTTAGGTTCAGCAAGAGCCTGAGGGTTCTGTCTTCCACTGAGGAAAAATATTATTGACCAGCTGACTGGCAGCATCTTCCAGCTCTGTTTTTTTCTCTGGTATAACTCACCTCAGTTTTCAGGGCAAGGGCAAAAAAATAAAACAAACCAAAAAAAACCCCTCAAAACACAACAACAAAACAAAACAGCCACAACCAAATGACCTTGGAACAGTTTTTCCTCAAAATAAGTAGTGCTGGAAGCTATTAATGGGTTACTTTTTAATCCTCTGGTGCTATTTCACCAGTTTTGTTAACAGCCATGCAGAGGAGAAAACTTCAAAAGTAAATAAAGTACCTAAAAGGGAGCAAGTTGGTAGAGAGCTTTGAATTCCTCCATGGAGGTGAAGCTGGGCTGTGTTACCTCCCCAGGGGATGGGCTGAGAACCTGGTCCATTTCTGAAAGCAACTGCAACATCTCACAGCAACTCACTAAGCCTCTGTGAACTTCAGCCCTTGGGAACTGAATAGCTACGGTGCATTGGTCTTGTTTGATCTCAGTCCCTCTACAGAGCAATTAATAATTTGGGTAAATAGAATTCAGTATGAACTTCCAGAAAAACTTCTGTGGCTAAGTGAATAATCCATGCCAGTCTAATTCAGCAGCAAGTCCAAGAGAGAGAGGAAACTATGACAGCTTTCTGAACTCTGCTGTGGCCAACGCTGTAACTGCTGCAACTGCTCTTGGGTTGTGCACAAAGTTACCCTGGTGTGGGGAACTGCTCCTGTTCACTCAAAAAGCAGGACTAAAAATCTAGTACAGCACGCCCCATTCTGCCACTGCCTGGCTTGGGAATTTGTTGTCAGTATGTTAAGGGAATAATCCTGCGTGGATTTATTTCAAATCACCAAGCTCTGGTTTTGTTTAGTGACAGCTCTAGTTAACCGGGCACAATTTCAAATATAGCCCAAGAGCAGAAAAAGAATGAACAACTGAGAGAGAGAGACAAAAACAAAGACAGGGAAAAATCTAGCCAGGGAAACAAAAAACCCCCATCCTGCCAGGAACACTGCCTCTAGCTTCCAGACAGGAAAAGTCACTGCCTCCAGAAAAACCATAGGCGTCAGGAAATGGCAGCAGTACCACGAAACTTATCTCCCAGCCAGACCTAATGTAGAATGAAAGGAGACCATTAGAAAGGGAAGGCAAAGACAAATCAACTCGCCATCAAACACAGGTATTTGCTTACAAATACATGAGGTGAAAAGTTCAATCTTACTGATGCTTCAGTGGGGGAAAGAATTCGTGAAAAGGATTCTTCCAGTCCTGCTGAAAATAAATAAATAAAGACAGAGCAGGCTGAAAAGATAGAGCTCATTCAGCACAGGCAGGGCAAGAGAAGGGGAATAATCTAGCAGCCTTTACAGACAGACTCCACTAGCATTATACATTGTGTACACACTAGTCCAAAAGCACAAAGCAAGAAAAAGCTGAATGCTTGTCATTCAGAGGAGGAGCTATTCTGCCAGCACAGTTATTCCACCTACAACATCATCATACACTACACCAAAAGATGAGCTACATCAGCACACAGCAGGATTTAGCCAGGTTGATGCAACTTCATCCACACGTTTTTCCCTGCAGCAATGCAGTAAAACTGTAACAGACTGGGGACCAAGAGCTTCTCCATGCAAGAAACTGCTGCATCAAATGGCTAGTGTGAAAACCTCCACTCCTGGCTTCAGAAAGACCTAATCCTGTGCAAGTCTTCGTTCTCTTTAATGGCACCCAAGTGTGAAGCAACACAGGGGAGCTTGTGAATCCCCCAGGAGCCACTGTGCACTGGGCAGAGGCCTTGAGTCCTGCACGTCAGGTGACACTCGGGGCCACTCGGTGCTGATGGAACCGTTGACATTCTGCATCTTCAGAATGCTTCACACCAAACAAAAACACCCAAAACTCAAAGGTTCCCTGCTGTGCTTAATGCTCAGAAAAAAACACCCCAACAAGTCACACAGAGAACCTACAGCAATCGTCCTCTCCCATCTGAGGAGTGCTGTAGCAAGCAGCTGCCCAAAAGGAGGAAAAGTAGAGTGGGTCAGGATGTATTTGCACTATTCCATTTACTCGTGACTTAAATTATCAAGTTACACTTCCACTGCCAGTTCCCACAGCTTGTGAAATACAACTGCCCTGCCCTCGTGCTTTTGAGAGGGGATTACAGAACCTTTCCCCCCCACATACAGCTCACAGACCTGCAAACTCACTCCAATCCATCCTCCAACACACTTTGGTGGACGTTCATTTTTCTCCTCATGCATCATCTTCAACAGCCCTTTCTACAGAGTTAGGGAAACATTCCTAGTCGGGTCCCTTTGCTCAACAGACTGTAACACATCATCCATTTCAAACAATTACAGGCTCAACAGAAAAAAACCCTGAAGTAAGCATAATGCAATTCCTAGAAAAGCTACCGTGCTTATTTTCTCCATTACTCAGAACAGCTAAACACTTTCTAATTACAGTCTCCAAACAGATCTGTGTTATTTTGGGTTCAAAGGTAAAAATCATACTTTGGGGGTTTAAAATATTAACACTGGGAATATGCCTTCAACCTTTTTAATTTTTAGTAAAATTAAAAACCAAAAACACACAAAACCCAACATGTTCAGTGGGATTTAAAAGCTTCCTAGCCCACAGAAACATCACATTGGGTAAACCAAATGAGTCCAGAAGATGCTGCCTCAGGCCAGGAATACTCATTAGCCTAAACCTGAGATACAGTCCTCAAATGTCAGGATAAATTTTCCTTGAAAAAGCAGAGTAAATAACCTGTAAACACTCTGAAAGTTTCTTATTTATTTTCCAAATCAGTTGCAATGCTCCAGCTTGACTTTGAATCCTGTCACAGGGACAACCACAGTTCTGCACTAACGGCCTTAACTACAGCTCTCCTGATCTGTGTGCATCCAGATCAATCTTCCATTCAATTTAAGATACTTGTTTCATCTAACACACAGGCTTTCATACTTCCGAGTCAGAGAGACTTGTTTATCAGCAATAACAAAAGTCAATCCTCTGTTCATCCTAAAAGTAAGATATTTGCTCTGAGAGTTCATAAATTCACAATGTATTGAAGTCCTTGCTTGCTTTCCACTTGCAAGTTAGCCATTACAAATTTCAAGCTGCAATAGATGATTACTGATTTATATTCTTCTGGCTTATCTAAGGCTAGTGTTAACAATGGGAAAAAAAATATAATCCTTGAGCAATACATGTAGTTTGCTTCTGAAAAATCTCTTCACTTGGAACACCAGCAAAGAACTGTTACTATAATCCCAGTTTAAAGAGCTAAACCAATATCCTGCAAGTCAGAAGTGTCAGGCACAAATACTTACTAAATAATCTGAAATATCTGTAACAGATGGGATAATATATAGTTTGTCAAGTACATTTTTTCCTCATAAAAGATATACACCGAGTAGCAAGCTACAAACACTATTCACAATGCTTCCTCCCCCTGGAATTCTGCTTCCATTCCAACATGCCGTTATCCGCACCAGCCAGAACGATTGCATGTGGGCAATGCAAAACCTCACCCTAACTTCACTGACATCAAAGTTTTCTTGCCAGCAGATGCTTTTGAAGTTGTTATATAGCACAATGGAGACTTAATGGAACTCAGAGGTTGCATTCCTGATCTGGAAAACAAATGCAGAAGAGCAGGAAGCCAAATTCAATTTTCGGTCAGAGACTAGAGCTGTATCAGGCACAGTCTCTCCATGTGGCTGGCTCAGCTTCCAGGTAAATTCTCTCTATCAACCAGAGCCAGGAAGAGAACAAAGCAGTGAAGGCAAGAGCCGAAGAGGTCAGCTGAAGCTACAAGCCCAGCAGCGACCAGCAAGTATCCACAGCCTGCTGCCCTGCTCCCATCCTACCCGACCGGTCACAACGGCTCGACAGGAAAACGTGGCAAGACCTCAGCTAGCACACCTTGTCCCTTTGGGCCACCTGGCCTCACGACGACAGAACATGTGCAGTCAGCACTGCATCTGTCCTCTTTTCCCTCTTCAAAGCCAAAACAGATGCCCCAAGAAACGTAGGAATTATTCTAAAAGCAGAAGCTGGAGCCAAAGCTAGCAGTTTATATACTCTGCAGATCACCTACGACTCAGGGATTCCTGGAACTGCCTGCAGACACCCTGTCCATGATGGTGGTAGAATACCTCACACTGACTACCTGAGAAATGGACAGTACTACTAAAAAGATCTCAAAAATTCACCCAAAAGCCTCCTCTACTCAGCTTTTTATAGCTACCAGGGGTCACCTCTGCTCCAATCCAACACCAGTAACATCCTGGATTTTTCCTCACACAAGGCAGCATTTGCTTTGAGCAGGTCACACTTTCCCAGGTGTGACAGTTCATGTCACAGATCCTCAAACTCGAGCCTGTGTGCAAAAGGATATTTGCAGTCACCTCGCTGCACAAGTACCTTGAGTGCCATCTTCACACCTCACTCTTAGCTGTCCCCATAAGCTCACAATAAAGGGCTCCTCACTATCAGAGCTCTTGCCTGACGTACAGCAAATGTCACATGAAACAGAAGCCTCAAGGAGGCCAGCAGTAGCCAAAACCGATTTAAAAGGTGGCACCTGTACAGGAACATTCAAAGATAACAACACTAGGCTTCCACAGTCACTGAGAACGTGACTCCATCTTTGAAAGGAAATCAGCTGCTGGGAGAAAAATGAGCATCTGACAGAGAAATCAGACAACCCAGAGATGATGCTGACATCTGAATGAAAACTAAACTCAAAGAGCTTCAAGTTTCATATTCACAAAGGACCATGTCTGCCTGCAGATAACCCGGTGACACTCCGAAACATTACCTGGAATTAACTGCAGTTTGCTAAGAGAAGCTGTTTCAGCTCAGTGGACTGTGACCTGGACAAACCTGTATTTGCATTTGCCATCTCCCAGCAAGACCAGATCAATACAACATACCTGAACATGCTGCCAAGCTGCTCTTGGGCAAGTCCAGCCATCACAGCTTCCTTCCCCTCGGCTGCAAGGATTACTACAGGGGCAGAAATCCTGGGCTCAACACAGACTTCTCCTCCAGTTATTGAAACCAATTCAAAACCCACAGTATGCTTTCTTCCCGGGGTGGGAGGAAACAGCCAGGGTAATCAAACTCCAGAACTAGTTAAGATTTCAAGAATGGAGAGTGTCTTCAGGCAGCAGAGAAGGTGAAACATCTGTGCGAGAGATTCATTTTTTTCCCCACGTCTGCTTTGTAACACAGGATGGAACTTCCATAGAATGAATAAATATCCTTGATGACTGTTTTGTATTCGATTTGAAATGTACTTCTCTAACCTTGTTACGCTGCAATACGCCTGTGGTTTCCTTGCTACAGCTAGCAGGAGACAAAAATGAATCATATGCTGTACCAGTGCCAAAGCAGAGAATAAAACAGGCCCAAGCACTGTTGCTGAGGAATGAAAGTCCCTTGCAAAAACCTCTGCTGCACATCTGTTGCCACTGTAGGATTAACTTCTTCAGTGATTTGGAAATGTAACAACTTCACCCCCAAAATAAGGGATATAAAATGTAAAAATAAAGTTCTGGTAGTCCAGAAGTGAGACACTTTAATCAGATCATTTTACCATAGGTAATTTGTTAAAATAAGAATTTTTATGTTTTAGTAGTTATTTAGAAGGCTCAAATCTGTGATTTGAACCAGCAGATATTACCAGAAATTTTGCTTCCTTTACAAAAAACTGCAGGGTTTTTATACACTTCTGGTATATTAAGTCTGTTTTCAGCAGGGAGAGTTCATAGACTATATTCTCTAACCAGTTACTCAATGCTGCACTAAAAAAAAAATAAATTAACAATTCTTTAGAAATTAATTGTTGAAGTTTTTAGCTGCTCCTTCCTTCCTTTTTTCTCTTTTTCCTGCTCCTATCCCCATTAACAATAAAAGGTATTCATGACAATTCCTTTTCTGTCCTTATTTCTGACCTTTTTGTTTTGCAGTCCACTGTTCAGCACTCAGGTCATTCTACCAACTGAGAGCTATCAACCACTGGATTGAGGAACAGAAAGGATTCCTCAGTCTTTTCAAGTCACATGCAACTACAGAAGTATTCTGATGCAAACTTTTAGCCAGTATTATTAAAGAATCCTCCTTAGAAGAGCAGAAGTGCTGTCACACAACAAAAGGATGTCATCACACTGTAGCTATGGGTTGTATAATGGAGAGCTGTGAGATGGAATTTAAGGAAGCAGAAGGGCTAAGGCATGTTCAGAAGGATTCTAACATCAAAACAGGTAGAGAATGTGAATAAAACTAGAACAACATTCTGCCAAAAGTCAGCTTCACAGTGCCCAGAGAAGAATTGTTCTGTCTCACATCAAAAGACTGCCATTATTTACTCCTAGTGAGCAGCAGGCTTTAACTCAAACTGAAATGTATGCTGAGTGCAGCTTTTGAAATAACTGCTGGTCAGGCTGACATTGTTCCACCCCGGGAAGATAACAGCTACATTCAGAAAGATACTGCTTTGTTTCATTTTAAACTTTGACGTAACTGGAGTAGTTTACATCTGATCACACTTCCCCATTAGAAGGTTACAGCAGCTTCAGCTACATTTGTGGCTTTTCATTGGAACAGGAAACTGTTTGTGTCAGAAACAACTAGCAAGTTATCAAAACTCAAAAGCTTTCCCCATCTGGGTACAATCCCTCTCCTTTCTATTTACTGTTCTCCAAATGCCCACAGTCACCTGTGGAGCCACAGTCCCAGAGAGGACTGTGCTGTGAGGCAGAAGTAGGGAGAGGAAGAGGCCTAAGGCAGAAGTATCCAGTGAGTGGAGTGAAAGATAAGCTACCAGAGAAGTCACAAGTCTCTCCAACTGGCACATGGATGCAATATTGTTGCTCACAAACATTACCTTACCTCACCCATAACGCTGCCCCACAGAAGGCACTGAGAGGAGGGAAAGGAGGGAGGGTGTCACACAAATTGTTCTCAGGAGTTGCTCTATTTCGTTAGGTACTGAGCCTGGTTTTAAATAAGGAGTAGATGTTGTTTACACAATTAAGTTTGGATTGATTAACAGAGAAGAAAATTAACATACACGTTTGATGATGGCTGTGTTGAAGCATTTGTGACAAGGGTTGCTACTTGAACTTTCTACCTCAACAAGGACACCTTCTCTAATCCTTTATACTTGTCTAGAGTATCAAGATATACTGAGAAAGCTGGGCTACCAAGTCTTTCCCTAGCAACCTGAACAACAACATTTTTGTATTAAGATGATG
>VWZY01004524.1:84599-101755 GCA_013399075.1 Chloroceryle aenea | reverse complement strand
ACCACGTCTGCCTCGTAAGTTTGGATTGATTAACAGAGAAGAAAATTAACGTACACGTTTGATGATGGCTGTGTTGAAGCATTTGTGACAACAAGGGTTGCTACTTGAACTTTCTACCTCAACAAGGACACCTTTTCTAATCCTTTATACTTGTCTAGAGTATCAAGATATACTGAGAAAGCTGGGCTACCAAGTCTTTCCCTAGCAACCTGAACAACAACATTTTTGTATTAAGATGATGGTTTTTCATGCAGAACCAAGGATTTCCCATATTGTACTTAAATATACTACCTAAAAAAGTCCAGTACAGCCATGCCATACCTGGCAGGGATTCCACAGCAAGGCCACCATAATCACCTCACAAGTGCTAATGTGGCTACAGGAGACCCAACCTTATCCTTCTGCCCCTCAAAGTCCTTGCCCCAGTAAATACATTATCTGCTTCTGGCACACACATGACTTCAGAGGAGGTATGGGAAAAGGTGGTGTGGAGAGGCAACAGAGGGGAGAGAAGGCAAAGGAGGCATCTCCCACTTTGTCTAAAGTCTCTTAACCTGGCAGACAACCAAGAGCAGAGGAAGCATTTCCCTTTCTCACTTGGGTCTCTCATTACTGAGCTGATGCTTGCCAGCAGGGAAGTAAAATTTAAGGAACTCACCCATTGCTACACTGGCTGGAAAAGTCTGGCTGCAAGTGAAATATTCAGGAATTTAGGTGCCACACCAACCAGTCTTTAAAGAAAATGCTCAAACCCAAGTTTTCACAGAGAAATAATAAAGATGGAGCAAGGCTTCTTTCAGGGGGGCAAAAAAACAACCAACCCCCTCCCCCAACCCCCCAAATATCAAAAAAATTCCAAAAGAAAAGCAAAACAAAACCAAACCAAAAACCACACACCACCACAAACCACAAACCCAAAAGACAGCCACCTCTGCTCCAAAACACAGCCATTGTAACTTTCTCAGAGCAGTTGTAAGGGATTGTATTTTTGAAAATAAGAGACCTATCCTCTGTGTTTTCAGAAACTGTGTTTGGTAGAGGTTTGGGGGTGTTTTTCTGTTTTATGAGTTGACCCACAAAATGTGTTTCAGACCAACTATATTTTGAATGAAATATCATCAAAAACTCGAATGCTCCATAATGGGAAGTGCTGAACAATCTTATTTATAAATAAGATACCATCAGTTCCAAATACTGTATATTCATACACTCCTAAAAAGGCAAATTCTCTGTTGCTTACTTGATGACAGTGCCCCCAGTCACAATTAATACCTCCCAAGACCACTGCCACTCCACTTGGCATGTGTACGTGTGTCATTACCATGTAGAGTGTAAATTCTAAAACCAAAGCCCAAAAAGAGAAAGGATGCATCGCTCTTATTCTGCAGTCCGGAGGTTGAGGCAGACAGGTAATAGGACTTGCCAATCTCTCACACAGACAATGCACAGAACAGCCTGACAACAGCCTGAGGAGAACGTGTGTTATCTCACAATTAGCCTGGGATTGCATGAACAGTCAGCCTTACACATCTGAGCTGCTAAGCATTAAGCACAACTTCACAATTTTCATTCATTTGCCTGGACGCTCCTATCTGTGGCACCCCAGTCCAGTCTCTCATCACCATGACTATCCTTAAAAGCCTCTATAAACCCATCAGCATTTGGAGAAATAAATCTATATACTATGCCAGGACAAAAAGATTATGTTTCTCCCTTGTATCCACTGCTCATTTTCCAGTACAGTATCCTCCATATGGCTGACATCACTGGAGAAAGAGCCCTTAAATTCTATTTTATTCAGCAAAATACATTGTCTGTAATGGTAGCCTGGAGGTATTTAATTCCATTCAAGAGTACTCCTGTCTCAACCTTGCAGGACCCACAGATCTAGAAGGAAAGACAAATACTTGATAAAAAAAAAAAGAAAAAAAAAGACAAAAACAGTCCCAAAGAACTTAATGAGCAGTACTAACTTCAGAAACTGTGACAGAAAAAGGTTAATACTTTTAAATGAAATTTTCTAAAGTACCTAAAAAAACCCCCACAACCCAAACTTAAGCTACACCTAGAAAGGCTCATGATAGAGAGTTTAAATGCTCAAAGGCTTTGCTTTTTCTTCTCCAAAGTGAAGCAGTCTCCCTAACCAAGAAATAGATAAGTGCAAGAAGACTGAGCCTGCTATACTATCATTTAAACTGCTTCTAAAAGGCAAGTTTGAAAAGGACTTCAATACTGCACTACTGTAAACCCAAATACTATTTTCAGAAGTGATTTAATCAATTACTTATGTTTTGTAAAAGAAACTTACAAACTTTCAACTGCTTCCTAATGCACAGATTTGTAATTACAGCATGAATTACATCGTCGTGAAAAACCAGCGACAGAAGAACAGGGAATGACCTCCAGCTGCACCAGGGTAGACTTGAACTGGACAGCAGGAAAAACTCTGTCACTGAAGAGGCTGTCAGGGATTGGAACAGGCTGCTCAGGGAGGTGGTTGAGCCCTGGATGTGTTTAAAAGCCATGTAGGGGGATGTGGCTTAGTGGTGGACTTGGTAAAGTAGGGTTAATAGTTGGACTCTGATCTTAAAGGCCTTTTTCAACCTAAATAATGCTAGGATTCTTTTTCCAGGCATTTGCTTGAGAGGGACAGGATTTGGCCTTTCTGTAAGACATACTCTCAATACATCTTTAATATATATTGCATAAAGCTCAACCTCTCTTTTCTCAAACATCACAAAGCGTACAAGAATGAATCACAATTTTACAGTTTTAACACACTGAGATATCAGCAACCCTGAGAAAAACCACACTGTTTATTTAAACAATCATCAGCATTCCCAGCTACCCTCAAAGTTCACCGGGACAGTTGCACTGGATTTCCCAAGCAGGACTCTGATCTTCCAGAACACGTTAAGACTCCACGGTGCAGATGAAGGGTGAAAGAAATCTCCCATGCCCTAAACATAAACTCCTAACTTGTCAGACTGCTTTCAAATCCAAGAAGTAAGCTTATCTCTCTGCTAGTATGTTCTAGCACTTCATATATTGCCATCCACATAAATATCGAGTGTCTCTCTTGGTGCTGTGAATCCCTAAGAAAGTTGAGAGCAATGAGCTCAGTCTAATGTAACACAGCTCAAAACAAAATACTCCTGGAAAATCAGTAGTTAATTTGCTACTAATCTTACTGAGTATCATTCTTATGATATGAGAAGTTCTAACTCAGCCTCATCTTTCTCCTATCTAGACAGACTTGCCACCTAGAGAGATGTGAAGCCTTGGAGCAGTGAGGTTGGCCAGGGATGCAAGTGCATGGCCAGACACTGAAATCATGGAAATAAAGTATAAATCTCTGCATCACTGAAGAGATGCACGCAGCCACTTGGAGTACAGTAAATTACATATTTGCTACATTTGCAAACAAACAGTCAAAGGATACTTGTTTCTGCTTTTGTCAGTGTATTAGCAGAAAAACAGGAAATGAATCAGACTGAAATAATAAACCTTGAGAAGAAACAGCGTGAAAATTTTTGGTCTTACATAAGATTCACCCTTTTTTAAAGTGACAGGAACTTCAACAGACAAATTAATCTAAAATTCACACTTTATCAGATCACAGAGAAACTCTGAATTGTTCAGAATTTAAAAAAAGTAGGTGGTCTTCATTATTATGGCATACAGCAGGTCTCCTTCACCATTTTCAGCTGGCTATTGAATAAAAGGAATGTAAGCAATCCATATATAAATGCATTGACTGATGGACACTGGCCAAGAGTAGAAGAGATGGGAGGGTTGCCAAATAAAGATCAGCACCAAATTACAGTGAACTCTTCAGTTTCTTTCCAGCTTTGCCACACGACAGGCTTTATTTTAATAACTCTGGGCCTCTGGTTTAGAGATATGCTATTGATACTGCATTTCCACTCCACTAAGCCTTCCTTCAGTGAACTTTAAGAACCAAGATACCATGATGACAATGACAACAAAATTTAACCTTAAGTTCTGAAATCACTTTCCCATGCAAAGGCAAAATCCTGTCATCTTTGAGCACTGTACCTTCTGGACTGTCCCATCTTGTATTTAAGAGGAGTAAAAAGTAGAAAAAGACAGAAAAGCCAACTTTTTGAGAAAATGTCCACAAAAAATTAAAATAGACACTAGTCAAGCCAGATTATTTTGCCACAGGACATTTATAGACAGCTAATTGCATATACAGCAGAACAACAGAACCAGGCTATAACCCCAACTAGACACCACACTAATCACTTGATTTTCAACTTTGGACTACAGTATTTTTCCACCCATTATCAAAATGGGTGGGAGAAGGACAAACAAAACTGCATCCTGAGCAGGTACAGTTTTTGTCTTAGTCATAAATTTTACAGCAAACTGAAAGTGTGGGGTTTTTCTCAGTTGGGAAGTACTATCAAACCTGTGATAAAATCCCCTTGGAGCGTGCTGGATGTCTTTCAGCAGACACTGCTATCTGTTTCAGGGATTTAATTCCAGGCTGCAAGGTTTTCAGGAGCCACCTGGAGAGGTCAGAAATGAACCTGGTCTCCCCAACACAAGGCATAACTTCTTTCCTTTCCCAGTCTGAGCTTGCACAGGGACTTGGATTTGTTTTGCGGTTTTTCAAAGGTGAGGGGAAATTTGACCTCCTGTCAGTCATTACATTAGCTACACACAAAGAAAGAAAAAAGGAGGGGTGTTGAGGGAAGATACAGCAAAGATACACCAGGAGTATCCTAACACTGAGCATTACTAAGATTTATTGCATATCTGACCAGGTACACACAGGTACAGCAGGTACCACCCTTGGGCTCAGAGGTGAATTCTTCTTTGCTTTCCTTCACAGAGTGGGGTGAAGTAACTCCCTGCTGCTTTCATATTCCACTCCAATTACATATTTCATCTAAAATAGACCACACTTTTTATCAAACTTACACTGAATTAAAGGAAAATACCTAAAGCTGTAATAACAATCCAATTATTAAAAAAAATAAAGGCCTCAGTAAGAAATTAATGAGTTGTAAGCCAGTCTGCAAACACAAGTGGCAAGAAAGGAGATTTTTAAACTGATGCTGTGGATGTCAGATGTTCCAGTACTTCAAGCTCTGCCTTGTAAAAAGAATAAGAGTATACAGTTTTTGGTGAGGAATGCAAGCTCACTCAAATCTCCAACGAGCTCGTTAAGAGTTTTAAACAAACATATAACCTTGAAGTTACAATGTTATGTCCACATAAATATACATCAGTGTTTCCATTTCCAAACAAGTATTCCTCCCCCCCACTCCTTCCCAAAATGCCAAATACAGGATGGAATGGCAGTGCACTCTCTTATAATGTAAGCATACTAACCCACTCTAACCAAAATAACAAGTTTGTGAAGAAAAGCTTCCTTAAATAAGTTTTATTCTAATGAAACAAAATACAGTAGAGCTGAACTGATAAACATGTTAGCAGTGATGTCATTGCCAGGAGATTACCTAAAGCACTATATTGTAGAGCATAATAATAAAGGAGTAGACTTTTTATTACAAGTTTTGATAGCAGACCAAAGCAAACCAACCAACCAATCAAGGTTTTGAAAACACAGCAAGAGCAAAGAGGATGGGGAAAGCAGTTCCTACAACTCACATCTGTGGAAGAAATGAACTGCCAACAGAGTCTAAAGATGACAGAATTTCAGGAGCTTTCAATACTGTGTTTACACTAAAAACAACAAAAACAAATGGGTGTCCAACACTCTGGAGCATTTGCTCTGGGTGTATACAGAAGCTTATTTGAAGCTCAAGTATCTGCAGGCATCCTAATTAAGCAGTCTCTGCAAATGAAAACTATTTTGTTTTAATTATATTCCTTAAGTAATGTCCTGGTTAAGCAGAGCATGAGAACAGATGCTATCTAGTCTATTTTTGGGATACTCTAGGTAAGGAGGCATTGAAGAAGAAAAGCCATTCTCCTGCAGAATCACTGCATTAAAAATTAGCTGTATTGCCTCTTCTCATCCAGGGAGCTCAACCCCAAGAACTTTTCACATCACCATAATAAAGATAAGCAGCAGATAAGAATTCAGTAGATCTTTTCCAACACTAATTCACAGGATCATTTAGGCTGGAAAAGACCCTCAAGATCAAGTCCAACCATTAACCTAGCACTACCAAGCCCACCACTGATGTAACCTAATTTGAGGTGCCCTATATTAATACTTTTCCTATAAAAGACCCAAGACTAAAATCCCTTTAGATTTAAACACACAGATAAAACACAATTTAAAAATGTAATAAGGTATGTTTAGTTTTTACTCATTTGAGAAAGGAAAGAGAAGTTATTTCACTTTTGAAGGAAGTTATTTGAAGTCAGGAGCTTCACTGTTTATTTGAAACCATTTCTTAGTTCCAAAGAACTAGTTACACAAATACATAGAGGAAGCAGGTGTATAATTTAATTCAAAAGCTATTTAAGTTTCTTAAGAAGGAACTTGATGCCAGCACAGGGGATCTTTCAAACATTCCCTTAAATATTAACCAGTATGTTCTAGCAAGTAAAATATTAAAGTATATGTTCTAGCAAGTAACTTATCTCATCACTTTACAAAATGAAAGCATCCATGGGATATTCTCCCCACAGTAGGAGCAAGCACTATGACCCTATGCACAAAACTAAATGATCATGGTGTCAGGAACACACCACTGTCACTTCAGGTTGTAACTAAATGAAAAGGATACTCCACATGACTTGAAGTAAATGGCAAAATACTTAGGGGTGTGACAGTTTATTAAAACAAACCAACCAACCCAGCCCAACTTCAAGTTAGACAGCAGAATTCTGTAACATACCACAACGTTTGCCATGTGTCCCCTCAGTTTTAGCTCAGACTAACCATATAATTCAGTTATCATCAAATGGTGGGGGTGGAAGGGACCTCTGGAGATCATCGAGTCCAACCCNTGGTGTTGTTCCTCCCCAGGTGCAGGACTCTCCACTTATCCTTGTTGAACTTCATCAGGTTTGCCTCTGCCCAGCTCTCCAGCCTGTCCAGATCTCGCTGGATAGCACATAATTCCCAGTAACACCCAGACCTGTTAAAGGCTAGTTAAGCTATATATAACAATAAGAAATATATTTCTGTGGGGAAAAATATTCTTTTACAAATTGATATTAATGTGCAGCTAGGGAGCTTACAGATTTTTCATATTTTTATAGATTTTCCTCCATCACCACACCAAGCAACTCGATGTGGACAGAAATGAGGCAGACAACTTCCACAGGACTGCAGATAGATATGAAGCTATTTCCCTGCATTTTAAAATGCTTACTACTAAAGGGAATGCATCTTTTCCAATGTCTGGAGCAAGAGGCTCTGGTATAGAGAGGCTCTATGCTCAGGAAGCTTCACTGTGCAGTTGGACAGTCCTACAGATGAAGACCCCACTGAACTAGATTGAAGGGTTTAGATTACCACAAGTCCATGCTGCCTTCTGTTGTGTGCTAACCTACCCTGCAGCAGAAATTCCAAGCAGGGCCATCTTTCAGTCTCCAGGGCAAGGTCAGATGTTCAGTTTAAGCTGTCTATAAAATACATCTAAACTAAGTCTCCAGACCTGAATGGAAACAAGGAGGTTCATTTCATTATCTTGATGGCTGTAGTTCAGTAAATTCCAAGAGGAAGATAGTAATAAATAGAAGGTGGTTACAGGTTTAACATTCTAAACCACTGCAGCTATCTGTCTGCTAAGTTAACAATGTCCTTAGGATAGCAGCTAAGCTTCCAAAGTAGCTCACTACACAATTCTGTGGGACTAACTCCCAAAAGGCAGTCGTTTACAAGAACTGACTCTGCAAGACAGATAAGAGCAGCACACAAGAGTACAGCAGTCCTACAAAAGGCAGCAGCAGGCTTAAAGCAAGGGTAGACAGAGCATCCAACAGTTGAACAGCAGCTGTTCTGGGGGAGGCCAATGTAAGCAGGCAGTCAGATTCTAAGTCAAATTGGTAAAAATATTCTAGGCTATTGAAAACAGAAAGCAAAGTAGTAAAGTTAAATGTATTGTGACTCACCTCATTTTTACATTTTAATAAGTCATGTATTCCAAAAGATAGTAATTTCTTCTTAAAAGAAAGGCTAGTAACTATTATTATGACTGTCTGACACTTCCCACTATAATATCCTATTTTCAAAGCTGCTAGAAACTTCAAAGAAACTGGGCTGAAACTTATATACTAAGATCTTCTTCAGCACTTTTATTTCAACCAAACTCCTTAAGTCAATAAAAAACCCAGATCTCAAAACCACACAACACTTTAATAAATAAAAATTATCTTAGCAAAGAAAATAAACCCCAAACTTGCAGTGATTTCTCTGGGAAGGTTTAACTCTAGCACACTTGAAAGATGGAATTCTAATTCTAGCCAGTGTTTCTAGGATGTACATTGCCCTTCCAGCAATGTGAATACAGCCATGCTTGCAAGTTTCGGGGGGAATTTGTATAATAAAATACATATAAAAAACAGATATAAAATAAAATACTTAGATATGATTCTGAGCAACCTGCTCTGAGTAAGGGCTGGACTCCATGCCTTCCCAACAGTATCTTTCAACCTGAAGCATGCTGCAGTTCCAACAGTGGAAGTGGTGTTTGCCAGAAGGGTGCTTGAAGTCTGCATCAAAATGGGAATAGGATGGCTGAACAGAGACTCCATCAGTGACAGAGAGAAAAATATAAGAAAGAAAATGGGGATCACAGAGCGAGGAGACCAACAGGAATTGTTCAGGGGAGTAATCTGGGAATTCCAGAACAAATAATAGAGAAAATATCTCATGAAAAACCCCAGTGAGACAGTAGAACTGACTGGCTGATCACAAACACTATGGGAAAACAAGCTAACAAGATAAGAAAGAGAATCTACAAAATGTAGCTGAACTAGGAATAGAGAGAGGGAGCATCTCCAAATAATTGGAAAGAAAGACAAAGACGCCAATTAGGTATTGAAAAGGATACAAGTTTCAATTGTCTAAGGTATCTTCCTAACAAACCCCATAACTGACTACACATGAAAAGCACCTGAATAAAGCCCCATTAAGTAAGCAGAAGGTAAAAGGTACATTGCTGGTAACAAAAAAATGCAGCAGAGGGGGTTTGTAGTGTCAAAGCATGGCATGCCTTCCTCTGGTGGTCATCCATAAAACCCCAAGCACACACATCATACTGCCTAGGGTTGATCCCTACAAAGCACGACAGGGTATTATTAGATACCACTAGCTCAAATAGCAGCCACCGAGTAGCTTCCAGGCCTGATGATATGATTGCAATTATTATTTTTAACAGTTAGGAAACAGCACACAAACTACATTAGAAATAACTTCATCAAGTAAACAGAATGAAGCCCTGGAGTTTGGAAATGAGTACTGAAGTACATTATGACAGTTTAACTGATTGACTTTTATCCCTTTGCTCTTGCAGAATCTTTGCCAGGTTTGCCCTTATCAGGTTCCTATTCAGTATTTTGTTTGTTCTTGCTCATCATGTACTGTACCTTAAAAAACCAATACTGTATATAATGCTACAGTGAAAGCAGGAATTGATTTCCTCGGAGGCCACTGCAGAGCACTGATATGTTAGATTAATATTGCTGAAATAGGCAAATACCATATTCACCCCAATGAAGCAGCATGGTTTAATATTAATTTTATTAATAGATGCAGTATTAGAGCCACCCCTGAGCATATGCTTTGTTTGCCATCTTCAGGTGCCTGGTGTATGATACTCAGTAAATTAATTTCTTTCAGGCTATGTTACATGGCAAATTCTATGCTCAAAACCTGCAGGATCAGTCATGTACACCCACGTGCCATCCCCACTTGCCTCCAAACCAAGAAATAAGTATCATTGAATTGATGTTACACAGATAGAGTTCAGATGCCTTCATTGGGCAAGAGGAAAATCTTCCCAGATTTCTGCTTTGTTTGCATTATATCACCAAACTTATTCAAAGGAAACAATGACTCTAGAGATTAGGTTTATTGCTGCCCAACCTAGTCGGGCTCCACAGTATAAAGGGCAAATTTATTCTGAGCAATGTTTCTGCAGGAAAGAAAAAGAAACCAACAACTCCAGCTGTATAATAAGGCTTACAGCTTAATAAAGGTAGGCACAAAAGGTAAGCAAACTATGGTGGCTCCTTCAATCTTAATTCTGGCATTTCTTAACATTGGAGAATTTATCTTTTAACCTTGAAATGACAACAAGCTGCATGTGATAGCAGAATGAGTTTCACTTCACCGAGTGCAACCCTCCACGCAGCTGCAACAGAAGCCATACCTACCCACTTCTCATATTTCAAGTGCACTCATTATTATGACTTCTGAAAAATAAAGTTAACTACCACCATCCTGAGGGCATCATCCTTGTCTTTACAGTAGAGTTCTTGCATTCTACACACCGTTACAACCCGAGCCATTCTTCACCCACAAAAGGCATCATGCCCATTAAAGTTAATTACTGCAAGTACATCTCAGGTTAGACAATACTTATTCAAAGTCAGATCAGTCAACTACTTTGACGACTTGACACTCATGTGATAAGTAAATTGAATAATTTTGCTTTTTGATGGAAATCAACTCACCAAAACAAGGTTTGTCTTCAATGCCAAATATTCCAAACCCCATCTTCAGTTACTAGGCTACAGTAATACTGCACAGAACACACATTTCAGAAAGCTGAACTTTAAAGGTGAATAGTTCCACCTTTAAGAACTACATTTTACAAAGAGCTTCAGTACCTACAATGCTTTTTTTTTTTTTACAGAAAAAAAAGTCTCTGATCTACGAAGGCTTTCCATAGTGTGTTGTATTTTTCTTCACTGGACTGCCGACCAGAAGCTGTCTCCTTTCAGAGTACTCTTTATTATTTCTACTTTTAACTCCCAGAGATGAACCAAGTTGACTTAGAAATTGTCACCCTTAAAACAGCAAGATGATATTGTGTGACCTCTGACATAAGAAAAAGGGTATGATTATATAGCCCTACAAAAATACAGCAGTACCTTACACCTCAGAAACAGAACAGATAAAACCAACAACGAAAACAAGACCATGTCACACTGTCTTCATACTTGACTCAAACAATACTTCTTGGTCTAGATCCAGCCACGATATGATGTTGATTAGGGCAGGGTGTAGGAGGTAAGAAGAAACCATTTTCACTGCTTACTGTTTCAGAGAAAAAGCTGAAGCACTGCTGTGCAGGACTAAACAGGATGCTTCTATTCCTTATCCCATTCCCCAGTAAACAACACCTCCTTGCAAAGCTTCCATTCAACAGCAAAAGACAAGTTTATCTTGCACATCGTATACCTTATCTACTAACTAAATTAAAGATGAAAACAGGGGAGCTTGTTCTTCTTTCCCAGACAGGCAGGCAGCATGTAATCCTAATAATCTGAATTTCTGCAAGGTAGGATCTTTCTCTTTGTTTATCCTTGTTCTCTTTTCATTCCTTAGTTAACCCATTACCCAATTCATCTTGGCATCACCTTTAATTGTTAATAATGGAAAGTCCTGGAACTCCTGAGCTTAAGGGCTCTCTTCTGTTCTTACCCTGGCTGAGTTTCTGCCTGGTGTCAAGTCACAGAAGGCAAAGTCTACTTTTCTGCAGCCACACACCATCACCACAAAGTCTGAACAAAGACACAAAGAGGGGGGGACAGCTGGGAGGGAAGGCAACAGCAAATGGAAACAGGAAAGGGAAGAAAGGAAGAAGAAAAGAAACTAGTTGGGTAGGAACTAGAAGAGGAAAATACTTTTGGTCACTAGATACAACAATCCCTCAGTCCAGATGGAGATGTCTTAAAACCACTGTGTTGTGAAATCAAGCAAAACAGTGAGCACAACAGCCTTGCAGGTTTCTTCTCAGTGTTGTCCCACAGATAAACTTGCACTGACTGCAGAATCTTAGACTTCAGGAAAGCAACAGCCTGGCTTCACAGGTTATAAACACTAGGGATCCCTTTGCTTAAAAAGGTCCTAGAAGTCTGATAGCTCTGACTCTGATCCTCAATAAAAGGGCTCAGTCTCCCAAGATGGGTTTTTAGCAGTAACACAAAGGAAAGCTTGAGGGTTTTTGGTTTGGGTTTTGTTTTGTTTGAAAATTCAAAGTCAATCAAAAAGTATTAGCAACAGATTACAGGTAAAAAGAAACTGAGAAGGTAACGACTCTTGTCAGGAAACTAAAGCAAGGTCTGAAACTCAGCTAAAAATAAGTTATTTTAAAGGCTTTATTCTGTTTATATTTTTCTTAGGAACACAGTCAAAGTACCTCCACTAGGACACAGTGGAGAAGTCTTTGATAAAAATTATTTTTCCAGTACACATTCTAAAAATAAAGCCTTTAACCTTGAACACACTTCATTTTACAACCACACTGCTTTGCACTGATCAACATACTAGATAGCTTAGAAGGAAACAGGAAAGGTTCCCCATGGCTGACTAGAAGAAAGTGTTTCTCAGTAAGGCTTCACCTTTGCCCATGGGGTGGTGTCACTACAGCCATTATTTATTCCCTTCCACTGTGAGATGTTTGAGGGACAACTTGATGCTCCCTATATAAAACAGTATATTGCAACAAACACCTTCTGTCAGTATGTTCACTTGCTATACACAGTCCTTGCACAGATCAACAGTTAATACTGACACATCTGATGGGACCTTGACAGGAATTCTTGATACAAGGAAGAGCTCCAGTACTGCAGATGGATGAGCATAAGGCCCCCAATTTTCAGCTCCCTAAAAGCCCAAAGCACCCTTATCAGCTAGCTGACTTTTCCTCTGGAATGCAACCATTATGGTGCTAAGGAAGACTCTTACTTGTCTAAGAGCAGACAGTCAACAAGGCTATTTTATATACTTAATAAAACCAAGGTGCAGCAACACTGGTTCTGGGATGTCCTATCCAAACCACTAGCCAGGTAGCACTGCAAAAGCCCCATGCCTCAACTAAAATCCTACAAGTGACACTTGTATTTAAGGATATGCAGCATCAGGGAAACACAAGGGGAACCAAGCAGCACGATTCCTACTGCAGACAGCTTCTCCAGTTAGTCCTCTTGCTGAAGCAGTTCATTTGCTAAATGGAACGACTGAAGGGGACAGGCAGGAGCTCCAATTTAGAACAGGAGCTCTCATCTGCCTTATGGGAGCAGCTAAAGGACCTAAGGAATACAGTTTAACAGTAATTTGTCTCAACTCTAAATGGAAACTGAACAGAACTGACACAGTCCCGCAATGACAGTCTGTGCTGAACAATAACAGGATACTTACATTAACAGAGTTGTGCTCTACTTAGGAAGCAAAAACAAGTGACTATACCAAATTGAACTGGCATAAACATTTATTTCTGCAAGATGCCCTTCAGATGTCTCACTGAAGACATCATTAGGGGATACAGTGGCATGGAAAGGGAGGATGTTTTAATGCCCAAGGAAACACCTGTCTATGTGTAACTTTTATTTAAGCTCATTTCATTATGTCTTTTTGCTAAATTGCTTTAGGTTAAAGGACCTCTTCTGTCAGCTTTCCAGACTGGGGCAATGGATCAGGAAGTGAACCTCTTGGAAACTCACCCTCAAGAAGAAAAATTCTACAGATGTTCCCGTCCTGTAACTGGCAATTACAGTTGCAGAGTTCTGCCTACCTGTCCAACAAGGTACAAATGTCACTCAGCAGACAACTGACTTCAATCCAGTTTGAAAGTGGAAAAACCTACAGTAACCTTTTCACTGAAAAAAAAAAAGTAGCCTGAAATGGAAGCACTCCTACTTTTTATTATTCCATGGACACACCTCCAGGCAGGGTTAATTCTTCTTAGAAGTATGACAGGACTTCCATGACCATGAAGCAAAACAGACAGCCAAGGTCCTTCTCCTTTTGCCTTAATGAGGAAAGACTTGAGGGTGGTATCACAAATGACATCTCAACTCAGCTATGGTGCTTCTCTTCCTTCTCTGAATTCTACTTGGAAGAACTCAAAGACTATTCTAAAGCTGATAAAAGCTGTACTCACAACAGGAAGAAAATTTCCAGTAAAGCCCTGTAATATTCTACTCCCACATAACATTTATATTTCTTTTTAGGTATCCATTGCTTTGTTTTGGATCCTTGAGTCAGTACCTGCACTAAAAGAAACAAACAATTAAAGCAGCCATGCCAGAGAAGGACCAACAATCAACACCAAGGTAAAACAACCAGAGACCACTGAAGAATGAAAGCTAAGCCTTATGACTCAGCCGAGCAAAGTCTCTCATCAAAAAAACAAATGTACAAGAAAATCTGGGACAGTGAGGTGAATGATGTTTTACAGAAGTTTGGAAGCAATCTCAATCTGTAAACATCAGCCATAGACCAAGTGCCTACTTACAGAGTAACCTACTGCAAAGTATTAAGAAATAAAATAAATTTTAAAAGAGTGCCCAAAAAAATCCAAAGTAACCTTCAAGTGAATTCTTAAGGGGAAGACTGAAATTCCACTCTGTAGTCCAAACTCAGTGTTGCTTACTGGGACTTGTACTTCTGAGTTAAATGAGAACACCCAGTATTTGAAATCTAATCTATATACAACACAAAGAGGTTTCAGTTTTTCCTTCAAAACTGTTTCACATCATATTTGTAAGACAAACTACTGGAAATGAACTAGCATTGGACTAAATAACAGATAAAACTTTCACTTTGGAGAAGGAGAAATTAAAAAAAGTATTTTATTGTTTTCACAAGAGGAGAGACATTAAAGAAGCCAACAGTGCTTTCTAGGTACCAATACAGTCTACCTCCAGGTGCAATCCAGATCTTTTAGATCCAACACCAGTATCCTGAAGCTGTGTCATGCACATCAATTCATTCAGCTACCCATTTCCCATCAGTTCACACAGAAGGGACAACAAAAAGAGCCAAGGCAAATGTAAAAAGAGAAGAAATCAGAAATAAACTTTCCTATGGATAAGCCAGTGCTACAGTGAGCCCTTCAAAGAGCCTTCACTGACACCAAGAATGAGACTGACTCACAGCTCAGCTACAAACCAGAAATCACACCAAGAAGAGTGCGGCCTAAAACATGCATCCAGCAACTCATTCAAGTCAGGTATTAAAATTTATTTTACTAAGCTGGTTTGTGGTGTTTATGTACAAATCACGAAGCTAATTATGGATGTCTGACCATGGGCCAGAGGAAACTGCCCCCATAATGGAAACCACAAGCTTGGCTAAAGGCCATCAGAGGACAGTGGTGCAGAAAGTATAGCTGTACTTCAGAGTTCAAAGATCTTCCTCAGTGCTTCCAAATCAGGATGCAGAAAAGATTTAGGCACCATACTTAAAGTTTCTCTGGAAAAGTAGAACGGGGGGGGGGGTGGAATCTTTGTGAGGAATACTTTAACAAGACTAAGTCAGGATCAAAAAGGCCTGAGCAAACAGGAAAAAAACCAAACCAAACCACAGACTGCTGTAGTTAGGAAGATCACCTACCCACTGAACAAATTCAGTCTGAAGTTTCTGCTGTGAAGAGTAGTTAAAAGCTGTAAAATAATAACAGAAAAAAAAAAAAGCATACACATTTTCCATCACAAAAGGCACTACCCAACTGCACCCAGCTGCCAAATGAATTTAGGGGCTTTGTCTTTCAAAGGTTGATAATATTCACATAAACCAAGCTTTCCTAAAGCATACATTAATGCCAACTCAGAATCCCATTGCTAAGGAAGATTTAACGATTCATTTGCTAATGGAGAGACCAGGATTTGTACACACTACAAAGGTAAACAAACAGATGTGTCAAGCCTCTCTCTCCTGAGCCTCTGCTAGCATAATCAATCAAAATCTGATGACTGCTTGCTAAGAAATGTGTCATTTGTCCAGTCGATTTAAGGGGAAGGGGACAGAAGAAAACCACACAAACACATTTCAGCTCCTTTCAGAAATGATGATCTGATGTCCTCAGACTCAGAAACAGCTGACAATATAAATGTAACAGCTAGAATTCAAGATTTTATAACTGCTGAATTATGGAAAGCACAGTTGCAACTCTAGCACAGTTCAATAAAGCAGCAGACAGAAGAGTTATGCATATGTAAGCTTTTTACTGAACTCATTTTTAAGATATCATTACTGCCACCGTGCAAATGGGAAAGTTTCAGTTTCATTTTCTGGACCAACCAGGCCTAGTCACAAGCAATTAAAAAAAAAAAAAGTGCTTTCTCAGCTTTCTGAAATCTTTAAGTACAAGCATTTAAAAGTTTGCAGTTAAATCATGTTAAGGTTTTGGGAAATGTTAAGGAATGTTACAGAGCCATCACTTCTAAGCATGCAGGTGAACTCTGGTAACTGGGCAATTCAGAATTTATATTCTGCCTCAAGCTGGATATTAAATTGAAAAACCTTATTTTCGAATGACCCTGGTAACAAAATATTTAATCAGATATTGAAATATGGTTCTTTGGCTGACCAACAAAACAAAACAACCAACCAAAAAAACCACAACACACCACAACACTTTAAAAGAAAACCGTGAATTTTAAAAAATTACTTTTAGTTTTGTCTACAGGATTAAATCTTGCAAAACTCATTTCCCAAACTGCCCTTTGCTTTTTTCAAAATAACGCTGTCCTTGATGACAGCGGAGATAAAGCACTAACCAGTACCAATGCCAACTGGAGTATTTCAGCAGAAACAAGATTTGTTGTGCTCCTCACAGGGAAACACAGGCACGTTTCCAATAAGCGACCACAAGGGCATGAAGGCTTCAAATTTTCATTTCCCTGCTCGGCAACAACTGCATTCTACCGCTGTCGCTCTGCCATGTCCCCGTAACTCCACTTCACTACTATCCCTTGAGCAAAGCCCCACTTTTTTCTGTGAGAGCACCGAAGCAAGAGGGGAAAGGCAAAAGGATACCCCCTCTTTGCAAACCAAGACTTCTTTAGCTCACTCGAATGCACCCTGGCTTTCAGATTGTTACCCATTTTCCCCTGTCCTTCCAAGATGCGCCTGCAATAGTTGCTGTGTGTATAGTGTATAGTGCACTGCCAAGTGGAAAACTCCCAGCTCTGCAGAAGGAGCCGTGCAAGGAAAAAACACTCGGCAAGACGCTGGCTATCGCCACTGC
>VWZY01004524.1:60064-74839 GCA_013399075.1 Chloroceryle aenea | reverse complement strand
CCGCTCCCTCTGTCCCCCCCCACCCTGCCCACTCAATTCTGGCCAAGATATACGGGCAGAGATTTCCTCTCACCCAAGGGTAATGAGTCACAAAGTCTGGATGATTAGAAGGGAGGGTTATAGGGTTTCACCTGCCTTTTGGGAGATCATTTTCTCCTTCAGATACCATTCCTAATCCTATATTTACTGCAAAAGCACAGAGAGCCACAAGACCTGCAGAAGTGAGTCCTCTCTGGAGACTCATACCTTTCCAGAGGGTGTTTCTTCTCCAGATCTATCCCTAAAGGGTTAGAACTAACACTTGACACTGAAACCTATTCATTTTTTTTTGTTTGTTTCAAGTTTCAGTAAAGGTTAACCACTGAAACAGTCCGAGTTCTATTTGAAGCAACAAAAGGGCACCCATAGTGCTCAGCAAGCAGGCTCTCTGGCATTGTCATGGAGTTTATCTATAAAGCAGGGCATGGAGATGCATTTGGGCTAGCTCTGCGTGGGTTCAAGGCAGCTGTGCCACCACAGAGCACAGAGCCCAGTGAAGAACAACAGCTCTCCAGCCTCTCAGGCTGAGAATTGCTCTGAGCTGTTGCAGCATTAATGCTGACAGTAACTGGGATGATTGAGATCTTGAGATCCTAGTCTTGCTGTTGCTGCTTGATTGTTTTGTCCTTCACTTCAGTACGTAATGCTGAGCTACAACAAAGCAAAGATGATGAGATTTGGTACAACATTATTCCCTGGAACAGTAACTGGCAGCACAGGTCTCTCTCTGCTCATGTGGAGGTCTTTCTGCAGTGCCAGGAGTGTTTTACCCTTAATGTCATCCCAGCTCACCGCCTATTTAGCTGTCAGATCTGGACAGTGCAATGTAGAATCTGATGTTATTGGCGACTGAAATTCGTGATTACACCCAGGTACTTAGCTGACATTTAGAAAAGGCTGGATGAGTTTATGAAATTCAGGTAACTACAGAGCTGAAGAAGACAGTAAGCAAATGATGCAATCTACTAATGACCAGCCAGGGAATAATTTGCACCTCCCCACATTCATTCAGTCTTCATAGTACGGCAGTTCCTCTGAAGCCTCTGATGTTGCCCATTGCTAGAGCCAGGGCTCACCGGGGTAATTACCCAGTCATAATGACAGTTACTCCAAGGCCATCAATGTAAATCCTTTTCATAGTGCAGAGTTACAGCTTAACAGCAGAGATCTCATGACACGCTCCTGCTTCTGATTCCTCACCTGCCTCGTGACAGCTGTATTGCTTGGTTACATGAGAAAAACATCACTGCCTAAGAGGANTCAGTGGATTTGGCTTCTCTGAGGACTGCATCTGCCTCAAATTCTGCAGAAAGCACTGGGTGTGTTGGGGTTGCTTCCTTTTTTTTCTTTTTTTATTCTTGGCTTGTATTCACAGGGTTTCTTTCTCCTTGATTCCTTTCTATTTTTGCATTAGATCAGCTAAACANATGTCATCCCAGCTCACCGCCTATTTAGCTGTCAGATCTGGACAGTGCAATGTAGAATCTGATGTTATTGGTGACTGAAATTCATGATTACAGGTACTTAGCTGACATTTAGAAAAGGCTGGATGAGTTTATGAAATTCAGGTAACTACAGAGCTGAAGAAGACAGTAAGCAAATGATGCAATCTGCTAATGACCAGCCAGGGAATAATTTGCACCTCCCCACATTCATTCAGTCTTCATAGTACGGCAGTTCCTCTGAAGCCTCTGATGTTGCCCATTGCTAGAGCCAGGGCTCACCGGGGTAATTACCCAGTCATAATGACAGTTACTCCAAGGCCATCAATGTAAATCCTTTTCATAGTGCAGAGTTACAGCTTAACAGCAGAGATCTCATGACACGATCCTGCTTCTGATTCCTCACCTGCCTCGTGACAGCTGTATTGCTTGGTTACATGAGAAAAACATCACTGCCTAAGAGGAAGGCAGAATGACAATAAACTTATTTTTCTGAAACCTTTGGATCCTTTGCCATCTCCTATTTGCTTTCTGTATTTTTTGATTTTATTTTTTTTTTGCAGGATTTTACGTGTTTGGGGACTGGATCTTTTCATTGCTCACAACTGCCCATTGCTCTGATGTGATCTCTTTCCTGTTTGCAATTTCTTTCTGTGTGCTGCTGGAAGTTAGAATGCAGTGTCACCAATGCCATTTTACTAGGTTGCAATTTAGACATCCCTGCCCCAGAAAGTGAGTTTAAGGTAGTTGTCAAAGGTATATAGGGATACTTGCTTGGTTTAGTTTTGTTAACAAAAAAGGAAAGAATCTCCAGCTCACAAACTGGGTTCCTATCATCTGGTAACAGGAACACATGAAGATTTACTTTTTCTATTTAGTTGGGGTTTTTTTACTTACTATGGTAAAGCAAAACACTTGGAGCCTTAGCACCTGCAGTTAGGATATGAAGGAAGTGCCATACTGTTCTGGAGACTGGAGACAGTTTATATTCTGGCACTGGAGTCATAGGTTAATGTAAACATTTTCTCATATATCCTAGGCATGCCATTTTCCCATGACATATGTAGCCTCATGTCAGCTAGTTGTCTATGAAGAAGCCATATGAATCACCTTCTGGCTGCATCTGTCTTTCTTCTTTCAGTCTAAAGAAAGCACAGGTTATGATCTTAGACTTGTGCTTACCATTTGAACAGTTAAAGTTAGGTAAGATGAATTCTGCCCTCAGATTAGTCAAGTATCAGAAAAGATATCAAATAGCCCTTTCTTCCTCCCTCCCTCCACAGCATTACTAAAAAATCTAGATAGTGATCTTTGCAGACTTACTTGGTATAATAAATGCTCATACTTAAAACCAAAATGCTATAACTAGTCAGTAATGATAGCTTATGTTGTTTAGTTTGCAAATAAACTCTTATCCAAGACCCTTAAACAAATTTTTCCACAGCTGGAGGATTCTGTCAGACAGATCACAACAGGCAACTGGAGCAAAGCAGTGAGGGCTCTTTGCAAGGATTCTTTTTGCTGTGTAAAGATGTGAGCTAGCCAGTTAGTAGATTTATTCCTCTTTATTGCAGATGAAACCTTGATTTAGTGCTTGTGCAATACCAGAGATGTGTAAGGGACACTGCAGCCGAGTAAAAGCCATTGACAGTGTCACAGGGTAGGCCTAAAGCAGGTCAGGACTAATGGAGGGTTAGGATGAGCAGGAGGAGAAAGTACAAGATCACAGGTTTTCTCACTATACCAGACTGTCATTTTTACCCTTTGGAGAGTCTTTCTTCAGGCTGAACCATAAAGCTTACTACGGGTGGTAGGGATCCCTAAAAGACCATCCTGCCTCCTGCCTGGAAAGAGAGAAGGGGCTGGCATGTGTGGGATGCCTCTGGCACGAGCACCCAGACCCATCAGCTCACAGGCTTTGGCTCTGCCTCTGTAGCCTGTGCTGAGGGGCTCAAAGCCAGCCTCAGAGAGAAGTGCAAGGGCTGTTCAGCAGAGACTAAACTGACAGTAAGAAGTTTTCCATGATTCCTTTTGGTTACAGCTGAACCTTTAAGGGAGTCAATGATATAAACCCAGGAGACAGAATGCCTCTCTAGAGCACCTGCTCTTGAGCCTCATCATATTTCTGAGTCTGAGCCCATGTGCAGAAGCCAGAAAAGAATAACTGTGAACATATTGCTAAAACCAAGAATCACCCTCAATACTGATAGGTTAGGAAGAGCCCAGAGAAGAGAGGGTTAACATCCTCATACTGCTGTGCCCATGGTGGCCTGCTTTCTTTTTGTCTTACTGCTAAGGAAAATGCAGGAGGCATAAATAGAAAGACTGAATATAGACTGCAGGAGATTATTTTAGCCCGGTAAGAAGACATGATGCCAGTAAACCTGTAATTTGAATATATATTTTTGTTGCAAGATCCAGTGTTCTTTTTCACACGTAGACACATCCATAAAAGAGCAGTGAGGCTGTCAGTTCTGGCCAGCTTGATAGCACTGCAGAATTCTGAAGAAGATGACAAAACTCTGCATTCCGTTCAGAAATCAATTTAAGCAAAATGCTGAGAGAAAATATCTTGTGATCTATAGAAAAGGGGAAGTTAAGGGCAAGTGGAATTTCTATAAATTTTATCCTGCTTCGAAGAAAACAGAGAAGTCCTAAGCCACAAATGGAGTTTAGCTTAAAGAAGTAAAGCAAATAAACTTGCTGAGTGAGTTTAATCGCAGAAAGAATAATCCATAATATCTAAGGATTGTGTTTCCCAAAACTGAAATGGACACTAGCAGGAGATAAGCCACTCCTATAGCAACAGTCAGAGAAATATTCACAATAATTAATGTATGGAATGAAGTAGCAGGGGGACAAGGAAACCATATGTGCTGTTTTAACGGGAGCTGGGCAAATCTTTGGGCATTCAAACTGACTATTGTGCCTGTTTCTAAAGCAAGGCACCTAGATGTACCTCCTGGGCATTTCCCATTTTAGAGTTCCTATATCCCTGTTGCCCAAGGATCTCTTCACATTAGAATGTATCAATGGGTAATTTTTCTGATCAATAAATAAAGCTGATCATTTGGTATATATCTAATCTTAATGTCATTCTCTAGAGCCAGGTAAATGACAGACAAGTTGAAAATAGCTATACAGAGAGAAGACTCTTCCCTCCTTTCATATGCACAGGTAAGCTTGGAGGAGAGTGTTGATACTTCCTTTCCTTTGGGAAATATGGGGAGCTACTCCAACTGACTTGGCCAGAGTTCGCAAGAGCGCAGCCCTGCCATGCATCCCCAGTTCTCTGCAGCTTGGTCACTTCTCCAACTCTTATGCACCTTCCAATTTAATGAGATTCTTTTCCCTTGTTGCTATGCAGGTTTTCCTGTCCCTTCTTTTTATCAGATGAGTATTCATCTTTACTAACATCCAAAGGGCCAAGGCTGCAGCACAGCTTTGGAAACCCTGCACCCTGTGAGCTTTCATTTCCCTGTTGTTTGTGTCTGCTTTTAGATTATTAAAACTCATAAAAAACCATAGCCCACAAAATACTCTACTAAATATCCTTCCTGACACAGCTAAAGATAGTGTCTCAGTGTCGGTGCAGAAAGCAAGAGTGAGGCCAGTGCTTTTCAATCTGTCTAGAAATTTCCAACTGTGATCTATGGAGAGCTGCCTGGTGGTCCCCAAAGACTCGTTTGATCACATGTTGCTGGCTCCTCATCTTTTCCAGCTGCTAGCTTCTAATAAAAGCAAGGGAAAAATGGTATTCTACAGCAATAATGAATATAGCTGCCCCGGGGGTATTATGTGAATGTGTACTGGAGAAGAGATGATCTCAACAACTCTGAAAGCAGGGGAGACAGAGTTTTGCAAGACAAGTCTATTTACTTGGGATCTACCATATGGAAAAGTTGGACTTTTGAGTGGCCTTTTAAGTCCTAGTTCAAGTCACTTCTTTGGGGATATTTGTTATCCTCATCTACCTCCCTACAGTTGCAATACACTGTTATAAAACATTTTTCCTCTGAATCTAGCTCCCTAGAAACAACATGTAGGATAAGATCCTTAGCTCCTGAGGCAGGGACATTTCTCTGCCATTGCAGGACTTTTTAATAGTCCTCCTCTTAATTTAATTGCTTCTCCAGTCTAGTTTAAAATGCTCTCAGTCAATGCAGAATTCAAATAAAACTGTAGGCTGTATGAATAAGTCTAGCCAAATGGGAATTTTCTCCGACTAAAGGTCAGGTTTGGCCTCTAAAGAACAGCCTGTGTAGTAATGAGTGTTTGGTTCCCTTGAAAATTGCAATTGTATGGAAATGTCACAAGAATACATGTATCTTTATTTAAAGAACTGTTTTTTTGGTCTGGGTTACTTAAAACCACATGACTGAGGTATTTTACTATGCAGCTGTTAGAGATGACTCCAACATAACCTCTTCTACAGTCAAAGGGAGGGATGGAAAGTAACAGATCTTCAGATAAGAGAAAAATCAGCTCTAACTGTGCTTAGCCTTGTCACTTTTTTTCAGAAGATGACATGGGTTAAATCCTGTCCTTGCACCCATGTAACTGTACTGCAGGATGGGGAGTTGAGGGGCTCAGCCTGGCTCTACATGCAGCCCACTGAGGGGCTGCCTGGGGCTCAGCCTCCTGACACCCCACTCACCTCTGAGCAATGGAGTCAGGGAGAGCCCCTTTCATGCTACAACCCCTTTCATGCTGCTCAGTCAGTGCCCCACACCGAATTCAAGGTCCCATTTAATGAATTTCTGTCTGTATCTGTCTTCCTCTCCAGTTTCATGCCTTTCTCTCTAGAAAAGATCCTGATCCTGGCATGTCCTTAGGGCTACAAGAGATCTCTTTTAGCTAAAATAAAACACAGAAGAAAAACTCAAGTACCTACTACTGGTGAGCAAATAGCTTTAATTCCAAAAGAAAACACGATGTGAAAAAGTATCCTTTGGACAGAGGATTGTGGAGAGGTTATCAGTGGATGTTCACACTCAGCATGGCACTTACAGCTCCCCTTCTGACAATTATCACCTCCTGGCGTAAGGCAGGGCTGCTGAGCTGACACAGAGCTGGCTCTCTCACCACGGAGGGTGCCAGTGAGGTTAAACGTGGCACTGAAGGGGCAATGTCCTTCCGAGAGCACGCTGCTGGAGCAGAGCTGTGGCCAGCCTTGGCCTCGTCTCAGGGACCTCCACAGCATGGCTCTTCCCTATCACCCCAGAGCCGTTCTCCCCAGAGCTCAAACCCTACTTCTCACTGGTTCACCAACCTGACTTTTCACTAGCCAGCCCAAATCCTTGCTAAGAGCATGAGCAGGTCCTATGAAATGGTGTTAGCTGCATGCAAGGACACACAGGTCACCGTACTGCAGTTACAGCTTCTCCTCCTAAATTATTGTGTAGAAAGAGGGAACTTTTTGGAAAGGAAAGCAGCAAGGTGGATGGCCAGGCAGAGATGCTGGGGTCAGACAGGGAGAGGTGGTGTATTATGTCCTAGGAAGACTGCAAGTGAACCTGCTGGGTGGGAGCAAGCTTCTGGCACATTGCTTTCTTCCTTTAGAATGCAGTTGTGTGGTTGTAGCAGGAGTCAGTGAACAGCTCTGCTTATCCTGTGACTATTTGCTATTTCAGCCCACTGCAGACTCAAGCTAGAATTACCTAAACACTCAATATTCATATTTGGAAATACTCTCTGAATTCCACACCCATAAAGACTGGAGAATTTACAGCTTTGAAAAATACAAGACAAGCATACAATAACTTGCAGACACACATAATAGCTTTTTACGGGAGGTTACAGACACTTTTCTGACTACAGTTAAGCTATAATGAATATAAAAGAACACACACTGACACACAAAAAAGGAGGAGGAAGACAAAGAAAACCTATTTACTTGTAAAGGCCTGCTGGCAGCTAACATATGATCAAAATCTAGGTTTTGAAAACCAATCCATTTTACCAGGCAAAATCTAATGAGGCTGATTTTGACACAATTTAGCACAAATGCACTGATTGCAGGAACAGTTTGGGTAATTACATGTGAAAATGACCATAATTAGCCAGAAATGAGCAAAAACCTTACAAATGTTCCTATGGCCAAGATGTTCTTTCTATGAGATGTTTGCTGCTCAGTACAAGCTCCTTTCTTTAATGCAATAAAAAGGGGTGGTTAAAGAGTCTGTTATATGTCCATAAACTATGTGTTATAACCCAGATACCCAAAAGCCCCAGACTTTGGGAATGGTTCTGAATCATTCCACATGCCGGGTGGGAATTTGGAGGGAAGACTGGGTGTCCATTGTTACAGTGGCAGTGCCCAGTGACACACGGGGCAGCGTTTCAGTGTGCAAATGTGGAAGGGCAGGAATCGTGCATTTTGTATTGAAGTTCTGCCTGGCATCGCATCAAAAAGTTAATTTCAGTGTGGTAAGAAGAACAAAGAACAATTTTAGGAAGGGTTTGATATTTTATTCATATTTAGATTAGGTCCAGAGAGATGATGAGAATGTTAATTGGTCTCTCAGAAGAGACAGACGTTCTCACCAAGAGGAAAAATCATCTCAAGTAATTGGGTCTTTTTTCTTCATTATTCTTTTCCTTTCTTTTAATCTCCTCTATGTGAAGTTAAAGAAAAGCTAAAGAAAGCCAGGCCAAATAGCAAGAAAATGAGCACAGGAAGCAAAGAGGCTTCAATAAAGAAGGGATTTGTGGACAGCACGGACAACTGTCAAAGCAAGTTCTGAGTTCTGGTTAGAAATTAGTCAGCTAGGACCTTTCGTAGTTGTTTACGATCTATTACTATTGTTGTTATCACTATAGATCTCTAAAGAGAGAGGAAAGTAGCTGATGGAAATTTACTGCAGCTTTTGAGATGAAGTGGTGACTCTGTAGAAACTTTCCCTGTCAAAAAACCACATTAGGGGATTGTCAGAATTTTCTCTATTTAAACAAGTGGTCCTGGTGATAACAGCTTCCCAGCAGAACACTCAGAATAAACCTCTGAAGCGACTGTCACTATCAAACTCAACATGCTGCCATCAGAGTCACATTTATGACAAAACTCACCCCGTTGTTGATCAACGGAGTGACCTCTCTCTGCAGAATTCATCCATGGCTCAGCTGGACAAGGTTTGTAAAATAAATACAACAAAGTAAATGAGCTTTAAAGCTCAAACCAAGAGGTGGCAAAACCAGGGGGCCTGTGCTGAAGCCCTGCTTTTCAGCTCCCACAGGCTATCTCCTAGATTAACAGCAATTTTCCAGTGGTCATTTCAGTTATTATTTCAGTTGGATACATTACTCTTTTTTCCTGGTGGTGTTCCATCTGTCTTTGGACCATTTTTTCCACGGAGCTCTCCTGCTTCCTTAGCATTGCTACTAAACATGGTTCAGGAGACTGCTAGATGTGTTGGGTGGCTGTTGACTTTGCTAGGACCTGATGCCCACCATGTCTGGCTTGACCTAGCACTGGTAGTCTGAGGAAGAAGAGTACCCATGTTGTAACTCAATGTGAAATGCATCATTCTGTGATGATAGCACAGGACAATCCAACGGCACGTGAGTAGGGTGAGTAGTAACACTGTCTGCTTTTGTCATCCTGAGGTAAAGAAATTATGAATGAGTGGAAGTGAGAAACTATTTAGCCAGCCTTCCTCCCAGGCAGGGGACTTGCTGCTCTCCCTGCACACCACCAGGCTGTTGCAGAACTGTGGCAGTCCAAGTGAAGCAGTTTGCAGGGGGGTGAGAAGAACACCTCTGCTTAGTCTGCCCTCTTTACTGTGAGGATTACGGAGCACTGGAACAGGCTGCCCAGGGAGGCTGCAGAGTCACCCTCTCTAGAGTCTTTCAAACCCCATCTGGATCTGTTCCTGTGCAATATGCCCTGGGTGATCCTGCTCTGGCAGGGGGGTTGGACTTGATGATCTCCAGAGGTCCCTTCCAACCCCCACCATTTGATGACTCTATCACTCTACGCAGTGGCAGGCAGTGGCCATCTGGCCTAATTGGCCTCCACCAAAAGACAAGCCCTTATTCATCTGGGGGTCTGTGGGAGGACTGCTTGTCCTTGAGGAGCTTTTTGTGCTGTTCGTATCTCCTGCCCAATCAATTCCTGTTTGGTCAAGTCCATCTGTTTGATTTTCTTTTGGAGATGTGACATGCTGGGCATTTGGGTAGGAAGAAGATGGTTTACCTCAGAGGCTGGCTGGGGGCTTGAAGTCATGTTTCCTTCATCACCCCTGAGAGAGAGGCTGGCAGATGGGTAATGTGCTGCTAGTCTCTGAGCTGGAAACATTTCCATAAATAATTATATGTGCTGGGATACTGGGCTTGGTGGCCTCATAAGCTCAAGCCAGTCACGTATGCTTGTCCTGTCTTGTCCTGTCCTGTCCTGTCCTGCCCTGCTTCTTATCTTGTAGCCAACACTATAGTTTTGGAAAAGGCAGAAAATGCAGCACAGTTACTAGTGAGGAAGCAGTAAATTCCTCTGTGAATATGTTGGCCTGTGGTGATCCACAGACTAGCATAAATCTGGGCTAAATTTGATTCTGTCTCTGCTGTCAGAAGAATGAGTTCCACTAAAGTTTTCTACCTGTGTGGGATATTATACGTGATGGGAGCTCTCTGCCTGTAGATGCTACTTTATGTATAAACTGGAGTATAACATTCTTATTTAAGTAAAAATGTTAATTCAAAAGAAAATGTTTAGTTTGCTATTTCAGACTGTGGATCAGAACTTTATCTGGCCCATGACTGTGTGACTCTGTCAAAGAGCTATTATGGTACACACCAACAGAGGGGCTGGCTTCAGGGCCATGCATATTTTTGGCCCATATTATCTATTCTTAGTTTGCAAATGAAGTGAGTCTGCTTGTAAAGTAAACATCCATCATGCTCCATGAAAGACTTGGGAAACAACAATGCCTGCCTGAATTGCACTCCCATGTAGCTCAGTTTCAGATGTGGGCGTTGATAGCTCTTTTATGGGCTGCTTGGGATCCCTCAGATGTATATTATATCATTTTTTGGTTAAAATTTCATGAAGCCTGGCCCAGCAGTTTAAAACTCAGCCCCTGTGCAGTCTGTGGTGATCATTTTCATCACTTGCTTTGGCAAACTTTCATAGGCCGGAAAGGTCCAACTGCCGTTAGCTTCACTGGTGTAAAATTAATTAATTGAGTGTGTTCCTGTGCTGTAAGCACTGGGTGCAGCTCCTGTGCTGTAATATTAGATTAACCTGCGTACCTTATTAGCTTTATCAATGATTCATTGCAATCTTAATGCCAGCAGAAAGGACACAGAGTACCCATTTACCAGTGTGCCTCTAGCAAACACCGCAACACACACAGGTGCTTTTTTTGGAAGTGCCTTTATCAAGAAATATAAAGTAATAGAAATTTCCTGAGCTGAGTACATGTGTTTCAATTAGATTATCTCAGGAATAGGAAAAAAAACCCTCGTGTTTAACTTCAGACATAAGGCAAGGTGCTCAAGATGGGATGCAGTGCCATATATTCCAGGTAGGCCGGATTAATACAAAATCTGTGTGGCAGCAGACAACTGCAGGCTGAGACCTAGACCATTTCTAACACTGACTGACAACTGTGCTCAGGCAGTCTGTGGGAAGGCTGGAGCAACTGAATGCAGCTGTGAAATAAGGGTGAACGAACAGGAGAGACTCGTAAAGACTCTGGAAGCATGCGGCCTGAGTGATTGCCTTCTCTCAGACATCCCCTCCTTGTCTTCCCCCTCTTTTGGAAGTTGCTGTCTCCTTGATTCATTGGTGCCTCAGTTTCCTCCCCTGAGAAGTTATTCCTTTTTTCACTCACTCACAGCAAGCCCTGAAGGAAGGGTGGGCACTTTGAATGCTATTAATATGCAGAGAAATGCTAACTAGTATAAATAAATGCTAACAGAATAAATAAATGCTAACTAGTGTAAATAAATGCTAACAGAATAAAGAGAACAGGGTTTTTTCTCTTCCTTTTCCTTTCAGGTCAGGATGGGAAGTATTTCAAAGAGCAGACTTTAGCTGTCACAGATGCAATACACAATTTCCAGGCTTCCCAGTCTTTGAAAGCTGAGGCATTGGCTTGTGATACACACACTTGTCAGCAACTGCATCTTCACCCCTGTAGGCTTGAATCAGATCCTACTACACCCCGTCTGTTCGTGGTATAACCACTGATTTCAGGTGAATTAGTCTTTATTTACACTGGTGAGCATGAAGAAAGGCAGGTTTGCTAAGTGCAGCAGATCACACGAAACCAGTCTTTTTCTTCAAGGGAGGCATTAGTCACCACCGCAGGCACTTTGATTTGTTAGCCTGTACACAGCACAAGCAGGCTTTGGAGAAAGCAGAGGAGTGTTTATGTGGGTTTACTGGGCCATTCAGAGCTCTTGTAAAACCCTTGCTGTAGAACCCTTGCGTTGGCTTTGGAAAGGTTGGTTCAAACAGGTAATTGTCTGCTTCAAAAATGACCCGGTGAAACTCCAGAAACGAACCACACTGGGGGCTGGGAGCAAGCTGCTGTGTGTGAGGCTGACAAGGAAATATATGTGTCCCAAGAACAGCCCACAGATGTTTACAGGGCACCTCTACCAGGACCTGAAGGATGGGAGTAGTGCCGTGTGTCTCAGTGCACACGTATGATAAATATTACTCACTGGTAGCCATTTGAATATGACTTAGAGAGCTCAAAGTCCTTCTAAGAAAATAAGTAGCTGTTGATGATATTAATTACATTATTTGGGTCTTTGTAGCCCTGCTGGGGTCCTCTGACCCAGGAGCAGGAGATTCAGTAACCATGAGTAAAAAATTAAACTTCCTGTGATTAGGTTTTATTTCACTGTAGCTAAATCTGTGTTATCTACCAGAAAGCATACAGGGTTTAATGGCTCAAAAATAACTGCAAACTACTGAGCATCACTAGTGCCATTTTCAGATGAGAGTATATGACATGATATAAATGAGAAGTCTATACCATATGAGTTCGATATTTAGACCAAATGAACAGAACCACTGAGTAGTTGAGATGGGAAGAGACCTCAGGAGGTCATCTGGTCCAGCTCCTGTGCTCAAGCAGAGCTACTTAGAGCTGGTTGCCTAGGATCATGTCCAGATGGCTTTTGAATGTCTCCGAGGATGGAGACTCTACAACCTCCCTGGGCAAGCTGTGCTGATCACCCTTACAGTGAAAAAGTGTTTTTTTTAATGTTTAAAATCATACATTAAGTCTCAATTTTCATGATCTAGACACAAATCCTCTTGGAAAATAAAAAAAATCATGTTTTGCTCTCCCTCCTTCAAAAACGAGGAAGCAAAATGGATAATTTCTACAAAAGACAAGTAAGTAGAAGAAATATAGAAATCATTTCCCATTGAAATGTTTCCTCAAAACACTTTCAGCCAGAGCTAACTAGAAAGGTAATTTCCTAGCTTTCAGATAATTTGCCTATTCTTTTTACATGCATTTTTGCAACATCACTTCACTTCACCTTATGCATAGAGCATCTCCCTGAAGAAATCTGGAAGGCCTTGTCTTTGATATGCCTCTCACAGCTTGCTGATGCTACGAGGGCAGCAGGAAAGCCAGATGCTGTATGTTAGCTGTATGAGCAGCTGAGGAAAGGCAGAGCTTCATTAAATACCCAAGACATCCACATCTTATTCTGCAGATACTTTATGCATATACATATGCATTTTAAAAGATGAGTATTTAATTTATTTATTTATATATAAGTGCATTTGTGTGTGTGTATGTGTGCATATAGATATATACACACACAACCATATGCATTTAAGCTTATTTTGTTTCTCTTTCATCCTCTTCCTTCTGTACTAGTCTCCTTAGACTGTACACTTGCTGCATCATATGCTGTGCCTGTACTGCTGCATCTTGTCTTAAAGGGGAAAAGAGGGTATTTCTGTAATAGAAATACTAATTTATAACCCAAAATCTGTGTTCAAAGAACACTAAGGCTGCAAAGTCAAGCAGCCAAAGATAGGAAAGACCAAGATTAGGGAGCCCTGTGCCACTTTAAGTCAGTCTCCTTTGTGTACTGCTAATTACCTGATCATACGTTTTGCTTTTTCCTTTTTCATTCCCTCAGTGTATGAAATGTCCACTACTAACTTACTGAGCAACAAGGCAAGGTTGGTTTTGCTCTGAGTGTTCCACATCTGAATTTACATCCTAGCTACTGCACGCTGTTCAAACCCCGCTGCTGAGAAGAAACTGTTTATTATCATTGGTGCTCATCTCTATTGCCTTGGAGTGCCTTATGAGTTTCTGCTCACATCCTCCCTTTGATGGGAGTGATGTCCATCACTGATGGCAACCTGGCCTGGATTTGATGTGGTAAAACTGAGGTAGATTATGGTGAAAAAATTAAAGAACTTGGGGGACAGTGTTCGAGATATACCTAATGTTTTGCATTATCCACCACCAAGTAATACTTAAAATCTCAAACCTCAGCTCCTGAAGACTTCAGCTGGGTGCTCAGCCTTTCTGAAAAATGAGCCCAGAGAGCACCAAGACCTTTAGCCCCAGACCACAGGCCCAAGCTGCTGACTGAGCCATGGGAACCCAGGCATGTGCCTCTGTAGTTATGTTCATGACATGCAGAAAGTAGATCAGTGCTCTCCAAGCTCTCTCCATCCTGTGCTGTGGGTCCTCATTTGTCCTGTGGTTAGAAACCTTGATTGTGCGCTGCTCTGGGTCAGCACATGTCACAGGATCCACAAATGGAGTTTTGGAATAAATTAAATATGAAAATGAATAATGTGCCTTGTGCAGCACTCCTGGGGAGACCTAGTTTGAGACCACTTCTAATTTCATGCTGCTCTTCAATATTACATTATTGCTGCACCGTGGAACGCTGAAGTAAAAACACCAGGCTGCATCCTGAGAGTGGTGGCAGAGGTTTGGGCAGGCAGGGACAGGGAATTAAAGCCGCTGGCACTTGGGAAGGTAGCAGGGGCACTGTGGAATGGGTGAGCTGTCTGGATATTTCATGGAAGTTATTCCCTTTGACACCGTTCCTGGTGTTCAGGTTGGTCTTCTCATCATTAAGTTTCAAAGTCAGTCCTGGGTGTATTTCTGTTGGGCTGCCATTTCCCGTAAAGATTCTCCAGCTTCTCACAGCCTCTGACATCCTCACATCTGTTTGCAGTCACTCTGGGCTCAGAAACTTTTCTCAAGAGAAGGAGCAAATTGGGTGAATTTTTCTAAAAAGAGGTGGACTCCTTGAGCACAATTTGTTAGCATTACAGGAAAAAAAAAAAAAGTGT
>VWZY01004524.1:11134-60001 GCA_013399075.1 Chloroceryle aenea | reverse complement strand
TTTTTAATGGGCTCTCTGGCTCTGCTGTCTGCTTTCTGCAAGCTGCTCCTGACTCAGCTGGCACAGCCAGCCTTTGTGCGTGACTGCGAGAGCCTCTGCGTTTCTTGTGACCTTCGAGTTCAGGCCAACACACAGGGGCTCCCCAAGATGCTGAGTGCTGCCTCAGCTCTGGTGTTTAAGGACTACCTGAGGTGCAGTGTCAGCTGAAGAAGATCACTAAAGCTGCTTTTAGAAACTACCCACAGCTACCCCGTAAGTTTCTCCTTGTAATTAATAGAAGAGATGTGAGCGGGTCTTGGATGGTGCTTTCCAGAGGGTCTACCCCTAGCCTGGACTGGTCCATGGTGTTGTTCCTCCCCAGGTGCAGGACTCTCCACTTATCCTTGTTGAACTTCATCAGGTTTGCCTTTGCCCAGCTCTCCAGCCTGTCCAGATCTCAGTGGATGGCAGCACAGCCTGCTGGTGTGTCAGCCACTCCTCCCAGTTCAGTACCATCAGACCTCTACGTAAGTCTTTTCTACCTTTTGCTAGGTAGGAGGTGCACAGTTTTCCCACATACCTGTCTTCACCTTTCTGATGGCTGTGGACTAGATGTCCTGATCAGGGTCTACACTGGGGCTGGTTCTCCCACTGACCATCAACAAAACTCCTGTGACTTTAAGAAGAGCAGGAGTGGCCTGAGGAATCTGTGACATTCTAATTTCAGGTAAGACTGACTTATGTAATGTACCACCAATTAGAAGTAATTCAGCTTAACATAGAAATTAAAATATATACATGAAAACACCAGGAGGGAAGCAGCTAACTTGGAACTGGATTTTTTTTCTCTACTTCCATAGAGGAAGAGCACTTCATTGCATTTTCTATGGAGAAAAGAAAATGGCCCTTCATATCGGGGTCCACTGACTCCACAGACACTGCAGTCAATCTCTCCTCCTGTTTTTTCTACCACGTCTGGTACAGAACTGGAAATCTGTTACCTGGGCTTCAGGTAACAAGCCAGGAGCATGACATTTAGGCACTTGCCTCTCCAATTTGCCTGCGTTAGGTCAGTGGTGTGGACCACTGTGAATCAATTGCTATTTCCTTTTCTGTACTGTAGCTGGCTACAGCTGCTCAAGACACTTTTAAATATCCCAACAACTCCAGTGTTGTTTACTAACACTTTCTACATTCTCCACTTGCCATTTGGTTGTCTCGATAGTCTCCAATGCCCTCTTTCACTCAGAGGCAGCCAGAGGCTGTGGTTAAGAACCTGTACAGGTGTTGAGGAAATAATCCAGGGCAATTTGAGGAGCATCTAAAAGCTGTACTGTTTATTTTCTGTACACATGGGCTGCTTATCACAACCGCCTGGAAAATTCCACACAGGCAGTTGCTCCAGAATGAGGCTTTGTGACAGTGTGAGAAAAATGCTTTTTTCATCTGATTCACTGGCAGTAGGTCTCCAGTAGGTAAAAGTGTGTTTGGCTTACAGTAAGAAGGTAGAAAGATGAGAGAAAGCTTTAAATTAAAATGGGAGCTTTACTGGCATAAAAGATTAACCCACATTTCTGCTGTTGGTGGCCAGAAACCTGCATCCTCGCCATGACCCCAGCTCCTACCATCAGCTTATGCTTGTCTGGAGTTTCGTTGTGTGTAGGTTACAGGTGCAGGTGTTTGTGCCAGGGTTGTGTGTCAGTGCAGCTCGGTACACAGACAGTTTACACAGAAATGCCCTCACACGGGTGCAAAGCACTTGCTTTCTCTGCTACTTATTCCTCAGCTCAGCCAAGGTGGTGGCACTGGCTCGGTGGAAACCCACAGGTCTTGGGGCAGAGGCGTGCTGGGGAAGAGGAGGGTGTTGCTGTGGCTGGGAAGGGGAAGGCAGAGCACGCCAAGTGAGTGCCCAGGGCAGGGCGTACCTGTGGATGGTACCCAAAGGGCCCAAGGCTGTGCCAGGCTGAGCTGCCAAGATCTGCCCTCTCCAACTCTTTCACAATAACAAACCGGAATCCAAGGCAATAAATGAGGCTGGGACTGGGGTGAAGTGGCCTGTTCTGTGCCTGAAGCATCGTGTGGGGCCACTGCCTCAGAAGCAGCGTAAGCAAGGAATCATGAACCAGGAAAGCAAGAGCTCCTCCCTGTGCCTTGCTTCTTTCTGAGGTACAGGTGATGTGCTCTTCACCCCTACTACATCACTTCTGTTTCTTCTGAGAGGTGCTCTGAGATGGCTGAAAGACCACTGAAAACCCTGTCCTTTCACCTAGTCTCTTTGACAGAGCAGTGCAGTACTCTGTGCCCAGCCTTCCCCTTCCTTCTCCACCTCAGCCTCCAGCTTTTTCTTGTGCAAACATGTGTGGGGTTGAGAACAAGCATAATCCATGTGACAGGAGCCGCATGGCCATTCCTGGGTGACCTCGAGCATCCACGCTGCAGCACCTGATGCTAGTAAGGAACAGGGATGCTGTGGCTCTTACAGTTCTTTTAATCCTGCAAATGGCTTATGTGTGGAGAGTTCCTCTCCTGCTATATCCCTGGTCTGCTGCACAGCCACAGTGATAAAGAACTAGACTCTTTAAGGACACATCCCACCACTGCTCAGAGATAGTTCAACTAGACAGATGTCTAGGCTAAAAATCAGCACACCCGACTGCATCAGTAGATCAGCATGCAGTGCAACACACTAATGCAAGGAATCACAGGTGTCTCTGGAAGTTATCCCCAAACCATTTGGCTGTCAGAAGAGGATGACTTTCCTGCAGCTGTTCCACACCCTCCCATAGTGACTGGTGTGCTCCTAAGAAAGTTTCCTGCACCAGCACCTGGATTTGAATTTTGCTCTGCAGTGTAAACCTCTTCACCTCGGCTTGGCTCTGCTGCCTCCTTTAATGCAAGCTCCATTTTTACAACTGGTTTAGCATGATCTATCACATCACTATTATCTTTCTTATTAATCACATCTGACATTCACTTGGCATATTTTAACAACCTTAGTGGTGAGATTTGTGTTCTCATTTGACCTCAGTCTGTCGAGGATGGGAGGACAGGGAGTCCTTGAACAAGCCTCAGCCTTAATGATAAATACTGAACAGAAGAGACCTCTTTTCTTTATGACCTCTTGTCATGTTCTGTAAGAAATTATGGGGGAGCCTAGTATTATTAGGCTGAGTGTTTGTGCCAAATGCCACAGGACCCATTGCCTGGGCTCAGCAGGCACTGTCAGGACACGCACCAGATCACACTACACTGCACAGTACTACACTGTCTGTTTGCCCACTTCTTTCTGATTCATCCGTTCTTTCCCAGCTCTCTCTACGTCCTGCTGGTAGGGTTGAGAAATTCACCCCAGTCAGCACCTGCCACCACTTTATGAACCTCTCCGAAGCTGCCCTGCCATTGATCCTGTCAAGTTTCACGAGTAAACATGGAAGATGGGTTACCTTACATTTCTAAAGGGATTCACAACAACACTGGGAATTGTTATTTCAAAAAATGACAAAAAATTAAAGACCTAAAGCTGAATGGAAACTAATCCACTACAAGACTAAGAGGCTGCCCATCCTCACTTCTGACACCTCCTAGACTGTGAATTCTTCAGGGCACAAAAAGCCTCTTTCTTCTGTGCTTTGTAAAGTAAAGCAGGCTCTTGGAGTGCTGGATACCTGCTGAAGGAAACCAGGACACCTATCTCAAAGCATTTACCTGGGTAAGGCTCCTGCATGCCTTCCAAAAATGCTTTCCAATTCAGGATTTAGCCCATGTATTGTGATTTCTTATAGCACACATGGGTCCTGAGATGATCTGAACTAAAATTGTGTCTAGGAGATCTCTGCTCCTGCTTGTGTTCCTGGTGGGGCAATAGTCTTAGTGTCTGTAGCTCCCATATGATTGCAACTTGCTGCACAGGCAGCAATTATGGATGAGGCCTGAGCTGCCTGGCCAAATGGCTGCCTTCCTGGGTCTTGTTAAGCATCTGTGGACAACTGGATGTATGGAATGTGCTAACGAACATATTCCCTGGCGCCAGGCTTGTCCTACACTTACATCAGTCACATGATGGAGCCAGGATATATCGGCTGAGTCACATAAAGGCCTCAAGTGTGGGATTGACTCCAAATGCTGAATCTGTACCTCCCCCCTGCACAGAAGAACTTGGGGAGGGAGGGCTGGAATATAAGGAGTTTCCTGTAGCTGCCTTGTCAAGGCCACCTTGTGAAGAGGAGCTCCTGGAAAGCTAAGGCCACGTCTCCTCACATTTTCCTACATCACCATAAGGCACTAGAGAAGATGTAAGTAAGACCAGGCCACATTGTCCAGGGGCGATGGAAGGTGAAAGGCAGCTGGACTAGTTGCTGTGTGCTACAGTCCTAGCCCATGCACATGAGCTTGACTTTGGTCTGGGGCACACACAGTGTTCACTCCTCTCAAGCCCACTGGCAATTTGGCAGGTTGTCAGTAAGGGGGATACAAACCTCCCACGGGGTGTCTGTACCAAGCACGTTAGACCCACACAGCCACATATCCACACATACCAGGCTAGGCTGTCCTGGAAGAGGTTCCCATTATGTATTTTTTCCCCTCCCTCTGATGACACATTTTGGAAACCACAAAGCTGCTTTGATCTGGACGACATCAAGAGTCATGCTGTGCTGTGGGTTTTCCTTTTCAAACTCTTGGCAATTATGCACACTGCCAGCTATGCCTCCCCTGGGGGCCACTGCTTAGAGGTCCTCCAAATGGCTGGGTGCTTTCATACAGCTCTGAACCTTTTTTCTTCCTATGACCTTCATCCACAGAAGTTTTGCTTTTTCTCAAGTCTTGGCTGCTTTGGATGGCTGCAGCTGGTAGTATACTTGTGTCTAAACTATCCATGTGTACAGGAACTTGACCTGACGTGAGCCTTGGAGCTGCTGATTCCTTCCTCACGTTCCTCCTCTGCAGGCAGGCCAGCACACAGAGCTTTTGTAATGTGGTGCTCCTGTTTCATGGCCCACGCGGATCAAACAGAACTGGACAGACTAAGCCATGCTTCATTGAAAAGTCTTCTCTGGCTTAGGGTTCAGGGCAGGAGAAATGATCCAGTGTGGTGCTACCACCTGTCTGAGAAGTAATACTTGGAGGTCTTCTTCTTTAAATGGAGAATTTGGCTTCAGCTGACCTGGGTTTGGTCACGTTGCTGTCTACAGGGCCGCTGCTTTGGGGTTTGGTTCGAGTTGTTGGAGCAGATGGTGTACAGGAGGTTGTGTGCTAGCTTCCTGCCTGTTCCTGCCTGCAGCCCGATGTGGTCCTGGAATATCCTTCTGCTGATAACCATGAGGCACCAGCAGAGCCAAACCATTCTTCCTGGCAGCCTGTCTGGGAACACTGTCCCTGCTGTCCAGCAAGAACATTGGAGAGGCTGTTTAAAGACAGCAAAAATAATCTTTTCCAGGCTGCCCACAGGACAGCATTGCAGGAGCCAAAATGGGCTTCAAGCACAGAAAACACAGCTTTTCATGGTTTTGTTCTTGACCTCATTGGAAAGAAGGGCAAGTTTTCAGCTGCCACCAGCTGCTGAGTGCTCTGGAGGAATGTAATTGGTGGTGTTCACCCATTTCGCCATGGGCAGTCATCCATGCAAAAGCCACCACCAGCCACCTCCACACCGAGGCTACGTGACACCAGTCCACGGACTGCTGATGGCACCACAGGGTGTGGTGTGCCTCAACAGCTCTTTCGGGGGCACGCCAGGGCCTTCTGTGCCTATTAGAGGTCTCAAAGCCAGGGAGCAGCTCCCTGCCTGGGCTGGTGGCCAGGAAACCTGTCTGACCTTTATCACAAGCCATCAAGTGTCAATCAAAGGACACTACTAACGAGGACTCAGCTCGCTCTCTGAGAACGTGCAGTTGTTAATCCTTCAGGATGTCTCTCCTCACCTGCTTTTTCCTGCACCACTGCACAGAGGCAAATTTGCTTTCTTTCTGCCATCCAGCGAGTGCCTGCTCACACTCCAGAACATTCCTCCTCTGCCCTTTTTTCCTGATTTCCTAAAGGGTTCCAGTTTCTCCAAGCTCAGTTGCTTTCCCCCCTCCCGCTCCTCTGCCTTTCTGGGCTGTGCTCAGCAACAAGTGTGAGCTTTGTGAAACTCCTGTCTCCAGTCAGGAGTACCAGGTATCATCCCTTCTGCCCAACTCCACCCCAGCAAGGAGGATGTAAATAATGCAGGAGCTGATGCCAGATGAGGTTCAAACATGCACAGCTCTGAGCTGTTATGTGCTCTAAGGTTGGTGAGGAGCCACTTTACAGCTACTTAGGATTTTTGTGTTCTCTTACCAGGGACTTCCACCCGAATGTGCTCAAAAGACAACATCTTAATTAGTCACAGTCCCTCATTTCCACTTCTGCTTTGCTCAGCCTCGTTGGTTAAACAGCTGAGGTCTCCCTGGACCAGGGTCATAGCAAAGCCAGTGGGAGGTGGGCTGGCCGTGGAGATTTTTCACTGCAGGAGGGCGAGCAGAGAGGCTTCAGGTAAAAGGGGAGGATTATTCCCATCTCCCATTCTCTCCCCTCCCTGAGAAGTGCCCTGAATTACACAGCTGAAACCATCCTCATCTTGAGGCATACGGATACCTCCCTGCCTTGACTGCAGGACAGAGAAGTTCACCCGAGGCAAGATGTTGCCACTGGGGAAATGAAGCAGCCATTTACTCTGCCTCATTTTCAGGTTTTCCTATGATGTGAAATGACGGGCAAGTCAGGCACAACACAAAGCAAATCGTCTCTGAAGCTATCAAAACTGCCAATTCTGGACACTTCTGTGTTCAGCTATTACAAGTAAGCTCTTCTAAACCTTTCCCTGTCTTTGTTGATGTCACTGCTTGCTTCCTGAGACATCAAAAAGCTTGCAATGCTCTTTTTTCTTTCCTTCTGCACAGAAGTCACCTGTGCCTCTCGCTGCCACATGCTGCTCTGTTTCTAGCACACTTGACACATGCAAGTCAAATGCTTTCTCTGCTGCTTCTGAGCTTGTGCATCATAAGCACACTTATGCATGTTGAGTGCACTTCTTCACGGTCCAGAGGGACAGGGCAACACAACCTAAAACCTATAAGGGCCCGTGAGGAAGGCTTTGGTTTGCAAATCAGCTCTCCAGGGATGACTCAACCCCAAGGCAGGAATGTGCTTAAATGGAGGGACACTCTCCTGAAATTGCTATCCATCCCAGGTTGGAAACATCAGGCAGCCAGAATGAATGTCAGAGGATTAAACAATGGAGATGTCAACTCTCCAGACTGTTTTAAGATTATAAAGAATATTTTAAAGTTATAAATAAGGTATTTGGGGAACAGAAGAGGCTGAAAGGCCCATCCTTCTGGCTGGTCTCCATTCTCCCCAGAACTGGGATTGCATATGGGGGTCAAAGCAGGACTCCTTGTCTCAGGACATTGCTTTTCATGTGGGAGAAGTCGAAGTTGAGGGTGCTGGTGGGGTTGGGAACCAGGCCTTGAACTGTGGGGTGAGGCCTGAGCACAGCATTTGTCTCATTCACGGCCCTTCGCATTGTGCCGGGGTCTTGGCAGCTGCATCCTGCACTGGGATGTGGGGAAAACCACTGCAAGCTCAAAATTCAGCTGAAGCCATTCAGCATTTGCCATAGCTTTTTGGGTTATGTCACTTGGCAGATTCTAACGATTTTTCATCTCCTCTTCTTGTACAGAAATTCTGTCCCTCACTAAGTTGTCACTTCACTCCTAGTGGTAGCTCCAGGATGTTTTTCTCTCAAGAACCAGAACTAAAAGCAATACCTTTGTTTAAGTTAATCTTCCTTTGGGTGGACTGAGTCATTGCTGCTCGAGTTACGCTGTTCTTCTCTTGAGATCAAGTGCAGGCTAACACAGGCACCAAGCAGGGCCCAGGGGGGACACTGTCCACATGGGGGGCAGAGGGGAAGCAGCCCAGCAGCACTCCTCTCCCTAAGCACGGCCACTGCCTTCTGCCAGGGTGAGGGCAGGGTGGGCCGAAGGGACCTGTGTGTCTCCCATGGTGAGTCCACAAAGGAATGGGCATTTTCTTTAGCTTTGCAAGAGGGAGAGGCTTCTGGCCTGGCCATCGACACCCAGGATGCCTCTCATCACTTTAGAGGGCACTGCCTGGGGAAAAAAAATCAAGGGCAATAAAAGAAAAACACTTGTCAGTGCCCAAAGCCCAGGCAGGAACAGAGCGTGCAGACCTCTGACAGTCACTCAGGAAGTAAAATGACAAGCCCCAGAGCTTGGTGAGCCTGGAGATCCAGGCTCAGGACTGGGCACACGAGAGTAGGAGAGTGATTTCATAAAGACATGAGGATTACAGGGAGTGCTGCTAGCCTTTCATTTGGCTGATCTTTCTCTTTGTCCCTTAGGGGACACCCTGCATCCTGGTTTGAGTGAGAACAGAACTAATTCTGTTCAGTGATTTTANGGTTGGGGTGCAGACCAAGGCCACTGCTGGATCTTGTGCACCACATTGGGGGTGCAGAAAGTGAAAGGCAGCACCTGCAGGGAGGATTGGACAGGGTAGGTGACCCCAAACTGACCAGCGAGGGATCCCAGCCCAGACACAGCATATTCAGTATAAAGCAGAGGGATCTGGAAGGTCAAACTGTCAGACAGAAAGATACCCAGACATCGAATTTAGCAGCAAATTTACCTCTGTCATACAGAGCCTAGACCTGCAACTCTGAAATGTGCTGCCCTAACAAATACTGGGGTTTCCCAGTATGGACACTAAGAACCTGAAGCATTCCCACACACTTCTCTGGAATCCTTTTTGGATCTGCTTTTTTTTCTATTATAGTGTGTTTTGTGTCTGAAGTGATACTGGCTATTGTTAGTAAAGCACTTGGATGGCTCCTCCATCAGTGTTTGAGAAAACAGAGACAAAACTGGGGAATCAGGGAGGGAAGCTGAAAGAGAAGAGGCTTTGCATTTCATTTAATGCTGTATGCTAATACTCGCCATGTCAGAAGGTGAAGCAACATCATCTACATCTGGAGAAGAAAAGGAAATAGCTGTAGTTCCATTTTCAAATCCCAAAGCTTTATGAAGTGACAAATGGTGTTTATCCTATCTGGAAAAAATGTTATCCTTAATTGTAATACTGTCACTGCTGCCAGTTCTCACAGCTTCAGTGTGTGGCTCATGACAAATGCTGTCTTTTCAAGCCCTGTTTTGATTATACATGAATCTCAACAATGCTTTTTTTTCTTTTTAACCTTCAAAGTGTATCCCAGAGAAGAACCTGAAGGCTGAAAAAGTGGAAGGCAGAGAATTCACTATATATTGATCTCATATATATATTAATCTTATAATTTATATATATATTAATCTCATAATTTTAATGAAGTGTGATCATTTCTTCTTATCTTTCAGTTTTCCAAGTTCCCAATACAACACTCAACAGGAAGGCAAAATGTATAGACATACATAGATCCATCTCACTTCATTTGTTGCTGCAGTGTCTCTGCAGAGAACATCCTTTGGTTCTGCATTTATCATATTTTTTTTACACACCCACTGGGCCCTTACACCTCTAGAAGGTGTGGGAATATGTAACTATACTGCTGTTTGTTCACCCAGTTACACTTCCTGGACTAGTCTGGGAAAATTCATGCCATAACACCCCAAAGAGTTTTCATACTGTAGGGTCACGAGGAGAAACTTTTTCTGGGAGACATCTAATGTGGTTAAAAAAGCCAAAAAGAACCTGAAAAAAAAACCAGCTCTTGTATCTCAGCAGATGCTGGGTCAAGATACAGAGAAACTAGAAATGAAGAAAGCTTCCAGAAGAGGATTCTTCTGATGTTGAAGAATGGTGAGAACATGGAGGTAAATCTGATGCTTAGATGGAAAAGGTTGGTGCATATATTTCACCATATATATTTTTGCTGAGCATCAGAGAGCATTAAAAAGGGCAACTGCCCATCTCATAGTTTCCTGGAAGTGCTGGGCACTCACTCACAGGCAGGGCAGCAATGCTTCTTAGTTACTGATCCACCACTGCCACTGTGCATCACTTCTTGGGACCAAGGGGGTGATGCAAGAGCAGGAGAGGACTCTTCCATCACCCAGACAGCTACAGCCAGCATTGCCCTGTCACAGTCAGCTTGAGGGAACACGGTTGCAGGATGCAGGAATGTCTGACTGGGGGGTCTTTACTTGAAATAGACCTCAGTCCAGTCCAAATAAACATCTGAATGCTTAGTCACAGAAAAAAAGTTGTCAATGTGATGGTTTCACATGCTGGAATTTGAATATTTCTTGTAAATATTAGTCTAACTTCATTCCTTTGAATGTCGAGGAGCCTTGCCACAGGGGAACACAGTTTATGGTCACACTGGCACTCTTCCTGTGACAAACAGAAAAGCAGAAAAAGCAACCAACCCAGGGAGATAAAGATATTCAGAAAGGAGGTGAGCTATGGGAGTAGCCAGGGGAGTGGGACAGAGGACAAACCATGTTTCTGTCACCTGAGCTCCTGCCAGCTCCAGGTATTCACAGGAGCTGAGGTTTGCCTGGAGACACCTCTGTGGGAGTATAACCCCTGGGATGCTTTTGACAGGTTGGCTGATTTTTGCCCTTTGTTTTCTCCCCTCCAGACTGGGAGCCTGTTCTGCTAGTGTGCTGAGCACACTCAGCTCTTCCTACAGGCTGTAGCTGAGGGCATTCTGTCGTTGATGGGAGGTGCATCCTTGGACCAAGATAAACAGCTCCATTACTATGGCTCCAAGATGAGAATTTTGACGCTTCTCCCACTTGGAAGGTCACTGCTGAGCTGGCTCTCATTTCTATCTATAAAGACCTTTGAGATCTTTGTTTGGAACATGCTGTGGAAGCATCACACTTTGTAGATAACTGCTCTGAAAGGAAAATTCAGCAGAAGCCTAGCCAGCAGAAGATGCTGGACTCTCTGTAAATGAGTCCCTCACACATTTTGCCTGTCAGTCTGTGGCAGGGAGCACGTGAGTGAGCACTCACCTCTCAGCCCCCTTGCAGTGGCAGATGGCTAGGGTAGGTAGTCATCTAGGCTATCCCTTACTTCTGGGCTCAAAAGGAGCCAAATTATCAAGCTGACAGATGATTTAAACTGCCTGGCCTTTCCCAGCTCATTCCAACAGAAGGACATTTGAGAGTGGTCTCACCAGCAGCTCAGCACATTGAAAGGACAGCAGGCGCCATCAGAGATGAGCAGTGGGAGCTACTATTTGGTTTGGGGATGGCAGGGTACCAAATGCCCTTCTATCAACAACCATGAGACATACAGATCATGGGGCAACTAGATTCCCTCTAGGATTTCAAGCAAAGGCTTTGTGGTGGCTGTATTTGCCAGACAGCTGTGGGCTGTGAACTAGACACCACCAGTTTTACAAAGATCAGAGCTACTGTCGAAACTCGAGGGTGCTGGGACACTGCTGGTGTGTGGGATTCAGACCAACACCCTTCATGGCATTGCCAATCCCTCAATCCACACAAAAAATATCACAACTATCCACGTATCCCCCTGTCCAGTCAGCTAGCTCTTGTTAGTCCTCTTTCTGGCCCACGCTGTCAAGTGTGGTCAGTGTAGAAGGATGAGTGGCAGGACTGGTTGGATGAGGCACGAAGGGAAGACTGCAAAGCAGCAACAGGAGGGCAACGCATCACTCAGGAAGTAGAAGCACTATGGTCCCAGCTTCTGCTCCTTTTCTGCACATGTTCAGGAAATGACAGTGGAAGAAGCTGAAGCCATAGTCCCATAATGTCTCTGGGGGCAGTTTGATCCTGCACAGCCCTGGATCTTTGTTCTGCAGTGGTGCTTTCCCACATACATGGATCTGCAGCAGCTGAAAACCAGGCAGGTCTAAGGATAGAACAGGTGTAAGAGCTTGGGCCGTACCTCACGTTCCCAGCAGAGTCCACACCTATCTAGAGCAATGCACAGAAATCAGCAGATTCCCTTCAGATTTACACCAGAACAGGAAAGCAGAAGCTCCTGAGAAGTTCATGTTCCCAGCAGAGCTAAGCACTTTAGTACAAAGCACACCCGCCCTTTTCTCTGGCCTCTTTCTTTAGAATGACTCACACAGATTGCTGCTTGCAGTTGCCTTCCATCCCTCCATGAGTCTGCTGTGATTGAGCTGTTCTCATTTTGAACTCCCTCAGAGCATGCAGTCAATCCCAGCAATGGCTGAAACTAATCAAACCAGCATGATAACATTTCCAGAGATGCTTGATACACGTGATGCTCAGCCACCTTTCTCTGCCGAGTCGTCACGCAGCTTCTCTGCAGGAACTCTAACACTGGTGGGACAGCAGGCATGGGAATGTTTGCCACCATCTCCAGTGAATCACATTCCAACCAAGTGGTTTTTACCACGTTACAAAGAAACTATGACATGCTATGCACATGTAGAAACTGTTGGGAGTATTCATCTACTGGGCCAGATGGTACAGGGCTGGTGGCCCCAAAAATCATGGCTCTCTGCTAAAAAGAGGATGTCCTGTCTGAAACAGGAAGATGCAAAAATGGGAAAGGTAAAAGGTTCAGCATCTCCAAAGATGTTCAGTAGGTGGAGCAGATGTGGCAGAAACTCTTCTGCTTAGACCTGGAAAATTGAGTGAGGGTCCTGTTTAGGAGCTCAAGTAGAAGCTTGAGTGGAGAAACAGATATGGAGATGGTGAGAAGAGCAGCTGATGGGGAGAACCAGGGACATGGGTCTACAGCTCAGTCTGGCTTTTTGCAATAAACAGCACAGATACTTGGCCAGGGCAACAAGCTGCTTTAAATGGGGAGAGAGGAAGGAAAAGGAAAAGGCAGGTTTTGTCGATTAGAAAGTTCCACCGTGTTTAGCAAAGGGCTAAAGAAAGTATGGGATGAGGAAAGACTTGTGAGGGGGAAGGCTGCCAACTGAGCTGTGATGGCACAGTAAGAAACCTATTTTGGGGCTTGTGCAAGTATTGGGAGGCAGTTCTTAAAAATTCTAGGGAAAAGGGAAACCAAAGCAGCAAGATCGAGTGAAATCTCTTCTCTATCGGATTTTGTGAGCAGTAACAACTCAAGTTACAAATGAAGATTATTTGTGTTCAAGATTCAGCATGCTACCTTTTAATTTCCAGTGAGAGAATTTCCAGTGCACATCTGTGAATGATCTAAGAAGTCCTACAGCAAAAACAGGAAAGATGAATGATGACATTAACCAGTAAAACAAAACGAGGCAAAAAAAAATCCAAAGACGACCAAAAAATTCCTGTTTGGAAGGAAACTCAAAACAAAGGTGTTTTCCCCCCACTTTTTTAATACATTATAAAGAGCATAAAGGGCACACATATAATATCTTTTCCTTTGGGACACAACTGCAAACCACATGATGGCAAAAGACACTCAAAACAAGTTGGCCAGAAGACTGGAGCAAATGCCTGTCTCTGATGGAAATGTTGCTGAACCTCTGCCTTTTCTCAAGGAAAAGCTCCAGCACTTACTGCACACCCACGGACTGATCAGTCCTTGGCTCAAGAGAGACAGAGCAAAAACCTGACTTCCTGCAGAACACAGGGTTCTTAGCTATCCACAGAGCCTCCTGGGCACAGGGTGTGATGAGATCAGAGCAACGCTCCCGGTCCCTGTGACAACAAGTTCCTTTGGGGGATACCAACGCCATCAACAAAGCCTTTGGCTTCTGGGAAGCAATTTTCTTTTTAGCAAGTTGCTCCCTCACTGCCAGGTAACCAGATTTCACAACACAAGGAAACAGCAGAAATGCTCAGTGAGCTTTATGTACCAGTCTTTCCTGCTGAAGACATAAGGGAGAGCCCCAACCCCAACATATCCTTGATAGCAATTCATCAGAAGTGCTAAACCAATCTGAACTGAATTCACAGGACGTATGGGACCAAGCAGATGAACTGGAGACCAGTAAACCAGCAGAGCCAGGCATGTTCAACAAGGCCAAGTGCCAGATCATGCACTTCAGTCACAACAACCCCAGGCAATGCTGCAGGGTTGGAGAAGAGTGGCTGGAAAGCTGCTTGGTGGAAAGGGACCTGGGGGCATCGGTGGACAGCCTNGCATTGAACAGGCTGCCAGGGAGGGGGTGGAGTCACCATCCCTGGAGGGGTTTAAAAAACAAGTAGCACTTGAGGGTATGGTCTAGTGGTTAGGGAGATGTTGGGATGAAGGTTGGACTTGATGATCCTAGAGGTCCTTACAACCACAACAATGCTGTGATTCTACAATTCTACCATCATTCATGATAGTTCACACATGAAGCTGCAGGACTGCTGCCAGCATGTGTAAACTGTCACCCATGTCCTCCGTGCTGGAGGAGGGCACAGTTGTCAGTGTTGATCCCAGCTAGAGGGGCCTTGGGGAACAACAGACCAATGAGCCTGACTTCAATCCCTCCTATGACAGCAGAGCCATAAGATCATTGTTCACCTGGGAAACGAGGGAAAGAAGTCAATATGATTTCTGTAAGGGACAACCCTGCCTCTCTAGTCTGCTGGAACTCCCTGGGGGTGGTAACAAGTATCTGGATTTTCAGATGGTTTTTGACAGTTTCTCAACAGAGGCTATGATGATACTAAGTCACCATGGACTGGAGAAAAGGTCCTTTCATGATTTGAAAGTGGAAAGGAAAGGTTAGGGCTCTACTGTGACTCTTCAGGATGGTGCAGAAGCAGCAACAGAACTCCCAGGGATCAGTTCTGGGTCTGGTATTATCCCCCATCTTTACCAGCAGCCTGGAGTAAGGGTGTCTGTCATGGGACACCCAGATTTGCAGTCCTGGAAAGCTGTATTTGTCTAGGGCAATGCTGAGCTGGTGAAGAACCCCAGGAGGACTTAACAAAACCAAGGGAGGAGGCAGAAATGTGGCAGATGAGCTTCAGCTCACACAAAGGTAAAGATGAAGTCTTGGGTAGAATAAACTAAATCATGTTTACATGGTGCCAAACTCACAACTGGCAGCCACCACTCAAGAAAAAGCTCTTGGAGACCTCATTGACAGCTCCCTGAAAACCTCAGCTCGGTGTGCTGTGGCAGCTAGAAAGCCAGGAAAATGGTGAGTGTCCTTAGGGAGGCTACTGAGAAGGCAGAGGGCACCATATTGTTGCTGAAGCTTGGTGCACCCATGCCTGGGGTAGTGTGTCTGGTGTGGTCTCTGCATCTGAAGAAGGATACAGCAGGTAAACAAGGGCAGCTGAGAGGGCCAAGGGCCTCAGTTGCCTTATGGGGAAAGCCAGGGTTGTTCACATGAGAGAGGAGGTGGCTGGGCCATGACCAAGTGGTACAGAAAACTCACTGAGCATTTCTGCTGTTTCTTTGTCTTCCCTGAGTGCCCTTTACAGATAAGTCACCAGTCTAATTGGCTTTTGCTATATAAAGAGCTATTTGCTATCAGTCCTTGCAAGGCTCAATTCACATTCTTTTTTAGCCCTTTGGATTTCTGGTACGTGGTTGATTTCTGTACATGTTTTATGGGCTTTCCTCTTGTCCTAATTTGGGTAAGCTTTCCATTTTTTAAACATTAACTCACTGTCTGTGATAGCATCATTAATGTTCCCATCGAGCCATGAAATGGCCTTTTTGGCCATATTGGTTTCTTTTTGTATTATGGCACAACTTCCACCTGGGATTTGAATACAGTATTTTTTAACAGCATCTAGGCTGTCTGTTTGCTTCTTCCTTTGTGGACTGCTCTTTTAAGGTTTCCTTTTTTACTTTTTTTTTTTCTTCTTTTCTTTTTCTAAATCTCATTTTGACCTACCTCTCTTGAAACTGAATATCCACATGCTAAATATGCTTGGGTTGTTCTCTCCCATTGCAACACTGACCTAACTGTACTGTGATTATTATCACAGAGCTGCCCCCAGTATCATCTAAAGTAGGTTCTCTGCACATACCAAATCCAGAAGAGCAATTTTTTGTGGGTTCTATAGCTAGTCTCTGCATCTTGTGTTGATGAAGCATTGATCCAAATGTGGGTAACTAAAATTATCTTTTTTGAGAATCTGTCCCAATCTTTCTTGTAAGCCCCCTTTCAGCAATTGAAATGCTGGAGCTCTCAAAGAGCTCGGCACTGCCTGGTCAGGTTTGTAATTCATGGCACTCCTTCTCCTTGTACAGATCCATGTAAAGATCCCCTCTGGTTAGTACTCACAAGACTGCATTTGGAGTACTGTGTCCAGTTCAGGGCTCTTAGTGAAAGAAAGACATTGACAAATAGGAGAGAGTCCAGTAGAAGGCCACCAAGATGGTCACAATGCCACAGCACACGTGGAAGAGGGACTGAGAGAACTGGATTTGTTTAACCTGAGGGAAGTGAAAGCTGTGGGGAGTCTTCGTGCTGCCTACATCTACCTAGCAGGTGGCTACAGCATGAGCCACATGCTTGTGGAACTTGCATGGCAAAACGAGAGTAGATGTGGTTATAAGTTGCAAGAGAAATTCCAGCTAGATGTATGGAGAAAAAAGGAACTGGAGTACGTAACCAGTGGAACATATTGCCCAGAAAGGTGGTGGGATCTTCATACTTGGAGATACTCAGCACATAACTGAACTAGGCCTTGAGAAACACAAAGTAAACTTTGAAATTAGTTATGCTTTGGGCAGTAAATCTTCCTCCACCCTTGCTTCCAGCACACCTTTCCCTGGAAGCTCACCTATAACTTGTGGCAAGGTAATTGCCTTCTCTGGGCATAAGCATTTGTGAAGGCCAGGCTTCATTACCAGTCAGGGCAGAGAGCACACTTAATGCTGGACATCTCTGGTGACAGAACAAGTCTGGCACCTCCCAGTGCCTCACGGTGCCCGGAAACATAAAGCTGAGTGCCCTCCAGAGCAGAGACAACAAGTCCAAGATGAGCAACTCTTCCACTGCAAGGCAAGATGGAAAAGACTCCAGAACAAACATGACAACATTGCTCCTTTGCAAACAAGCTAATCCCTGCTTTTCCATCCTTTCATGTAACTCGCCCACCACAGAAAGTTCCTAACTAGGACTTGGAAAGTAAAATGTGCATTAAATGAATAGGTTGGAAAAGGGAACATCTGTTTGTGAGTAACTTCGTGTTCTCTACATATGATAATGGTTATGGATTAATGTGCAGAATACTGAACTTGTTTACAGCTCCTAGGAGCTGTATGTTTTGAATCATTAATAAGGAGTGGTTTTAAATGCAGGATTTCTCATCAATATGAGCGTTGCTGTTTCCCTAAATAGGTGCAATTCAGTTTGCAAATTAAATACCAGTGAGATTCACTTAATGCTGCTCTTTTAGCAGCCACAGAGAACAACATTTTTATTATCAATCTGCTCTGCTTGCTGTGTTGATATTCATGACAGTTACCTGGTGAAAACAGAACCATTTACACATGAGCTCTAAAAGATACTCCAGGTGTAATCTGCCATGACACCAAAGGAAGTAGGAAATAATTGCTGGGAGGGGGTGGGTCTGCTTGTTTACAACAAAGCTGGGAAACTTAGAACTTAAAATGAAATTATTCCTATCTCAGAATATCTACCTATTTACACTTCTTTCTCCTTAGAGCAGGGTAGCCCTCTCTAATGCAGCTGGGCCAACCAGAAGATTAATGGAGAGGCCTCTGCATCTCTAATGCTCTGCCTTAACAAGTTTTCCATGATCTAATTCTCACCTTACCCAGCTCAGCTCTTTCTTCTCTCCTTGCTTTAGAGATCCATTCTATTGTGAGGATATTGCCTTTAAAAGCAATACAAATAACTTTTTAGTAGAAGCATGTATGTGTAAATCCCAGCTAATCATTACACTGACTTAGGCTCTGGCTGGTGTAAAATGGGTCTTTGTAGAGCTGTGGATTTGCTGAGCTCCCTACACACAGCACATGGCATTTGCTTATTTCTCCCCTCCTCTTCATGCAATATTGCCTCTGCCTCGAGGCTTATTTTCTCCAGATTGCAACATGAGCCCCCCAAATGCCACCACTCCTGTGTGTGACTGGGAGGTCTGCATTCCAGCTCCCCATCTGAAGCCGGTCAGAGCTGGGAGTGAGAACAGTCCATGACATATTCCAGTAGGAATGTCTTTTAAAAAGAGGTTTTTTGGCAATGCTCCAAACACAGCAAGTGCGGGACGGGGATCTGATTTCACCTCTAATGCAAGAAATACTCATGTGAAAACTTCTCTTCCAGAGAAGAGATTGCAACGATAGTTAAAAGTTATAATTAGTTTTCTGGAGTTATCTGATTTTGATAAGCATACACATGCACCACACCCACGCATAACCACACTCACACCCTGTTAAGGCTGAATTAACCTGAAGGGAATTGGGAGTGGATTTTTTCCTGTGTCAGGAAAGATACTCCAAACTACTTGGGGATGGCTGGACAAGTTTATCAGACAAAACAAGATGATAAGAAAAAAATACTAAAATCACTAGAAAGTTCATGTGACTGTGTTTTGGTTTTCTTATTACTGCCTTCTCCAGGGCACTTTTTGATGGGGGAAGATTCGAGCTGTGATGAGGTCTCTGAGGAAGTCAGCCCAGGCCCACTGCCTGGCAGGTTGACCTCTCCAAGACAAACTTTAAGCCAGCTTCCCATTTGTTTCATAAAACTAGCCCATCTCTACTTGCCAGTTCTTAAGAAAGACCTACCATAAATAAGGCTAGGAAACAATATTTACAAATGCTAGCTACTAAAAATCAGCAGACCAGCAGAGCCATTTGCTTCAGATCATCCCACAATGTTTCACACATCCTTCACCTGCTAGCCCTCAGGTGCTCCCTAACTGTTGCAGTACCCCCAAGCATGTCACCTCTCCCCTTGCCAACACCCTCTGTGGTCCCTGGGTCCCATTACCTTAGTCTATCAGAACTGGTTTATTAAAACTGTACTGATCTCAAGTGATCATTCCCAACCAGTACCACCCAATTACAGCTTCAGTCTCAGACCTATACCCCAAAGTTGTGGATTGTATACCCCAAAGTTAGGGATAGTTTATGAGTGCACAGGCTGGTCTCCTGAAAAATCAGACCTAGAACCCTTTCCTTGTCTGTGTCCTTAGACTTTCAGAGCTACCACAGTAAGTAGCATAAGGGGCTGGCCACAGCCACTTCTCATTGTTGCAGAAAGGCCTGGGCTCCCTTCTGGAACCAAATCACTCAGTGAAGATTGTGCCTCATAACAAAGGCAGAGTGGCCCCGTTGCTATCTCTGGTGGTTTGTGTGAATGTAGAAGATGTGCAGACACTGCAGAGAAAAAGAGATAGCAACTAAGTGCAGACAAGCATATGTTTTCATAGCAGGAAAAATCCCCCCACCCTAGCACAAACTTTTGGCTGACAGGCAGTGTCTTTGTTCCCAGCTCCAAGATGCTGTCACTCCTATTTGGTTTCTTCTGCTCTGAAGGAAACAGACTTCTGCACGTGATTTGTAAATGAAAGGGACTGCTTTTAAAAATCTGTTTATTATTGTTTTTTTCTTCTTAACAGAAAGTGCCTGCAGGGTCCTCCTTTCAGCCAGCAGCTTGTCAGAACGCAGCGATAGCATGCCCAAGGAGTTTGGTGTGTTACCTTCTCCCATTAGCCATTATTGATCCAAGGGAAGGAGAGCCAAGTTGTACTGGATGGATGCTGGAGAAGCTGATGAGAGGCTGTCTATATTTGAATTGATTGGGTATTTGAGCATTGATAACTTTGTAGATAAATGTTGTGAGACACTGTTAAGGGGTCTCCATATAGGATACAGCCTGTGGTGGTTATCAGCCTGAGAGGTCCTCTTAAAAAGATTACATCTGCCTCCTCCTCTAGGGTGATTTGCACAGCAAAAAAACCCTAAAAACTTAAAGATAAAAACATTCCGACCCATCTTCCAAAACCACATCTCAAAATGTTATAATCCAGTCATTAATATTTTAAAAAGCTCAAGAAGATTTCCATCCAAAAGCACAAGAAGAATAATCCATCCAGCTGGGCCTGAATTTGTTACATGGGTGTATCTACTTACAGCTACAAAAAGGAAAAGCACATGATAGGTTTTTTTTGCAACTGAGAATTTCTGAAACTTCAAAAATTAAACACCTTTAATAAGACCATCCCTTCCAATGCTGAATGCTGGATAATCTACAAATACAACTGAGAAACTCAAATAGCTTAAACTCTGCCTTGCTCCTCGCTGCATCACATTGGTTTTGGCTCTGGTGAAGATCCCAGCATGAGAGACATGAAACGAGGCCACAGGAAAGACTGACTGTGTGTAACTTCAGTCCCTGATGACAGCTACCACAGGAGCAACTGTTTAAATGGAAGGTGCCATGGCAGATGGGTGCCTGACTGTGTCCCCTGGCTCGAGCTGTAAGAAACTTGTTATTTAAGTGTGGTTATGGGACCACAGTCCACTGTCACAGGCTTAGCAGAAGTACCAGTCTTATCACCATGAGATGGAACTATTTATTAAGTCTAATAGTGTACCAGCTAATAACCCCTTGCCAAATGGTGCATTGTCTCTCACATGCAATGTCTTTCTACACCTAAAGATTATTAAAATGGAAAGAAGAAATGAAAATATCAGGGTGATGGAAAACAAATGAAACCCCTCTGGATGTCACCCCTCTGAATGCGTCAGGCAGCACATTTTCTGCCGCCAGCCACGGCAGGCAGATCTGGAGCAGGCTTCTCTTGTGATCACACTCTGTATGCTGAGAGTAGAAATAGGAGATAAGCACCACTCCAAGGGCTGATGGCTGCCTCACTGCCTGCGGCCGGCATCTTTCACTTTCAGCCAGCAGTGCAGGGCAGAGAGGCAGAGGATGGGAGCCTGATGGTAACTGTGCAGCTGGGACAGGGGCCTGTGTTGAACTCTTGAAGACAAGAGGCTTTCCTGTACATGAAGAGCATTTTAAAAGCTCCTTCTCATGGCCTGGGAGCTCCCAGCCTTGGTAAACAGGCTTTTGCTAAAGCTATTTAAAACCTTTCCTTGCCCTGTTTGAACACAGTGGCCCCGTTCAGGAAAGCAATGTTTTTTCTCTGGAGTTACATCCTGGCTTTGGATGTGATGAAGCAATTTCTGAGAAAAACTTTGTTAGCAATCTAGCAGGGACCTCCTCCCCCTCTGCACCCAGAGAGGGGGTGGGGTGGGGTGCAGGGCCAATGCGAGGGGTCGGAGCAAGGATCCAGGATCTGTGAGCACGACCAGAATCAAACCAGCAAATATATTGTAAGAAAAAACTCCCTGGGATTCCCAGGGCGGCTATGGGAAGCCAAGTGCTCTTAGATTTCTTGGGAACAAACAAATGTGCCTGGGATGGCAAAGGGCAGCTTTAAGCATCCTTGGGCCTCACCCATGTTCCAGCCAGCACTAAGTCAGGATAGTCAATTTTTGACCATCAAATCCACTCAGCATAACCTTCCCCTAAGCAACTGGGGAACTGGATAAAAAGTCTTTGTAACATTCCAAGATGACACAGTATAACATTGATAGCAAACACACAGCATGGCTGCACAGCTTCTGCTGATCCACTTGCTCTGCCCAACTGCCCTGTAATTACCAGCAGCATAAAAATAACTTCCTTTTGGTTCTCATTTTGCCATCACCATTATCCACAGTACAACTGCGCTCACATCTGGCTGGCTACTCTTTGAGTAGTGCCCAGGGGCCAGGAACTTGCTGTGGCAGGCACTGGTCATGCGGGCAGAGGCAATGCCTGCCCTGAAGAGCTAAAGTCTGCAATGGAAGATTGAAACAGAAAGATAAAATAGCAAGTTTTCAGCTGAATGCAGTCTGGATTCAGCTGAAGGAGAGGCAGTAAGAATCACAGGGCTAATTCTTCCCCCATGTGCACCTCTTCAGACTTGGACAACAGGATGGTGTCTAGGACACTATCATGCAGATAGCATTTTCCATCTGTAACCAACCATCTCTGGCAGTAAGGGTGATAAAGAAGCAGCCAACAAAGATTTGATGTAATATTTAGGACAGAATTATGTCTCTTTGTACTGTCTGAATGATGCAAGGATGATAACACCACAGTGTTTATCACTGGAAGTCTGCTCCAAGATGGTATTACCACTGCCCCTCTTGCCACACATGAAAGCACCACAGTCCAAGATGCCTCATGACCACGTGAGCTGAAAGCCTGAAGTCTCATTCGTGTTGGGTTTTACTATGTGAAGTCACTCCTCAGAATAAACACATCATTACTGCATGAGACAGAAAAGCAAAGCTCTACCCTTCATGATTATAATCTGGCCTGGGACATAGCTCACATTTCAGAGGTGTTAATCCCAAAGTACTGGTCAACTTCTTTGTCTTTACAATTTTTCTACTTCAGAAATACAGTGGTTGCAATGTGAGTTTTTTTCTTGTCTGTTTGTTCTAAAGTTGCTGTGTGGTCCTGCACTTCAGGGGTCATACAGACCAGGTCATAAGTTTCTGACTAAATTATTTTCTCTGCAAAAATGACTCACCCTGTTTGGAGCTACTTTTCCTGCTGAAGTATATGCTGTGCCTGGGAAGACAGAGAGAGGCTAGCACTTTCTGGGCTGCAGATCAGGGATGAAAGAGCTCCAGGTTCAATCACTATTTGATTACCAGACAAATAGCTCAGGTTTTCTCATGTCCTTCCAGAGAAACAAAACCCAAACCAGACAAAACCTAGAAAGGCTTTGTTGTTGACCTACCAAAAGTTAGTCCAGATGAGATCAGATGGCTCAGGACATTGTCGAGTTCTGAATGTCTGCTGGGATGGAAATGACATGGCTTCTCTGGGCAGCCTGTTCTAGTGCTGAATGAACAACCTTCTTGGTGCAAATTATCTTCCTAATGTCTGAATATCCCTTGCTGTAGTTTGTGCCTATTACCTTTCATCCTGTGTGCACCACACATTAGAGTCTGACTCCTGTCACCAAGTTGTGCAGAGCAAATCATATCCCCTTGTCCTGCTCATCATGGGACTGGATGACCTGAGCTCTGACTGCCTCTCTTCAAACATCATGTCCTCCTATCTCCCAACCACCTTGGTGACCCTCTGCTGGCCTTACTCCAGTTTCTCAACGAGTCTCTTGAACTGGGGACCCTAGGGTGGACACGGTGCTCCAGCAGCAGTTGCATGAGTGTGTAACATTTTCTGAGTGTTTGACTTTGCAAACTGAGGTTTTGTTTACACAATTTTATGTATATTTATACTAAGTGGGAAGTGTTGATCTGGGGCTCAAGCCCTTTTCAATGGGGGGTGGTGCTGTGTTAGGTTTGGGGGGGGTTTGTTGTTTGTTTTTCTTTCCCTTGTAGATGCTTTCAAATCCCGTGGTTAAAGGATGCTGCAGGAATAACTGTGAATGTTCCTAATGAATCTCATTAACTGCAACTGTAGAGATCAATACTCTTAGGTACTAATTTTCCACAATCAGCTGCCTGCTGCAGTGGATTATGTGGTTATTCAGGTTTCTCTCCATTTGCCTGTGTAGTTCCATGCCTGCTTTCTCTCTGTGCTACCTGTGGTTAGTGAAAACAGCCCACCCAGCACCAGCAGGCATTACCCTGGCAATGGCAGAAGCAGCATGTCTGACTTCAGGACCACTCCAATCTTTCCCTCTATTCCTTCCCTTCTCACACTAGGCCACACCATCCTTCCAACAGCAAAAATTACTTTACAGTGCAGAGGAACTTTGAACTCAGTTTGAACAGAGGATGAATTCACTTCATGACCATGATTCATTCCTAGCAGTGAGTGGGACAGCAGAGGGGATGGACATATTGCCAGGAAGCTTACTGAGAAAGTCCAGGGGACCTTTCCTGTGCCAGCAAGGCAGGCAGGGCTTTTGGTGACACCGTTAGTTGATGTCTTCCAAGGATACAACATCCACTTCTGAAGGTGAGGCTTCTGTGCTAGAGGGCTAGCTGCAGGTGTTTGGGACAGTTTTGGATGGTGGAAAGCCCTGCATGTCACACAGACACACCCAGAGGAGCTCCCTTGCCAAAGGGGTGAAACACAGTGGAGTGGAGGCAGCTCAGCAGCTACCACTGCCCATCGGGACCGAGTCTCACCCTCAGAACAGCTATCCCAGAACTGCAGGCTCAGAGCAGGTGCTGGTTTTGAGATGCACACTGAAATTTCTGTTTTGGTTCTGCTTAGCAATGAGGAGAGGTAAGTGACAACTTTCTGACAACCAGAATGAGGGAACTATTCAGGGTCTTAGCACGCAAGAGAAGGAAATGGTGCACAAGTTCACAGGAGAGCTATTTTAAGAAAAAAAATCTGTACCTTCCCACACAGCAACTGCAACTGCTTAAACTACCCAGTAGCCTGCTAAGTTGCTTTGACTATCTGGATGAAGACAGGCACTGTCTGAAGGGAAGTCTGTACAGAATTAAAGCTTTGTAAGATTTGGCTTTGCTGTAAGTTCAAATAGGTGTATCCTAGTGTGGAAAATAGTTTCTTGCTTTTTGTCATTGAGTTTACAACGTAACCTGGGACAGATTGCCCCAGGAGAGCCATGGCTGATGGTGTTCTTCCTCTGTGAGGTCAATCTTCCCAGCAAGCCGTGTACCCGATGCCTGGATAATAGAAGTGATTGTTATTATTTCATGCTAATGCAAATATTTTTGTGATGTATTTTACAAAAAAAAAGATTTTAAATTTCATGGCATGCTTTAGAAGAAATCCCAAAGTTGATTGCTGATTAACTGTCCCTCAACAGGAAACAGGCTGAAGTTACTTTTGGAGTGTAAAGTGACCATTGTCCATGCAGCAATGGAGAAGGAGGAGCACTAACAGCAGCTCAAATGGGCTGTCATTTTCATTCTCTTTAGCATGACAAGTGACAACTCTGGTGAGGAACAGTGCTATCTCCAGAAAACATCTTGCTGACTCCTGCAGACTATGGCTTAAACTCCGGTACCATCAGTTGGTATCCCTCCAGAAATAATTTACTTCCTGATGTACTTCTTGATGAATTAAGACACCCATGATTATTACCAAGCTTTGACATCAGCAGGTTCAGCTCTAGGGTACTGTGATGATTAATACTTGGGGAATGTCTGATGAGGTCTGCATGCTGAGGAGGAACAGGGTGCTTGTGCCAGGCCTTCTACAAACTGGTCTCAGTTGAGGAACACTTGGCTACACAGGATAAAGAACATGGGAAGTGGATACTCTTTGCAAAGTGGTGAATCAAGTCATACTGATAGAAAGAGGCTGTTTCAGGACAAGAACTAGAAGACTGTGGAGAAGCATGAAGTCAGATGCAGCTTTCAGGTAAATAGGTGTTTAAATACAGAGTAACTCCATCAACCTTGAGTCTATTTACTTCCTATCTGCCTCGTTTATAGTTTGATAGAACTGTCCCCCAACTTCCTACACTGTACTTTTTCTTTTTTCCTTGCTTTTTTTTGCATCCTTTCTCAGCATCCCCCAGACAAGCTTGCAGTGGTTTAGTCCATTCCACTCATATCCATGTTTACATTCTTTCTGTATTTGACTTATATATTTCTCAAACATAGCACAGCTATGCCCAGAAATATCATCTACTCAAAAATCCCTGAGATTTTTCACATCCCAGCCTCTCTCACAGTGCTAAAAAGCTCCATGCATACCTGTTATATCTTTGTTTCCAAAGTAACTATACTGGTCAGAAAAAACCCCAGGGGAGTGCCACTTTGAACAAAGAATTGGGGTGCAGTGGTGTAGTTTCTGCCACCAGTCACAGCGAGTGGGGGGGATCTGTATCACCCCTCAGGTCAACAGTTCAATCAAAGGATCAACTCTGTCATCTGGGCTCTCACCTTAGAGCTGGCTCATTACAAAACCTGACAAAATAACAACCAAACTTTGGCAGAATAAGAGTGGAGGGGGTGTCTTCAATCCAGACAGTGCAGCAGGGTGACACACTGACTAAAATTTGCCCGAGCTGCTCATTTGCAACGGCAAAGAAAATTTGTTTGCTTGCAAATTGTAACAACTCTTTGAAGAATGTCTGGCAACAGAAAAGTCTTGTCTTTAGAAGAGGAATCTACACTTTTAATGGGGTTTTAAAGATGCTTATAGTCTGCCAGTGACAGCATTTAAGCAGTGTAACTCAGCTTACCCATCTCTTCCCCCGTTCCCAGAGTCAAGATCCCCACCCTTTTGTGATTCTATCATAAATTATAACCAGATATTTACACTCACAGAACTGCTAAGACAAAATGCACTGGATAAATTACTTGTGCTAAGTTAGCTGCCCTGCTAAAGCACAGCAGTATCTCTGATGAACTGGTGAGCTGCCTGCAGCCAAAAATACTTTTCTGGACTGTGAATGACTGGGGAGCTGCCTGCAATTCACATGGCTGAAAAGAGACGATTCTGTTTATTAGACAGCTTTGTCAATCTCTGCCAGGTATCTCTATGTACAATGAGCCTCAAGAGAATGAAGATGGGCAATTCCACAGTCAAAACCTGGAGAAACAGCATTGCTTGGGTGGAGTTACTCTGGATTTAAAGTGGGGAAAGTGAGGTTGGAATCAAGTGGTCATTAAGTCCTTTTCTCACCTTTTTCCCCCCCCCAGGAAAGACAATGAAGCTAATAAAAATGATAGTGGGTTGAAAGTAAAGTGGCTGTTGCATCCAGTTAACACTGCACACGTTGTTCTCATAAAGAACAGGGAGTTTCCATCTGGGAAATTCCCTAAAACTCTATGTTTATCCTCATGAAAGATGAGCAAGCAGCCAAGTAAGGGAATGCAAAGGATACAACTGCTCTAAAGGAAGATGGACCTTTGATTACAGAGGGAGATTCTTCTAAAATCAGAATTACTGTTATTTTTAAATTTAGCAATCCCTGTAAGTGAGATCTCTTAGTGGGCAGTGTGGCCAATGCAGGCTAAGAAATGAGCTCCCCATGAGTGAGGTTCACACTTGATCTTGCTGCAGCCCAGTGCAGTACCATCTATGGTAAAGGTCATCTCATAAAGCACAACACAATAGAAAACAGAAACAACAAAGCTTACACAGGAGCTCTAAGACTGCCTAACTTATACTTCTAGTAGCCTAAGAATGCTCTGTAGTCCAGCTGGTTCCATACTCCACAGGGGTCTCTGATGTTAGCTGTCACACCAAGTGTCCCAGCACAGCCAAGGCATCAGTTCCAGGCAGCTTTTTGCAATGCAGCAGCCCACACACCAACATTCTGTTCCCACAGTCCAACTCTGTGCACGGTGGTGGTGAAAGTGGTTAAGTTTTGCAGCCAAAATAAAACCTCATAAAGCACTACCTGCCATCAGGAACTTTGAGTTCTCTTTACTCTGTCTCCCAGTGGTTTCTTGATTGTCTTTTTTTTTTTTTAATTCCCCCCCTTAAAGTTTCCCAAAGTTATTCCTTCTGAGTACCAAGAGACATGTTGGGCCACCAGCCCATCTGCTCTGAGAACAAGAGATTTGGCTCCTTCATGGCTGCAAGGGGTTTTGGGTCTACCATCTACTGCCCAGGACCAGGTGCTGGCAAGGGCTGCACGAGAGCCAAGTATGACCTTCAAGAGATGATCCTGGGTGGGTGCCTGGACTGGCAATCCAGGGGCAGAAGAGGTGAGATTTGGAAATGGGAGGACACATTAAAAAGTCCCTGTTCAAAATCTCATCTTCACCTTGTGGAAGTTAGAGTAACTGTGGGATTGGAGCAGTCTGAGCAAAGCAGTTCCACTGCTAGTCCAAGACACGGCTGGACAGCACTCACCTAGCTTTCTGCACACAATCATGCAGCTTCTGGCCTGACTTCTGAGACTGGGTGCTGGATTTAGGACCTGGCCATCAAATGCTGTTGTTAAATGATGTGTTAAGAATGGAGAAATGTCACTGAAGACCTTCCAAAGCTCTGATTCCAGAGCTCATACATCCTCTTGCTGCCAAACTTGTTTCCAGAATGAAAATCGATCCCCAGCTCAACTGGGAAATGTGAGAACCCCTACATCCACCAGAAAGAAGAAAGGGAAGTGCCTTGGACACAATCCTTTCTACTCTGCCTGCACTAAACCTCAGCCAGAGGTACTGACCCTGAAAATGGGTTTCTTAAAACTTTAGGAAATGGCAGAGACCTGGCTCAGCTTCTGTATTTTAGTCTCCTCCATTTCCATTATGCCTAGCTGAAAACAAGCAGGTCTTCCATACTTGGCTGTGACTCTGGATCTAAATCATTCCTGGTCACCACATGCTCTTGTCCACAACCACAGAAATCAAGGGGACTTCACACTGCTGCAGGAGTCTCAGCCAGGGAGTGATGATAGAAGACCAGAGCTTTTGTTTGTAATCCACACATGCCTAAGGGTGTTATGGAAATAATAGGAAACAACTGTGAGACTAATAATTGACATATCAGAGGATATATTTTCCTTTGATATTAGATTATGTTTAGAATATATTGGGTAAAATAAGTACAATTACTCTGACTAAAAATGCCAGCAGGCTCTCAGTACTAGTATTTGGTTTTAAAGTCTTTTTATGCATATTAATGACAACATTGCTCAAAGATTAGTAAACTAAACTGATTCTCCTGGTGGGGAAGTAGAGGTTAAGTAAGTTTTTTAAGGCCACACATCAAGTGCTTGGATTTGGAACTCCCAAATCTGCCTTCTGCTCAGTCCAGCAGGCCATGCTGACTCACTGTGGAATGCACTTTTCCAGCAAACTCTTAAGGGACAAGAGGAATCGAAGAGAACAAAAGGTACAGATATAGCAAGCATTAATTCTAAAAAAATAGATGTTTTCTGCCATTCAGAAACCATGAGTTTTAAGCTGTCACACCTCATCAGTGCACTAGCCCGAGACAGGGAGGCTACAACACGAGGGAGATCGGTCTGACAGCTTTTAACAAACTGAAAGGCAGACACAACAGCCTTCTGCCACGAGATTTCCAGTACAAAGAAAATCTAAGATGTGTCTAAGATTTCACATGTAGTTTATGTAGATTTATCCCAAAGTAGTTCTGAAGTTCAGAGAAGCCAGAACCGTTCCCTTACAGACAGACCCTGGCATCCACAAGACTGTAAGAAATCAGCAGTGATATTGTTACTCCAGCTTCTGGAAGGCTATTTCTGTGCATTAGATTGCTCTAGATTATGTAAATCTGTTCCTCAGTGTAGAACCTGACTGTATGTAATGGAACTTTTTTATAAAACTAACCTGTTTTAAAGAAATTAGGAATTTAAATATTAATTTACTACTCTTAAGGATTAAATATTTTAGGAAAACTCAGAAAATTAAATGGAACTGACCCTTTAAGTCAGGCACTAACCAATATGCAGGTGAAAGGAACTACTGATTACATGACAATATTATAAGCAGACCATCTGGAATTTGGCTTCAAAGTGGAAAGAATGGAAATTATTTCCATTCAATTAAGAATCTCTATTCATAAAAAGTTCATTTCCTTTCATAGGTAAGCAGAATGGAGATGCCCCACCTGACAGAGCTCTGTAAAAATTCAGATGGGCCTTGTAAAGACCTTAATGCACAGAGCAGTTCAAGCTGCAAACTGCCTGCTCCACGTACCCTCTTCTGACTGCATCTCATTTATGTTTCTGCAATTTATGTCATTAGATAAATCCCAACCTATGGCTGGCAGCTTCACATTTAAGTACCCACAACCATCTCTTCTGGCACCGAGAGGGAGAGACTGATTCAAGTCACAAAATATCAACACAAAAAAAACCAACCCAGAAAGTAGAGAATAAAGAACTGACTGGCCCTATGTGAACTTGGGTTTGGTTAAAGTCAAGCAGCTGGAAGAGCTCCTGATCCAATACCCACACATAAAAAACAGACGTGGAAATCACATATTCTGATACTTCATTTAGAACCTGACATTCTAAACTTACTTTGTGGGTAAAGTCAGAACCAGGCATTACTCCTGCTGTGCATCACCTTTCAGAAACACAGCTTTCTGGGTCCCAGTATACAGAAAGGGCTGAAATGATGTTACAAATAAAATTCACTACTGAAAAACTCCAGTTCTGCTTATGTTTCTTGTTACAAAACTGGGAATGTTTTGCTCATTTTGAGGGCTCCAGAAGAATGACACTTGGATTTCTGTAACTGGAAGAATGAAAATGATTTTCCCAAAACTCTTTTTTTTTTTTCCAGAAGCATGTCTGCAGCTGCCCTGTTTTCCTCAGAAACATCTGCAGTTTCTAAGGAAGCTGCTAATCTCTCTGAATCTCTCTTTACTCTTTTTGATCCATTACTTTCAGCATTCTTCCTTCGCGTGCCAAAAAGTTGCACCAAACCTCAGCTACTAATGCTTGCTTGCCTGCCAAAAAACCCCAGACCAGGGGAAGTTAACTCCTGTAAAATATTTTTTAATGAAGAAAATAGGTTCCATCTTTTGCACCACTGGCTTTCACATATGGTTTGTGGCCTCCACACTGCTTGCTAATTGGCCATGCAGAGCTAACAGACTACAGAGCACTGGCTCCGCTTCCTCTCCAGCCGCCGCTGCACCAGGTGTGTGTCCTTGTGACATCTGTCAAGTGACAGGACACAGCTGAAAAGCTCGTGTGTTCATAAACCATGGTAGGTGTGCAGCTGGTTCCACCAGCTCACTGTCAGTAACTGGGAACCACACTGGTCTCATCAATTTACATCTGGTTTGGCCTCACCAGACTAACTTTGTCCTATGTCAAAAGTCTTGCACCAGAAGTGGAGCATCTCTAGGGTGCATGTCCACTTGAGAGGCTATTTCAGCATCTTCTACACACCCAGCATAAGCCTATTATGCAGCCATGGCCAAAAGAAAGGTGGTAATCCTGGAGCATCCCTGGATGCTGTCCTTGTGATCCGTGCTGCTGCCCTGCACTACAAGAGTCTATAGTCTACAATACCCTGTTCCACAGGGCAGGGACTGGTCTTCAGCCAGCCCCACCATCCAGAGACTCTCACAAGTGGTGCACGGATTCCTCATACCCCCCTGACTAAGCTCAGCTTGGTTTGGGTCAGTGGATTGGGTCAGAGTTTGGATATTTTCTGTTAAAAGCTGAAGCAATCCACATATGACTTAGTTTGTGATTTAATGGAAGTACCAAAAGAACAAACTACAGCATTAGAGAAACAAAGTAAAACTGAAAACAGGGCTCATACAGCAAGGTGAGTGAGCTTCTTCTGTCTTTATGACAGGAAAGTGTAAATTAGGAAGATGACTACTACTGATAGCAGCAAACAGGAACTGAATGGAGTGAACTGGAGCCAACTGATAACTCTCTCTTCAAAATATGGTAAAGAGCCTTCAGCACAGACTAGGCCAGGCAAATAAAGATACCTGGGAAAGAATGAGGGCTCGGGTAAGATGGGGATAGTGTGCTGTAAGCACTGAAGATGACAAAACAGAAAGAAATTACATGGAAGTTTTATGAACAGAATCCTTGGTCCATAAAAAATGGGGTGAATCTCAAGCCTAGGTAAAGCATGACAGAGGCTTGGAGTGGAGGGTGGGAGATGAAACAACAAGAAGGGGCAGAGTTTGGAAGAATGCAGTGGGAGTGAGTACATTTCTGGTAGTGCCAACGGACACAGCTCCCCGACTCAGGTGCTGGGGGTCGGATGTGTGTCAGCACTAGTGCCAGGGCAGGGAGGCACGTTGGGAATTAAGTAGCAAGTCTCTGGGTGCGGGCAGGAGGTGAGTCTATGGCCTTGTACCCTTAATATAGTTAAGATTTAAAAATCAACTTGCTTTCTTGGCTTAAAAATACACAGAAGGTATTCCTAATTGCTCTACTGAAGCATAGCTCGTTGCCTGGAGGAAGACAAGCTTTCAGAACTATACCTTTGCATTTCAGAACATCCATAAAGACCAAAAGTTTCTACAAAGCTATCACCCTTCTGGCAGAGTGACTCTAAATGCCCAGCATGAAATCTCCAGGGTCCTGGAAAGCCTGAAAATGCAGGGAACAGACACCTCTCCAGCTTGATTGCCAGACCACCTTTTAATCCTCAAAGTGTTTGCTCTGTCTGCAGAGGCTATCTGGAAGAAACAGGTTAAGCCAAGGCCACCATTGCTGCATGAAAACTGGACAAAAAGACCAAGTCCATAACTAAACAAACTACAGGCAAATGAGTTGTTCACTTTGCAAAGCAAACAATGAAAAAATTAAAACCCCAAAGAGAGCAGACTAACATTTTGAAACTGAAGAATTCATTTACTATCAAAATAATGGCACTCGCTGGGTGAAGCACACCTCTGTGAGGTAGGTAATGGGATCTACACTCCCCAAACTCCACCAATGGGACCAGGAAAATATGTCAGCAAGTCAATGCAATGAATAAAACCAGAGCTGGCCTTGTGTGAAATACCAGTCTGGTGACAAATGAGAGAACTCAGAATTCCTTAAATCCGACCAACTTCAAACTGATCTCACGGGAGGCCTTGCTTGCTATTCCTCAATCTCCTTTTGGCAGAGGAGTGCACAGAGTGAGGACACACACATGCTCATTTGCAGGCTGCAATTCTAGTAAACATTAGATTAAAAAAAAAAGAAAAATTCCCTGAATTTTGAACTAAAGACTAAAGCTTTGGTTTCTATTATGCTTAATATTGTCAAAAACAGCCTTCAGTTCAAGCCCCATGTTAACCACTGGTGTTTGCTGACTGACACAAGGATTCAAACCAACACCATAGATGGGAAAACCACCAGTTCTGCAAGGAACACATCTGGCAGAATTGAGCTGGCTTTCAGTGGGGTACTCCATTATTCTTTATGTCACTACAGAAACTGTGCTTGCCAGCTTAAACCTATGGATGTCTACATGCTTAAGTTTTTGTCTGAAAATATTTGTACCAAAACAAGTCAAAAAAATCAACTGGCCTGCAGTGAGGCAATAACAACAGAGGATGAGCACGTGGCATTCAATTCTTACATCATAGAATAAATCCACTATTTTTATTAACTAATTCTGTTTCAGCATACACACTTCATTAAGCCAGCACAACCTTTAAACATGACTACCCTGACACCACAGCAAGGCTATGGCAGCCTTTCTACTACAGAACTTACCTGGCAGAGTTTATATAATTTGAAAAATTCCTTGTACTAAGGAATTTGGCTCAAAAAAAAGAATTAATATTCTACAGTTTGAAATAATTTACTGTGATTTTCTTCTTACTTTGCACTAAGATGTACCTGTTGGGGCTTTTTTTCCAAAGGAAAATCAGGCATTGTTGCATATATTTGATCTTTCATCTGGATTCCTGCCTTCTGATATTTAGAAAACACAATTTTATACACAAGGAATATTTAATGTTTTACAAAAAGCTCCTGCTCACATTTGGTAAAACTTCTTCTGCTAACCTATGTGCAGAAGGATTCTTGTTTAAGAGGAACCTGCTCAGCTTCCACATGAGCAGCTGTTAATGTAGGCACACATCCAAACATGCAGTTGTCTGAAATAGCAGTGCTCTAGACACTGAAAGTCAAGAAGGGCCAGCTCAGGTTGCAAGGCTGCATGGCCACCCCAGTGAGATGGTGTAATCATAAGGCAGTGAAATCCTCCTCCTGCTATTACTGGTCACTCCTTGCACTTCTGGCAAGCATTGGGATTGGCCTTTAAGCAGTGATTCATGAAAGAAGCACAAGCCTCTGCCTCCCTTGCTGCTGTCTTGGCTCATTGCATTCATTTCTCTCCTCCTTTCTGCAAACCATACATACCACACAACAAATTATATTCAAAATGTCTCATTTTTCCTTATCCAGAATATAGTTAAATTTCAAACAGAAACAATTTGTCACCTGAAGCCACAATTGTGACTTGTGCACACTTTGACTTCAGAAGAAATTCTTATTTGTTGCTTTTTAGTTAGGGCAAGTTCCAGTAATCTCCCATTCCCCCAGCAGTAATGAAGAAAACAGTTTTGCCTCAACTTAGTCATTAGGAAATATTGGTTGCTTAATGCTTAGTTACACCAATGATTTACAAACTAGAAACGCCTACAGCAGAGACACATTTGTCAGGGCTCTGCACACAGACTGCTTCGGCTGCAAGATCAGAGCCTTAGTCCTGCTTTGCATAAGAGCCCAGACTGCACCACATTACTGCCAGTCACAGCCTTTTAGCTTTCATCTCACATTTCTCTGGCAGCATGTGCCTGGGAACACTTCACTTCCCAGCAATAAGTAGCAAAGAACTACCATTTAGTTGCATTTGTTGCCTAATACTGTGTATTTTAGAAGTGTTTCTCCTTTGATGCATTTGTAAGAGCAGTATGAAAGATGCCAGGCACACAAAACTCAGCCCAAGTACTTCAATATGTTTAAGGTAACAGGTGCATCATGCTACCCTGGACAGAATTATCTCTACTGTCAGCAGAAATTAATGCCATAATGTTAATAGAGATTCATGATTCAACAGGATTTCAGCACTTACAAAGTTCCCAGAGAACTGGGGGTAGTGATGCTGCATTATGACATTTGAATCTTTCTAGAAAGGCCCAACAGCAAGGATGAGAAATGTAGTAACAACTGGCAACAACAACCTGGGTACCGTTTTGGATCACACAGGATGTCTGTGTAACCAATCTGCAAGGATTAATCTTGAAATGTAAGAAAAGACACTGAAGGAGGGAAAAACATTTTGACCTAATTCTCACACTTAGATTGTTCACCAGTTCAAATATGAATGTAACAAAGAACTGGCTTCCTAAACAGGAAGAACTTCAGAAGCAAGTGGCTTCAGAATCAAGTTAACTTGTGTGTCACCTGAGGAAGAAATCAGTTCTGCTGAAGGGAAACTTTAGGTACCATTTACATAGGCTGGACTTCTGAAAATTCTCATTATGACAGCAGATGCTGTTACCCTTTTTTTTCTAGTAGTAATAGTAGTTTGCAGGAGAGTTTTTCACTTGCAATTTGTACTTTCAAGTACTACTTTAAAATGATGCTACTGAATTTCTGACTAAATTACACAATTTTCATTTCTCTAAGTTCTTATGAGCAAACATGTTTTGATTAGAAGAGCTACCTAGGTAATTAGCCCATCTTCAGTATACTGGCAAGTTGATGATTTTTACTTACTTAATGTAACAAAGATGGCCAGAGAGATCAGTTGACTCATGCTAAAATGAAACTCCAGATCAGCTGCAGACCCAGACACTGCCCAGATCTTCTGTTTCAGTAAAGTTTAACCATGTTCCTTCTCTCATAGGAGCTTTTCATGATGATACACTTCACAGTGCTCAGTGCTCGCTCGCATCCAGCCACGAAATACCTGTTGCATTGTGTGAACCAGAAGCAATACCCACCCATGACACTGACACAACAGATCACCCCCTTCTGCAGAGAAAACTACCAAAATGAGTGAAAACAGAAGCCCTTGAAGCAAAAAAGATACAGTACATGAAAAAGTTACTGTGAGGTAAGATAGCTGTGATCTTGACATGGAATAAATGTGAGCACAGGGACAGCCCAGTGCAGAGTACCCGTGGGCATTCATTTTACACTCCAGTTTACCTTGTACTACCTTGTCCAGCAAGTTGTTTATGACACTTGTAAACATCACTTCGTACCTCCGTGATTGTTTCTTCTCTCAATTCCTTATTCCCTTTTAGCTCATTTGTCTGAGAACAGCTTGAGACAACAATCTGTCTAGGATTTGAAGAGCGCCTAGCAAAGTGGAGTCCCTGGATCAAAGTAGCTAGACACCACTGCAAAAACAAAGAAAAGAAATCTTACTGACCTACAGGCAATCTAAACTGACCTATGTCATTATGCTACAAGAGTGAAACTCTCTATCATAATAGCTTCAGGAGGAAGTAGGCTGAAGGCCTCTTTCTGTTCTTGTAAGAAAGACACATTGTGTTGCTTGACATCCAGTGTACAGGAGGTAAATTCATTCTTTAGAATCAGCCTTTGAGAAGGAAGTCGTTAGTGTTTATAGATATGTGGAAGGCACAGCTGTCCTTTTTCAGTAACAGAGGTATACACAGAACAAATCCCCTTTTAGTCAGAAATTTATCACATCCTTATTTCAAAGAGTAGCAGTTATTACACTGTTAAGTTCTAACAGTGCTTTGGATTTAAAAAGTGACGAATGTTGATTTGGAACACACCCATGGTTTCTCAAACCTTCTCAACACACAGTTCCAAAACAGCCTTGCATACAGCCTAAGCAAAGTACCACAAGGGACTGCCAAGTAGGAAAGGCCACTCAAAGCTCAAGCTTGGTTTTCTTGCTTATATTCTGTACTCCCTCATCGTTCACTTTAAATCTCAAGGGGCCCCTAGATCACATGTTCAATACCTGAAATCTTAGAAAAGAGAGAGGTGGTAACTTCAGTTCAGTAACAATGCTGAAAATAAACCAGGCACATCTAAAGAATCTCTTCTTGCAAACCTCATTTATGTCAACAGCGTGGCTGCCATTTCTCAGGGAGGGAACCTCCCTGCTTTTGAAATGTTCATTAGCACTGCACAATAACCAAATAAACTCAGCAAAATGGGGTAGCATCATTGCTGCTGCACTAATATAATAATAAACCCAAACATATTTACTATATATATTTATTTGTGGCATTCACCCATACTTAGAATACAGTTACAAATTATGCAGATAATACATAGGGAAAAACAACACAGTTATCCAAGACAGAGTATTATTATAATTATTATTATTAACAGAAATGTACTTATTTAGAGAAGTAAATGTAATTTAGGTATCCTGTGAGCTTATATTTCTTTGTTCATGAATAGATGTGTAATTACTGAAATACTCAGAGAAGGAGGATGTTGTGGGGTTTGTTTGGTTTGGTTTTTAAGAAGCTTTCCTTTCCCTGCAGCTGCTAGAAAAGTATCATTTCATTAACCTATAGCTTAAGAAATGAGATGGAGAGTTATCTGGCCAGTTTAGAATGGGGCTCAGCTCAGCAAAGCCCATGTCACCCATCAGAGACAACAACCCTCTTCACTCAAACCCATAAGCAAGAAAGAAAAACATGCACGGTAACAGAGCGGAGAGCTGTCGGTTACTTCTGTCAATGCTGACTGCAATTTATAATTGTATAAAAGTTTGATGTTATTTGGAAACAATTTAGGAGCAGCTAAGTAAAAAAAATAACATTGTTTGACTAGGTTTGCACTATTACTTTTGCTTGGGATTTTCAAGGCAATGACAACAAAGAGATTTAGATGTCCAATCAGCATGGGGAGACAGAATCTGCTTGCTTTGAAAACCTCCAGCTTACTGTGTAGCACCTTTCTGGTCTTCATGAAAGAGCATCTATCTAACTGGTTCATAGTCTTAGATTATGTACAGCTGAGTACAGAATGGGTCAAGCTTTCATTTCACACAATGTTCCTAAATATTAATGTTTTAAATACTTTTATTCTGCACACTCAGGAAATCAGTCGTAAGCCTGTAAGTGCTGTCTGAAAACAACTGAAATGGAAAACAATTCTATAAAGGAATTCTATTCAATAAAGTCCTCTCCACAGACATGAAAACAATACAATTATATGGTTCAGTCTGGTCCTTGTGGGAGGAAGAAGTTTTCCTTTGTGACATAATTCACAAAGACAACGGCCTTACAGAATTATTATACCCAGAGCAGAACACCTAAATCACTTTTTAACCACCCTTACACAGAAAGGTTTACTTGGTTCAACAAAAAGGCAAAATTTCCAGCCTAAGGCTGAAACAGCTTTACTTCCAAAGCACAACAAACAGCTTTGTTCTACAGAATTGACTTCAGGCAGGTATTAACAACATGAAATTCATCTGGAGGAGAAACACTACGTTAACCTAATAAATAAAGGAGTGATCTATACATTAAATATGTAAGTAAGCCTTGAACTCTTTCTTTTTATAAGCTAGCAGATACGAAACTATGGGGAGGCATTGAAAGAACTAGGAAATTGTAGCTTATTACTGTTTATGTATCAGAGTGAGTTGTTATATTATTGAGATTTCTTGAGAAGGACTTTTAAAAGAACATTTATCTTTCAACTGAAGCACACGCACAAAAAAATCCAACAGATTTACCTCTCCGTAGGGAAAATACATCCAATTTGGTTCTGTATGAGGATATATTTTTCATGTCCAGGAATTTAATATTCATTATGAAAGGCCTTTTCTAATTGTAGTATTTTATCAACAGAGAGGATTATCTTCACATCTTGCTGGCAAGTTAAGGTAAGTCAGAGGTAGCTTAGGAATGCCTTGGAGTTTAGTGTTTTACTTCAAATTAATTAATCCCTCTTTCAAAGGGGTTAATAGTGAGTACAAAAGGCAAACAGTATATACAGCTGCCACTGCCTGCACCAAGAGAATAATTCCAAGAAGCTCAAAATAAGATCAGAACTGGGAAAAGCATGATGTGCTTCTTTGTATTTGTTTCAGTGCACCAGTTCAGGCTGATTTTCTACAAAAGGAAGCACCCCACTAACATAGTAAGCTATTCCAAGTGACAGCAGAGCAATGACAATGATGAGGAGCAGCACCCTCCAGAAGCCCAGGTCTTCCACAAACTCTTGCCATGTCGTACGGAAACTGGACAGAACTCCTTCACCTTGCTGTAGGTTTGGATTAAGGAGGGAATGGCTTTCCATCGCACTACAAAGGATTAAAGTTAAAAATACATCAGAGCAAAAGAACGCACCTTGAAGTACGGCAGTAATCCTCCTAAGAGCAACAAAAACATTCCAAATTAAAATCTAAACCCACATGCAAATTTATAGCATCGCCTCTGCTAAACCAAGACAAAGCAGATCAGGAAAAGATTCCTGTCTCTAAACTTAAGTCAGCTGAAAAAAGGCTTTATTAACTTTGAGAATGATCTTTTTATCTGTACAACTGCACTGAGTTTGCAGGCTTGCTACCTGGAAGCCTTTAAAAGTCAGTTCCCATAATTTTTATTAAATAGGACTTAGTAAAATTTAATTGAGCAGAAACTAGAACCTCAAGAGGCACAGCTCCTGTCAATAAACCAACAAATTATGATTAAAAAATAAACTGATGAATAAAATGGAAACTCTGAAAACCAATCTAGATCCTGAACTCTGTAAGTGACCTTTTCTACTCTCCTGCATGCCTCCGTTGAGAAGCCATTTCTCTAGCATAAAAATATCACAGAAAACAATAGATTTGGAGAACACGAAGTTCAGAAACTTTCTGATCTTCAAGACAAGTTGGCACTGCTGTGTTGTCTGCCATACGGCATTCAGCGGCCGCTTTGATGATTTAACATTCCACTAACAATCCACCAGGCCCCCTTAAATTGTCAGACTATAAATTAGGGACTGGAACTCTCACTTTTAAATGAAAAACAAATATAAAATTAGACTGCTGTGGTCATCTCTTCAACGACTCGCCTTTAGAAAACATCTAAGTTGTTTCTTGTATCATTCTCCCAATGCTGCTGATTTCATAACTGATTTATAACAGGAAACTTTCTCCACTGCTGTATGAAAAACCTTATGAAGAACAGGAAAAATTCCTCTTTATTTGATTTCACTTATGTAGGACTTTAGCCATGTGCACAGTCCCAGTAGTTCTCACTTGTGTGAAATTCAGTCCATAGGTGGGCACAGGACCAGGTGCTGGCAAGCACAGGAAGGAAATGGTGAAACCAACTCCATACATGATGATGTCAATAGAAGAAGGTAAGTAGGGGAAAAAAAATGTTTTTTCCCTCCCTTTTACATGGTTTCAGTTACCCTATTCCTAGGTATCTCTTTTAGCAATAATAGAAGAAAACGTTTCAGGGAAAAGTCATTTCCAAGTCAAACCTAATTGTAGAAATGCCATTGTTCTTCACAACAATAATGAAGTGACAGATTATTGTTATCAGAAAAAGGTCTCATTTGTGAATGTCTCATCTAAGATTACAGCAGGAAAAACCTCACACTATTCACATGGTGCTTTTTCTTAGGAAGTACAGCCACTGAAGAATAATAAGCTTAAACTCCCACAGTTTGCCAAAGTATTGCTGTGTCACTGCCTATTAAACAGCTTCTTTGGTTTTTAAATATTTACCTTTTTTTGCTCTCTTATAGCTGCAGGATTTAGTCATCTTCCTTGTTTATTATGATTTCCCAAGCAATACAAAGGGTTTAGTAAAAGCTGGTCATTGGTGTAGAACAGAACTACTTGCTCATTAAGTACTAGCTGGTTAATACACACCCACAGAGAGGTTAAAGAAAGGTGCAATGCAATTTAAGTGAAAAGATCACATGCATTCTCATTAAACAGAAAAGGGTACATAGGAAACACTTTTGTGATTTTATACTACAACCCAATTAAAATCAATGTTATTTGAGGCATTTTTTCTTATTACAAATCACAGCTGCTTAAGAAATGGTAACGCAGCAATGCATCCTACAGGGGTTTCTGCCACAGAGCCCAGACAGTTGCTGTGTGTGCATGGACAGATCCTCTGTGCTGAGAGGTGGGTAGAGCAAGCTCTGTCCTGTCAGCACAGTGCTGCTCCTCACTGGGAAGAGTGAAAAGAGGAAATAAATTTGACTTGGAAACCTAGCTTTGGCCTCTGCTTCCAGAGCAGCAGCAACTGGATGTAATAAGGAGCAGAAAACTTAAGGCAGAGACTGCTTCTAGGAACAGCACCCATCACTTCTCCACAGGTTCATATATAATGTAAGGGAGTCAGGGGGTGGAGAGGCCAGAAGACATTCATCTATGTGTCTCTAAAATGTGAAAATAATACCAAGAGGAAGGCGTGTAACTGTGGAGGTCTGAAAATCAAACTGTCACAAAGGCATTATTTATTTACAAAGCAAAGAGCACACAAGCACACTTGCTTTTTTTTCTGCTGTAGGCATCTGCTATTTGTTATTTTGAAGATAACGTATTTCAGGCATTATAAACACTTCCCAAACAAGCTGGGTAACACGCTGTTTATGTCTCTGTGCCTCTCTCCAAGGAGAGCTGCTGACTTCCTCGCCAAAGCAAACAATGCAGCATTTATGGAGGGCAAGTAACAGAAAGGAAGCTATGTTTGTTAAAGGGACACCATCCAATCTAAAACTGGGCTGAGCTGCTGCTCTGGGTGTTTAAACACAAACCAGCATAAATGCATTGCTGTGTGACAAGCAGCTTTCAAGAAAATGTCATTAAGTCGGGTGCTATGCTCAAATTCTTGTAATTTATACCCATGTCATTTTGAGAACAATATTAAGTTTTCTACTTGGGGGCTTAAAGCAGTCTCTCCCTCGACTGGGGTCAGCTGGTGTGTAAAGAGAACTCCCAACCTGTTCCTTGGGAGGATTCCACATGACTTCTGTGATTTTGTTGGTTTCACCTTTTCTGGTTACTACACTCAGATAACAACTCCCTCTACACCATTTCATTTCCATTTACATTTTGACACAGACCAAACACCAGTTATTTTGTGATACAGTGTTCCAGCAGTCACTGTTCAAGACCATTATTAGACAATGAAAACAATTCTAAATTTGAATAAATACAGTATCAGAGCAAGTATTCCAAACAATGTTGATATCCTGTTTACAATATCAATTTAGAGAACAAACCAAACCAAACCAGCACTGGAAGGATCTCTTGCATTATTAACCTCCATCCCATGTTCTGTCAAGTTTACTGTCAATTCAATGTCTGCAAGAGAATTTGCCTCCTTTGAAATTTGAAAGCTTCTTGCCACATCTGAATGCTACAAGAGGCTGTCTTAGAAGCTCAACACTCCCCATTTCCAAAGAAGAAGTGTCTGTGGTTAGATAAATTAAGCTGTTTTGAATGGGGCTAAGAGCATTGGAAAATGGACTGCACAGCAGAATTACCATTGCTTTTTCCAACAGCACTGACAGTTTTATCTACATAGTGGAAGTGCCTTGTTTTGCCCACTGCAGAACTTCCCTGCCTTTTTCAGGGTGGCATCAACCCCAGGACCTGACTCATCCATCGAGCCTTTTCTCCTCTACCCTTGTTCTTCAGAGGCACTTCCATTTACAGCATACAGCTTGAGGTACCTGGAGGTGTATCTTGTGCTGCTGAACCACGATGTATTCCCATTCCTTTCCTCCCCCTTGTCAGCCCAGATTTTTGTCTAGGCCATCCCAGTTTTCCTCTGGGTTGCCTGTATCTCCCTTCTTAGTATCACTAACATGCTACTGTTTCCAGTGCCAGTACCATTTATGAAAATTCTAAGTAAGCACAGTCCCAGAAATAGTTCTTTAGGATTTCATTAGGAACTTCCCTCAAAAGAAATACTTTTCCTAAAATTCTCAGCAGTTTGCCCAAAGCCTCCAGTTCTCCTTTAACTATCTTGGAAGCCACCATGGAATTCTTATTTTATTCTCCATCTTTTCTAGAACTAATGCCAATAGACATTTCATAGATGGTTCTGTATAAAAAAAAACCTTATTAATTTAGGTATTTGGGTGTTTGGGGGTTTTTAGGTGTTTTTTTCTTATGGGTATGGTCGGACTCTGTGATCTAGGAGGTTCTTTCCAACCATGAATATTTAGAATTTAATCTTGATTTGGTCTAATAATACCAGGCCAAATTTTACATTATCTGTTTTGAGGACTAAACAATGAGGTCAATCACAAAATCTAAAAGCCATAAGCAGTAACTCTCCTCGTCAGTATTTGTGTTTGGAAATACCTTTCGCTTTCAGCAGTCTGCATTGTTTCCAGCTTTGAGTGAGCTCCTCTGTTAAATCCTTTCACCTCTTGCTCCTCTAAAGATTCCAGCAGTCTGATCACATCTTTATTCACACCCCTTCGTTTTGCAAGAACAAGTGGAGTTGCACCTTGGTGATTGCTAAAATAAGCCCACAAAAGGACATGAGAAGAAAAAGAAAACTTTTAATACAGAAATTGTGTAAGGAGACAACTCAGCATAAGAGATTACAATTTGAAGTCCTCAGAATTCTTTTCTGTTATGTCAGACAGTAGGAAATTCCTGTCTATACAAGTTATAGCATAATTGGCTATAGAAGAAAATCAGTACATTTAGGTCTGAAATTGCTTAACTCTTTTAAATAAAATATAAACTCCTAGTACTCTAATCTAATTGGAATCTCTGTGTGTTAGAGCAAAAAATAAACAGTAGATTTATGGCAGCGTTCAAGATTAAGCTTAATTTCAAGAAGGAATTGTGCAATCTGGTTCCTCAGAGTTCCTTTTCCATGTGGGTATTAGGACATCAGGCAAAAATAAAGTACAGATGGTCCCTCTGCTACTATTAAAATAATCCTGAATACAACCAGAGCTGCCTTCAGACTAGCAATTGTCACCAGAGTTGTTTGAAATGAGGGAAAAAAAACCCAACTCAAACCCCATAAAGATATGGTCTGCCAATAACTAGTTTTGCTGAGTTGAAAACATTTATAAAGGACAGGTGAAAAAGGGACAGATTAAAAGACTCAAAGGTTTTAAAGTTACTGCTGGTTTTTGCATACGTTGTGAATATGCAGCAAGTTCCACAAACAAAATAATTCAGCTACTGCAATGAAACAGATAGTTATTCTGCAGCTCGAGAGCTTACATCTGAGCACTGGCATCTGACAGCTGCTGGAAGCCAGAAGGAAAGAATATACAATATTTAAAAGCAGGACTGAGTCACGGACTTTGAGGGAGGAGGAAAACCCTGAAAGGAAGCATTGTTACCAAAGGAGTATGGGAATGAACTGACACACACATATACTGTATATTCTTTGTCTTGTACAGTGTAACAAATAAAACAATAGAACTGTGGTGGAGAAAATTCTTTTAAAGCAGTCAATGTGATTTCTTCTTTGGTGCCAACCACCCACACCTGGCTGTCTGGCCAAAGCAGGATAGCAATGTCATCAGTGAGGCAGAATTAGACACAGCAACCCACACCAGCAGCTGCTATTTTTATTTGCTTTGCTTGTTGCACAGACTAGCAGAAGTGGCCTCTCATTGTTTTTCTGCCTTTGTACTTTGTGTTTTTATAAAGTGCTATCTTAAAAAAGTTGTATTGCACCCAATATAGCTTTTCAGCAGCAGCAAGGCTCTGGTGACAGAAGACTAATATGTTACAAACTGTGTCCTAGTTACAAAAAAATAAAAGGTGACTTACCAAATATCAATTTTAAGCCCATTGGAAACGAGGAACTGGATGGTATCCACATGCCCACAGAGGTGAAGGGCTGTGTTACCCTGGTAATCAGTGGCTAGCAGGTCAGCACCAAATTTATGCAGGAGTTGACAGATGTCTACATTGCCTCTGGCTGCAGCAAGGTGAAGGCCAGTTCGGCCTCGGCTGTCACGAATATTTGGGTCAAACCCACTCTCTAGCAGTCGTTTGGAGTAGTTAAAGTCTCCATCGATGCAAGCCTGCAGCAGCGGCACGTTCGTCTGGGAGGAGTCGTTTACAAAAACGTAGGACATTGTTTCAAGTCTCCCTGGAGTAGGTGACAAACCTGCAAGCAAGATGGGAAGAAAGGAAGGTGAAACCAGACAAATAAGCACCATGCAAATATTCATTCAGACTCTGGGTTCTCAAACAAGAATGCAAACTAGCTGATAAACCAACTCTGAAATCTTCCTGCCACGATGTAAACTTTGGGTGCTGAATTCCTTTGTGGTAACACGGAAAGAGCTCCTTCTAGCCTTACTGACACCTCTGGAAACAGCAAGGCTTTGTTGTTACAGAAAACTGGTACGATGCCACAAATGCAAGAAGGGGATCAGCCCTCACCTAGAAAGAGATCACATGTAGTAGTCTTGCTGTGAAAGAGCAAACCACTGTAGACCAGAACTGAAAGGGAGAAAAACCACCTTTCAGAAACTGGGCAGCTGCAGAGTGACACTGACTGCAATTCTTACTCACTACCCACAAGGCTCCTCCAGTGGGATTTCCACCACCTGAATTCAAACTCTGATGTGCAGAGTACAGTCAGGTGCTGAAAATGCTTGATTACTATAAACACTACTTCCTTCCTATTGCAACAAATCTGTTTTTCAATACTCTCTGCAGACCCCCATCCCCCTCCACTGAACAAACACAAACAGCAGTGGAGACCACAGAAAACTGAGTGCATTACGTGGAACTGCCATGTGAAAGTGAAAACTGGAAGTGGGTACAAGGAGGACAATGGTAAATTCAAGCATGGAGCTATTGTGGGTTCAGCTAGAACCCCAATATGGAAAAGCACAAATGTTGTTACTCTGGCTTAATATTAAATAAAGGATTCATTCCTTTTCTGTATCAGGACCCAAAAGAGGAATAAAAAAGTTGTTTCATAATGGATTTCTGGATACAGAGTATTTAATGAAATATGATTTACATTTTCAGAAGAATTTTTTAATGATGAGTCAAATAATGAGGGTATGGTGACACTCTCTGCTTACAAGACACAGAAAAGACTACTTGAAAACAATAAGGAAAAAAAGAATGACTAATCAAGAGGATGGTAAAATACACATGAGACCATGGCAAGGAGAAATTAAAACGTCCAGAAGGCTGGACAGCAAAGCTTTGCACTGCCTCAGAGGGGGGCAAAACCCAGAAAAAAAAATCATATAAACCACCAAAAGTCCTAAGAAGAAATCTCAATATAGATATGACACAGCTCAAGTGACAGGAGAGTGATTTGACTAGATAAGCTTTGAATGGAAACTGNTGGGGTGATGCAGAGTTGCAGTAAGTGCAGCTCTTGTAATGTGCAGGGGGGCAGTTGGCCACACAAGATGTTTTCACAGATATCCACACCAAAGAAAAGCACAACAAGCAAAATTTTAGTAGTGATTTCCAAAAAGAAAAGACCTTTTGAACTGGAAGACAGCTCAGCTCTTGGGTCAAACACAAATAAAGTGACAGCTGGTTGCCATCCCTCCCTCCCTCCGTCCCTCCCTCCCTTCACAGGGAATGAGATAGAAAGACAAATGAAAGGTTGATGATGGCTGATACTGTCAGTAAAAATGATTCCTCCCTGTGGTCAGTCAGGGAACATATGAAGTAGGGGGGAAAAAAAATATATACGTTTGATGGGAGAAAAGTCCTCGGCGAAGGCTATGCAATTATTACTGACATGGGAGCTGTAAGAGGGAATAAAAATAAAGGGGAGGAAAAAAAAAGTTCATAAAATATAAATAACATCATGAGACGAGTTGTCTTACTTAAAATTTCTGTTCCCAAAAGGTAAGAAAAGTGAGCAGCATCACATTTGTAAGACTCTGATATAAATTCTATCGTCTTAACACGCTGAGCATCCCTTCAGTATTGGCTTGGAGCAATACTGCTACATGCATATAATGTGGGGCCAAATCAGGAAAATGTGAGGAAAAGAGCCAACAGAAGGACTGTGGTTAATGGAACATGCACTTAAATAATAATAATAATAATAAAAGAACCCCAACAACATTAAACCCCACCTTATCATCTCAGGAAGGAAGCACAAAGATAAGCAGTTATCAGAAAGTGTAACTGGAAGCAATTCTGATTCAACATTTATCATTAGAATCTTTTAGAATTGATTGCTTAAGTGTAGAAGACTAAAGTGAAACCTCCATATTTNGCAAACTAGCTGATAAACCAACTCTGAAATCTTCCTGCCACGATGTAAACTTTGGGTGCTGAATTCCTTTGTGGTAACACGGAAAGAGCTCCTTCTAGCCTTACTGACACCTCTGGAAACAGCAAGGCTTTGTTGTTACAGAAAACTGGTACGATGCCACAAATGCAAGAAGGGGATCAGCCCTCACCTAGAAAGAGATCGCATGTAGTAGTCTTGCTGTGAAAGAGCAAACCACTGTAGACCAGAACTGAAAGGGAGAAAAACCACCTTTCAGAAACTGGGCAGCTACAGAGTGACACTGACTGCAATTCTTACTCACTACCCACAAGGCTCCTCCAGTGGGATTTCCACCACCTGAATTCAAACTCTGATGTGCAGAGTACAGTCAGGTGCTGAAAATGCTTGATTACTATAAACACTACTTCCTTCCTATTGCAACAAATCTGTTTTTCAATACTCTTTGCAGACCCCCATCCCCCCCCACTGAACAAACACAAACAGCAGTGGAGACCACAGAAAACTGAGTGCATTACGTGGAACTGCCATGTGAAAGTGAAAACTGGAAGTGGGTACAAGGAGGACAATGGTAAATTCAAGCATGGAGCTATTGTGGGTTCAGCTAGAACCCCAATACGGAAAAGCACAAATGTTGTTACTCTGGCTTAATATTAAATAAAGGATTCATTCCTTTTCTGTATCAGGACCCAAAAGAGGAATAAAAAAGTTGTTTCATAATGGATTTCTGGATACAGAGTATTTAATGAAATATGATTTACATTTTCAGAAGAATTTTTTAATGATGAGTCAAATAATGAGGGTATGGTGACACTCTCTGCTTACAAGACACAGAAAAGACTACTTGAAAACAATAAGGAAAAAAAGAATGACTAATCAAGAGGATGGTAAAATACACATGAGACCATGGCAAGGAGAAATTAAAACGTCCAGAAGGCTGGACAGCAAAGCTTTGCACTGCCTCAGAGGGGGGCAAAACCCAGAAAAAAAAATCATATAAACCACCAAAAGTCCTAAGAAGAAATCTCAATATAGATATGACACAGCTCAAGTGACAGGAGAGTGATTTGACTAGATAAGCTTTGAATGGAAACTGAACTGAAACTTCCCTTGAAACGGTCTGTTTCACTTGCTCGGGGGTTGTGTTCTGGGCTCCTGGGGTAGCAGTATTCCCAGTAACTCTATGAACCCCCTGTTAAGATTTCAATATGTAAAGGTAAAGTTTATCATCTATATAAGGCATCCTTCCTCGCCAGTGCACTCCGTCGCCGGGAGAATGGAAACCTGGCCAGGAGCCAAGGAATTCAATTTAAAACCTCTCCATTTCTGAGCGTTTAGAATGTCTGTATTTTACAGCTCTTCCCTCACACTTTAGACCCAATCCAAGATCAAAGTACCTACAGAAGTACTTTCAAAATGTTTACACACTGGTCTGATTAACAGCTGTAGTATTTGGGGCTGCTGAGGTTAATAAATCATCTTTAAACTTCACTCAGTTGTATTTTCTATCTGGACAAATTCTGCTACATGTACGAACACTGTCCAGTTTCCCAGTGCAGGAATGCACCATTTTTTGTTGCTTTCTTGAACGCAGAAGAGACAGGAATAACTTCTAGACCCTGGTATCTGAATAAGGAATGATGTTAAGCAGCGTACATTACCCTAGGCTGCAAGTATGCTTTTAAGCACATGATGGTATCTCACTGGCTCAGCACCTTTTTCTGCACTCATCTCCACTAACAACAGGCCAGTTCACTGATGTACTGTAAAACATTTCATGCAAGACTGGTGTCATTTAGGGCACTGACAGCTTTCTCATAATGCTACACAGAAAGAAAGGGAAATGTATTTACTCCTATTTCCAATTAATAGATTACAAAACCCCCAGCCGTGGTAAAGCCAGGATTCTCAGCTGACAGGAATTTCATTTTTCTTTCCACCCCGATCATAAATAATGAGAAATCCTCTTCAACTCTGCTAAGTCCAATCTTTGGTGAGAGAAATACTGGGCCCAGCCTCTGCACAATGCGACTGTGACATTTCCATTCTGCACTAAAACTTCCCTAAAGCAAGGTCATCAATAATTGACAACACTCCCAGTTACCAGCCACAGTAACAGCATATCAACAGCACAAACCCCTGCTTGTACTTGATAAAAAAGATCGTGGTTCACTTGTAAAATAATATTTCAGTGTTGAAACCTATTTAATAAAAGAAGGGCTAAGATAAATCAACACAGAATGTTACCCTGTAAGAGATGTATGGTAGTTGAGAAACTGCATGGCAGGCTCTGTGAAGTGTAAGCTCATGTTTATTTTTTCATACCAGATGTGTAAGTCTGGTAAAGTCTTGCAGAATTCCTTGTCTCTTCACATATAACTTTGATAAAACACTAACAAATAATACCAGGAGAAAAAAGAAACCAACCCAAACCAATA
>VWZY01004522.1:311538-322702 GCA_013399075.1 Chloroceryle aenea | reverse complement strand
GTTGTGTTGTTTTGCCATGTTATTTAGCTGCGCTAGAAATGAAGGCTGAAGGTGATAAAGGGTTTATTTTAGCAGGCAGCAGCCGCTCGCTGCTCGGTAATACACCGAGGAAGAGCTCAGCTCCGCCATCCCCTTTCCCATTCCAGTCACGTGCCCCCAAAATTGCAAATGGAGATTTGTTACATTTCATTTGCTCCCATCCCTGGGAAGCCATTTGCGATGAGTTCACGTCTCCCAGGAGGCTCTATTCCAATCAAAGTGNTGCTGAGGTACCACTCCCAGGCTGGGAGATGCTGAGGTGCTGCTCCCAGCCTGGGGGATGCTGAGGGAACTCTCTGAGGCAGGGGGATACTGAGGCACCTCTCCCAGCCCGACGGATGCCAAGGGACCTCTCTCGTCCCAATGGATGCTGAGGGACCTCTCCCAGCTCACCAGATGCTGATCAGTGCAACTCAGTCCCAGTCTCTTCCCTGCGCTGGCTCCGGTTGCCGTCTGCTCCAGGGTCCTTGATTTTCCATCTTTCCTCTTTCTCTGCAAGCAGCACCTGGAGCTGGGCAAATAAAACCAGGGTTTTGATAAACTCCAGGAGGAGAGACCAAGCCTATTCTTCACGTTTAGCAGCTTTAGCCTTATTTTAGCCTGTGCTTTACAAACTCTCATTAACGGAGTGCACACACATACGGAAACCAAAAGGAGAGGTGGCTGGGGCTTGGTGTCTGGTTTGTTGTTTTTTTCTTAGTTCCCTCTTTTTTTAAAAAAAACAAAACATCTTGTTTTCACTTCAGAGCAGTGTTGTGGGCTGTGGTCTGGTGTTATTGATTAGGGCATGTTACTGTGGAGCAGGAAGCTGCCTGACATACTGCCTGCCTGCTGCTAAATTGAAATCTCCTAATCTTTCCAATCCTTTTAAGCACTGGCAAATGAAAAGGCAGCACGTTGTGGAAAATCTCCGCTCAAGGGGAAGCAANCTGGAGCTACACGTTTTAATAACAGCCAGCCCATGTGCAGCCACAAGGCTCAGGCACTGCTCCCAGGGTGCTGAGGGATGCTGAGATACAGCTCCCAGCCTGGGGGGTGCTGAGGGATCTCTCCTGGGCTGGAGGATGCTGTGGGATCTCTCCCAGGCTGAGGGATCTCTCTCAGTCTCGGGGNTAATCTTTCCAATCCTTTTAAGCACTGGCAAATGAAAAGGCAGCACGTTGTGGAAAATCTCTGCTCAAGGGGAAGCAAGGCAAGACCTGCCAGAGCAAGAGGACGAGGTGCTGGGGGGACCCACTGCTTCTTCTCGCTCCTGCTGCCCGGTCCAGGAGGCAGGAGAGGGGTTTGCTCCTCCTGGGATGCCCTTGCTTGGCTCAAGGATGCTTTGGATGAAGGAATCAACCGAGGTGCATTGAACCCTCGTTACCATGACCTTGCTGAGGGCAGGGGCTGGTGGTGTTGCTCTGGCACACGCGGTGCTGCCAGTGCTCAGAGCTGCCCCTGTTGGGATGGCTGCTGGAGGGTGACCCCCATGGGCTGCAGCATGGCTGGCCAGGGTCTCCCAGACTGTCACGCAGGAAAGGGGAATTCATTCTGGTTTGTGGCCTGATTTGAAGCTGGATAACAATGTGCTTACCTGACTGCAGGGCAAAGCATGAACAGCTGAGGTTGGCTGGGCTTGGGGCACAAGGCTGGTCCTCATCTCTTCCTTGTTAGTGCTCCTTCTTGTAAGAGAGCTTTAGGTTGGAGCTGAGGAACAATTTCTTGCTGTCCCAGGCTGCCCAGGGCAGGGGGGAGCCCCCGTGACCCCTGGAGGGGTTTCCAAGCCCCCCGTAGAGCTGTGGTGCTGAGGGCCAGGGGTCAGTGGTGCCCAGGCATGGCAAGAGATGACCAAGCATCACTGATGGGTGAGTGGTCCATAGACACCAACTGTCTTCCAAGAAAAAATGCCTTTTAAAGCAGATGACATTGTAAACGTGCCCACTTTCAGAGCCGGGAGAAGCAGTCTTATGGGCTGCCTGTGCTGCAAATGAAACATTAATTAATTTACCAGCAGGAAGGATATAAATAACTAAATCAGATGGTGCGACTTATTCATGAGGTCCTGATGGAAGGCAATTGTTATTCCTGGCTGTGCAGGTTAATGAACATGCTCTCCTTTTCCCAGCATCACACACTAAAAATTCAAGCAGGCCAAGTTGTGCCCAGCAGCTCCCATTCCCCTCCAGCCCAGGGGCTGCGTGGCCCCAGGATGGCCCCAGCACGTGGACTCCTTCAAGGGGATAGGACAGGCCATGGACTTGGGAGCAGGAAAGAGAAATCATGTGTGTGGGAGTCGAAGGGAAGATGCTGCCCAACAGCCAGGAACTCACAGAATTGTAGAATCATTTCTGTTGGAAGAGATCTTTCAGCTCATGGAGTGCTAACATTAACCCAGCACCACTGACCCCTGGCCCTCAGCACCACAGCTCCACGGGGGGCTTGGAAACCCCTCCAGGGGTCACGGGGACTCCCCCCCTGCCCTGGGCAGCCTGGGACAGCCCTGGAGGGGAAGAGATTGTCCCTTGTGATGAAGATCAGATGCTGGAAAATTAAACATTGCTCCCAAGGTTGCAGAGGCACCGGGGGCTCTCCCCGGCACAGGGGCTGCTTCCCTGTCTGCTGCCAGAGCAATCACCTGGTGGCTTCATAAAGGGTGAAAGCAAAATATTTCTGCTGAAGGAAAGGCTGGTGGAGGGCAAGCACCGGCTGCCCCCTGGCACAGCTCACTGCAGAGCACCCCGAGGTGCCCCATCATCCCACGGTGCTTGGGTCCTGTTCTCTGGCTGCTCACAGGCACGGGGGGACAGCAGCGTGCTGCTGCTTTGATGATTTGCTTATGGCATCCTAATACACCCAATTATTTTTCAGTGCAGACAGTTGTGGTTCATTTACTTCACCATCGGGCTGGAGCTTGCGGGAAATATTCCGATGCCGGCCGTGGTTTGATTTCCTTAAACAGTGTGTTTTACAGAACAGCTTGGATCCAGCTACAGGATCCCAGGGGATCCCCGTCATCCCATGAGAGAAGGTGCTGCAAAGCTGGTCTGGTCAGCTGTAGCTTCCTTGGGGCTGATGGGGACAGACTTCTGAGCAAGACCTGTTGGGACAGGACAAGGAGGGATGGTTTGAAGTGAAAGAGGGAGATTCAGACCAGAGAGAAGACAAAAAATGTTGACGCTGATGGTGGTGAGAGCCTGACTCAACCCAGAAGGTCAGTCTCAGCCCTTGCTCTGCCAAACCTGGCAGCATCCAATTTCCAGCCTTGTTTTCCTTCATTTCCTTTGGTTTGGGATGCCCTCGTCCGTGGGTCCGTCTGCCCAGGGCATGCTGATGCCGCAGCTCGCTCGGCCCGCATTGGTTTGGGATGCCCTCGTCCGTGGGTCCGTCTGCGCAGGGGATGCTGATGCCTCGGCCCGCAGCAATAAAGCCGGTGCTAGAGAGATGTCACCGGGGGGGCTGTTAATGCCTGAGCCTAATGAATATGAATGGTCTCTTCATAAACGTAGCTCTGTGTCATTAAATTCCTTCACACCTCACTGGCCGGGGAAAGGTTACTCAGGATTAAATGTAAATCACATATTTACTGGTACCAAGCAGATCAGCGTGTTGGTTTTGTCTTGGGGGGGGTTGTTTGGTGTTTTGTTGTATATTAAACCCCCCATGTAATTTAATAATGGGGCAATCTTCTCCGAGCAAGGCTTGGGGGGTGGATTCGTGGCAGACTTGCGCTGGAGGTTTCGGTGGAAGGTGTTACAGATCTCACAAGATGGGCAATTTACACCGTTTTCTTTCCAAAACAGGAGACTTCAGCTCTTAATCACATCAGTGGCCCAGAAATGAGAGGAGTTATTTCATCCGTGTCACTCCACGTAATTAAAAGATTAAGGAATGGCGTCTGTTGGGCTATAAATTAAGGGGAAGGGGTTGGCTGGGGCTGGGAGCAACAGTCTCCACCATTGCCAGAGNTGGTGAGAGCCTGACTCAACCCAGGTCAATCTCAGCCCTTGCTCTGCCAAACCTGGCAGCATCCAATTTCCAGCCTTGTTTTCCTTCATTTCCTTTGGTTTGGGATGCCCTCGTCCGTGGGTCCGTCTGCCCAGGGCATGCTGATGCCGCAGCTCGCTCGGCCCGCATTGGTTTGGGATGCCCTCGTCCNGGCCCTTTCCAGCCGCTCTGCCCCAGCCTGGAGCGCTGCAGGGGGTCGGGGGGACCCCAGGGCAGGACCCGGCCCTTGGACTGGTTGAACCTCATCCCATTGGCCTCCCAGCCTGGCCAGACCCCCCTGTGGAGCCCCTGACCCTCCAGCAGATCAACACTCCCACCCAACTCGGTGTCATCTGCAAACTGAGCGAGGGGTGTTCCACACGGTGCAGCTCCACAGACAGCTCAGCCCAGGGATGGGGAAAAGCAGGGCATTTCTAAGGAGCTCTCAAGAGCCATCCCAGCTGCCCGCCAGTAAAGCCCCCTAACAGACTGCTTTAAACAGCACTAGCACGTATTAGCTTGTAAGGGAGAGCTGATTAGTAATTAAATGGCTTTTAAAAATAAAACCATTAAGACTAATCCCATCAAAATTGGAGCTTCATCCAGGCAACTCTTATTAATTATCATCCTACCTTGCAGTTTCCAATGGCTGGGGTGTCCTCAGTGCTGTAAATAAAGACATATACCTTAGGAAATCCTCAATGGTAGGGGCGTGCCCCCCCCTTGCTCCTCATGTGAAGGTGGGGAACATCAAAGGTCCCCATGGGAGGTCCCCATCCCCTTCCTGGCACCTCCATCCCTGCCACGGGGCTGCTGCCCACCGGCTGGGGACGTGGCCACGGTGCCACCGGCAGCCGTGGGGCTTCGGTGAGAGGCAGAGGCAGCTTTGCTGAGCTGATAAAGCAGGGGCTGAGCCCTGGCTAATCCCAGCCCTGGCTGGTTGCTCTCTGCAGAGAAGCCAGGTGCAGGTTTCAGCTGCAGCACGTTGTTATTTCCCCTCAAAGTGTCAATAATTTCAGGGTTAAAGAAACAAAAGCTTTTTTTTTTTTTTTCTTTTGACTTGTTTGTATTTTTCCCCTCATCAATACTGGGGCCAGGCAGGGCACTTCCAGACAGTCCCCGGGGCCTACTCAGCTATTAAAGATAGAAATTATATCTTCATAACGCAGGATATTGCTGCTCGCTTATTTATGACTTGCTCCATTTCAAGAATATTTATTCTAGACAGGGAGCCTGATAATTTTCATCCAATCTACTTCTCATAGCTCAGGGCAAAAGAATGGAACAGCTCAATTGAAAGAGCACTTTCCCATTATTGCCAGGTAAGGGCAGAGCGAGCTGATCTCATTTCTGCCCTCGCCGTGCTCGCACCGCTGGATTCAGCTCCTTTCTTTTTTTTTCTCCTTTCTCCTTTTTTCCCTTTTTTTTTTTTTTTCTTTTTTAATTCATCGAGGAATGGCAGCCCACACAACCACTTAAAGGAAGTACTGCATAAATCCCAGTGCAGTAATTACCCATTTGGAAACATGACGCTTTATAGGAGCAAAGGCATCGTGCCAGGATGCTCAGCACGCTACTCCTACTCCAGCTGAAACCCTCCCAGGGCTTGTAGGCAACAGTTAAGCGTCTGCAGTCACAGGCTAATAAAACTAAGCCATTACAGCTGGGGCAGGAGAGCTGCAGCCCACCAAGCAGAAAGCTCCCAAGGTGGGAGAAAGCTGTTTGGGGTTATGGAGTGGAGGGAAGAACCAAAGGACCTGCAGCCACGTGGGAAACACGTGGGCACGGGCTGGGGCTGCCTGGGGATGTGGATGCTGTAGAGACCCACGGCCATCCTTGAACAAGGCACCACTTTGGGTCACACTGATTCCGTGCACTGCTCCAGGGGCAGAGGAGCTGGAAAGGGCCCAGTGGGAAAGGACCTGGGGGGGTTGGTGGAGAGGGGGATGGAGATGANGTGCCCTGGCAGTGCTGGGTTAAAGGTTGCATTCCATGATCTTAAAGACCTTTTCCAACCAAACCAGCTCTCCAAGACCCAGTGATGCCCCAAAAGAAGGCAGCACCCACCTCCCTCCACCCTGCTCCAGCCAGGTAGCACCTTCCTCCACCTGCACCCCTGCCTGCTGCGTGCCTTAAATGTCAGAGCCAATGAAGTGTTGAAAAGGCTTTATTGCTTTTTGTGAAGCCGATTAGGAATATCTTCTACTAGGTAAAGAGTAATATTGCAATATGAAGGATGGGAGAAGTTGAAGGCAGCCCGGTGTGAATTCCCCACAGAAACCTCTGTTCTTGCAGCCAGAACAGTTATCAAAAAGACAATTTAAGCAGGATTGTGCTCTAACTAGCTGGAGGACAGGGGAGCCGGCCCTGTACAGTAATCTTTCAGCCTGTAGTAAATGAAATTGCAAAAAAAATCAGCTTTCCTTCCTGATCTGCAGGGGGTGAAGATGCCAGAAGGAATTTTTTCTTCTTTTTTTTTTTTCTAACCATTAGCTCAACCCAGCACTGCCTGCCAACAGCGTGAGCCACCACGGCTGACACCGGGCTGGTGGCCACCACATGAGGTTGAAGGTAGCTCAGCATCCTCTCTTCCTGGTGAATACTGTGCTAAATTTTGGGCCCCTCACTCCCAGCAGGTCATCGAGGGGCTGGAGCGTGGCCAGAGAAGGGCAATGGAGCTGGGGAAGGGGCTGGAGCACAAGGGGGGTGAGGAGCAGCTGAGGGCCCTGGGCTTGTGGAGCCTGGAGAGCAGGAGGCTGAGGGGAGCCCTTCTGGCTCTGGTGGAGTCCCCGTGACCCCTGGAGGGGTTTCCAAGCCCCCCGTGGAGCTGTGGTGCTGAGGGCCAGGGGTCAGTGGTGCCCTGGCAGTGCCAGGGGATGGTTGGGCTTGGTGATACTGAGCCTCTTCCAACCCAAACAATTCTACCATTCCCATCTGCTGAAGTTCTTCCAAGCAGCACCCCAGGAGAGGAGAGAGTTAACTCACAGCCTGCCATGTTTAGTCTCTACAGCTCCTGCTGACCCTTCCAGCCCAAAGCACCCAGATGAGTACAAATGGAGACCTTGGTCTCCTTTAGGAAGAAGTTTTACTCAGCCATGAGATACCAGCTTCAGTGACCAAAGAGGTTTTTCATGTGATGCCAGGTGAGACAGGCAAGGTTGTTACGGATTGTGGTGGTTCTGGGAACACCAGTTTCAGAAACCCACCAGGCACCGTGGGCTGAAAGTCACCTTTGTAAAATCTCTGTTTCTGGGAGGAGAAAGTCTCCTGCTTCTGCAGGACCATCCCTACCTGGCCATCACAACGCGTTGTGTGTCAGCGCCGCGGGACCCGCCATCGTCTCTCGGATCACTTGCCTGGTCTCCTCGGGTGCCATCCTGTCTGGAGAGCGATGCTGGAAAAGCAAGACATGATAATGACTCTGGCAGCCAGGGAGGACCTGAGGAAGCATGTGCCAGTCCTCGCTGTTAGTGGCAATTATTTATGGAGCACCCTGAATTCACCCCGTGTTTTGGAAGAGCAGCGTGATGGCCAAATCCAGCACCTGCTGAGGTCTGTGGGAAGCAGAAAGCCATTTCCACCAGCTTTGATGGGAGCTGGACCGAGTCCCACGGCTCTGATGACATCCCTGTCAATTTACAGCAAATGTTGCCATCAGAAAAATGGAAACTTCCCAACTTGAGATGGCTTAGAGATGCACTGGGGGGAAAATTCCTTCCCTATTCCTCGGTCAAGCAAAACTGAAAAGAACTCTTCTCCAGCTGAAATCCCCACCCATGGGACCCACCACCCCCAGCCATGAATCAGGAGGTCTTGCAGGTCAGCTCGAGACCTGGGCACGTGTCCCACCTCGCTGGCTGGCAGCTCAGGTCTAATCCTGGCACCCTTTGAGGCATCAAGGATGAGCACAGGGAGGGGGAGCGGGGTGACGTGCGAGCTGGACGTCCGTCTGTCCATGCCAGGACTGCAGCCAGCCCAATAGTACAAACAGAAGACTTTTAATAGCAATTATTCCATTGGAGCAATTAGTTAGAGTCAGCCAGAGCAAGGTGCTTGACTGCTGGTGTCTCTCAAGCAGGCGGGCACATCCTGCTCCCCTCTCCCCAGCTCCCAGCCACGCCCCCAGGCACCCCCCTTTTCTTGCACAGCGAATCTTTGGATAAATCATTTTGGCCAGAAGAGATGATCTTAAGATCATCAAGTCCAATCCTCCCCCCAGCACTGCCAGGGCACCACTGACCCCTGGCCCTCAGCACCACAGCTCCACACATCATCCCTGCTGCATCCTTTCAGATGAAGTATTTGGCTTCCCAGAGTATTTCCTTTGGAACTGAGGAAAGAAAATTCCCCCCGTACGAGGCAGCTCTGCTGCCTCATGCATCCCTGGAGGTGCATCCTTAGGGATGCACCCAAGCAGTGCTCCCCCTCTGCTGCTCCCACTGGCTGGGTGCAGTCAGCAGCTCCCAGCAAAGCCCCAGTCTCTGGCCATGGGATGGTTTGGGATTCATTGGGTAAAGCTGGAAGAGGGTACTTGTTTTCCTACCTGCGAGCAGAGGCCTTTATTTCTGCTTGTTCTCTCCTCCAGGAGCTTTCCCAGGACAGCCAAGCCCAAGCTGATGCCGCTGGGAAGTTTCTGAGCAGGGCCAGACGACTCACTCACACCTCTTCCAAAGGGAAAGCTCATTAAACTGGAGATCCAGGAATCCTTTGTCCAGAATCTCACGTTCTTATTAGAGGCATTAATTAAAACAATTGCAGATCAAAGGGCTCTGAAGCATCTCATTTTGGATGCTGCCTCCTCCCCTCCACATCCCAGCGTTTGTTGTCATCCCTTTGAGGTCATCAAATTGCACCAGCACCATCCCAGGGTAAGATGGGCATGGGGAGCATCTTCTTCCAGCTGAAGCAGCTTGACACAAGGGCACGAGGGTGAGCTGTTCCACTTCACACTTCGGGGAACGTGGTTCCTTCCTCTGGACAGGTGAGTTTTTCCACAGGGGATGCCTGGATGGAGCCATCTCTTCTTCCCCCCCAGGAGAGCTGCTGCTACAGCTCCCCCCTGCAGCTCCGAGCAGGGCGAAGCACCTCGTCCCACATGGGCAGCTGCAGAGCCACTCTGACAGTCCCGTGTTCGTCCTTGACCAGCAATTAGCAAGTGCTCGGCGTGGTGATGGGCATCTCCTCTGAACTCCTCTCCAGGCTCTTCAAGCTGCTGCTTATTACCGTTTGTGAGTGCAGCTAAAGCAGAGGGCAGCCTGACCCGGGGAAAGCTGTGAGCTTTTATTAGTGCTGCAGATAATTACATTTAATAAGGACACCAGCTTTTCCCACACCAGATAGCTGAACCATCCATCTTCCCTTTAATAATAAAACCATTTCCAACTCATTTACATTCATTGTTCCTTTTGCAGCACAACATCTCATACGTTTTATCACCCCGGGACCTAACGCAGCAGTCTCATGCGGCACCTTGCAGGAGAAGTTTGCACAACCACGGTCCTTGTGCTACAGAATTATAGACTGGTTTGGGTGGGCAGGGACCTTGCAAGCTCAGNTGCTGTGCTGAGGACTCCAGAGCTGCCCCAGCACTGCAGGGGGGTCTCCCCAGAGCACGGGGAGCAGGGCTGCTCTCGACCCTTCACCCCCAGCCTGGGCTGGTACCGGGGGTTGCCCCAACGCAGGGGCAGGACCTTGCACTTGGCCTGGTTGAACCTCACGAGGTTCACATGGACCCACCTCTAGTTTATCCAAGTTCCTCCAGATGACATCCTGAGGCATGGGGGGCTGGTGTCCCTGTCCCCATACTCGTGGGTCTTGGCAGCCACTTACCCAGGGATCCACACCCAGCTGAGCACATGCAGCTTGCAAAACTTCACAGCAACTCCGTGTCTCCCTGGACCCTGGTGCCATTACTCCCCTGGCATGAGCCTGCACCAGAAGGGTTGCACCTTCCTAGATGGGTTTTTCCACGAGGATAGGAGGAATGCTTATGAGCATGTACTTTTAAGGCAGAGCTGATACAATTTTTAGAACTAGAAGTAAATGCATTTTGTGTGTGTGCGCTGGGAAGCGCAGCGTCTCTCAGGAGATAGGAGAAATAATGTATAAATGAATAACAGTGCAGCAAACATTCATCTTCAGAGCTGAAATTGGAGAGCAAAGCTGAGGGCATTATAAATCCTATTTTGCTGCTGCTGCCTCGCTCTTATTTGGTTTTGCCAGCTCACACCAGGACAGATATTTCAGTGCAGCTTTCTCTCCGCAACACTCCTTGCACCACCAGTGCTTCCCAGTGCTGTGGGTGGGTGGCAGCTCTGGCTGTGGGACATGGTGGTAGCAGGGGACACTGCTTTTGCTGGCCTTGAAGTGTTTTCTCCTGGTCTGAAGAGCTAGAAATAATCCATCTTCTGGGTGCAGGGGGCTGCTGGGTAGGTGAGGGGCTGGGGAGCTTCTCCCACCCTTCTGACAGAATGATGGAAAGGGACTTGAGTGACCACAAGACCTCCTAGGGCTTGCTGCAAAGCTTGGTGGAGACTCGGAGCATAGACTGGTTTCTGTCTGCAGATCGAGTGCAGGAGGATTTGGGGTGATGATGATTTGTAGAGGAAAAGAGACTTGAAAACTGCACCTTTCCTCCCACCCTGAGATCCCATCTGGCTGTCCCTGCATGCCCAGGCTGTCCTGTCTTTGTCCACAGGCCAGCAGCTATGGCCAAGAGGCCGATGCCAAAGCCAGCATGGGAATGACATCATTCCTGACGGGATGGCAGTGGCAGGCAGAGCCAAGAGGGCACCATCACCCGACGAGAGGAGCCCAGGGTGGACTGGGATGCTGCTCAGGACTGTCTGTCCGGGCCAGGATGATTCCCTACCAAGTGCTGCTCAGCCATGCCCATCATCTCCATGCACTGGCACGTGCCACCGTGGTGACATGCCCGGGCAGCCAGTGTCATTTGAGGCTCCACAGAAGGGTCTGGCCAGGCTGGATTGATGGGCTGAGGCCAATGGGATGAAGCTCAACCAGGTCAAAGGCCAGCTCCCGCCTTTGGGTCACACACAACCCCAGAGCAGCTGGAAAGGGCCTGGGGGGAAAGGACCTGGGGGGGTTGGTCAAGAGGCAGCTGGAGATGAGCCCGAGAGTGCCCAGGGGACAAGAAGCC
>VWZY01004522.1:193368-226235 GCA_013399075.1 Chloroceryle aenea | reverse complement strand
ACCCAGAGCAGGGGGCCCAGCAGCGCAGGGTCCAGGCGGGGTGGGAATCTCTCCAGAGCAGGAGACTCCACAGCCTCTCTGGGCAGCCTGCCACAGGCTCCCACCCCCTCACACCAAAGAACTTGCTCCTCCTGCTCAGGGGGAACCTCCTGGGATCCAGTTGGTGCCCGGTGCCCCTTGTCCTGTGGCTGGGCACCACTGACCAGAATCTGGCTCCATCCCCTTGCCCCCCAGGCTCTAGATATTGATCAGCATTCTCCTTTCCTGCCCTTGGCCATGGCCAGGTCCCTGCCCTCTGCACACCACAGCACCTGGCCCTGGCTGCCACCACCATTCCCATTCTGGGGCCGTTTGCAAGGGGGCAATTGCANTCACTGTCAGTGTTTTCAAAGGCACAAGAGCACTTTAGAAGCAGATTGGTTTATTTGTTCCATGTAATTTGCTTTAAAATGCGTCCCTGGCTTCCCCATCAATTGCATTTGAGATACTGCAAAGGTGACCTGGGAAGTTTTTAAATCACATGCTCTATCAGACACCAGAAAGCAGCAGCCGGAGGTTGGTGTGTGGATGAGGGGCACGGGGGGTGTGCTGGGGTGGTGGGTGTTTAAATAATCTCCCTTCAGCTTCCCAAGGTCACCTTTCTGGCAAGGACCACAGCCAATAGCTCCAGGCAGCTTTCAGAGGGAGCATCTATAAACCAGAGGAGGAAAGACACATGCAATCTGCAGGTAGTGACCTGCTGAAGCACCACTAATGTCAAAGCTCTCCCTGACCTCTCCTTTATCCCCAGCTTTCTTCGCTCTGCAACAGCTCAAGAGCACAAGCAGATTAAAGACTCTCCTCACACTTGCAGAGAAATTAATACTCAGCTGAAGTTCTCCCAGGAAAATAACCAAACAGGGCATGGCAGGACACCTCTCCTGCACATGGGTGAATTGGGCCTCAGCCTTTTGTTTTATACCCTCATTCAGAAGGGAGAGGAAAAAAAAACCCACCAACCCAGCAGAAGACTGCCAGGATTCTTCAAAGCTGCTCCAATCAGTTTGGTTTTGCACATCCCTCACCCTCCCCTGCCAAGTGTGAATCCCAAGGAGAACCCCAGTACCCTTTCTTCAGGCTCTGCTCTCCCTCCTCCATCACCTCCCGCGAGGTTTTGCTTTTTACTAAAGAAAAAAGCCTTTTACCTGCAAGTTTTTTGCTTTTTACCCTCTTATCACAGCATGTCCCTACTCAAACACCTCCTGATTTTCTTTACCTTGTAGCACCAGTGGGATGTGAGAGACTGAACCGCCGGAGGCTGGGGGTGCTGCTGGAATAGGGTCAGTTACTGTCTTTCTGCCTCACATTCCTCATACAAAAATAGGCAGGAACACCAGAGGTCCCATATTTCCCGAGTGCCTCCCACCCACTCGTATGTGTGGAAGACATCAACACAGCACCTCCAGAAAAATCCTCCAACAGCTTGAGTGTCAGACTTAGGGGCTGAGATGTGCAGACACAGTTGTCTTTTATTTGGATTTATCGGAATTTGACAACTCTGTTGAGCTTCAGATCAGAGCAAGCTGCTGACAGTCCGGATTCCTAAGAGGAGACAAAGTCATTTGCTTCTAGAACCCCAGACTGGTTTGGGTTAGAAGGGATTTTAAAGGTCATCCAATTCCAACCCCAGGGGCAGGGACACCTCCCACTGGAGCAGGTTGCTCGGAGACCTGGAAGTGCTCAAGACCAGGCTGGACAGGGATGGAGCATCCACAGCTTCCCTGGACAACCTGTACCCGTGCCTCACCACCCTGAGGGAAGAAGTTCTTCCTCATTTCTGATCTAAATGTACCCTCTTCAGTTTGAGGCTGTTATCCCTCATCCTGTCACTACAAAGCCCCATGAGAAGTCCCTCCCCAGCTTTCTGTAGACCCTCTCTAAGTCCTGGAAGGCCACAAGATTCTCTCCTCAGAGCCTTCTCTTTTCCAGGCTGAACTCCCTCAGCTCTCCCAGCCTGGTCTCCCAGCAGAGGGGTTCCAGGTCCCTGTCTCCTCCTAGGCAGAGGACAACCTGAATATCACCACAGGCCCTGCTGCAATCAGCACAGAATTCCCAGCTCCCTGAAGATCAGGTTCTAAAGGTCTTGCACAAGTCACCAACACTTTCCATTTGCCTTTCTGCAGCTCAACTTTTCCCTTTGCAATCCACTGCAAAGCTTCCCATCTCCTGGCTGCCCAGCAGCAAGTCACTGCTGCTCTAGATCCCCGGTTCCTGTGGAGCTCACGCAACCAGAACGCAGCTCCCCCTCTATCAGCAGCTCTCTCCCTGCTCCATCTCAAACTGCGACCTGCTCTTCCAATCCCTCACCCGTTAGGAGCTGTGCCCAAGGCACATCCTGCTGCAGAAAGCACCATGGACACGGGGCAGCTGGTGCAGTGCTGGAGAAGGGAACTCTGCCTCCTCCGGCAGCGTGGCCGGGCAGGAACACAGCTCACCCAGCTCACCCAGCACGCAGCGGGACGCAGCCGGAGGTGTCCTGGAGCTGTTTCCAGCATGGGTCACATTGGCATTCAGAGTGTTCCTGCAGAGAGGGTGTCAGCACCCTCCTCTGAGCAGTCCTCACTCCAGACTGGAGATGTGGAAGGCAGAAGCGTACGCGCTGCCCTGGCTTGCCGACAGGAACCCAACGCTGCCGGATTTCTGCATTCCCAGTAACATTCAGCTGAGAATTCCCTAGGTTTTGGGGTTTTTTTTCCCAGCTTTACCACACTACAGCAATGCTGCATTTTCTCACTAGACAAGCCAACGCTGTGTCCTGCTCCAAGAGCTGTAGGCTGCCAGCTTCTTCTATACAACTTGACAGGTCTCTCGCTAGCTCCCAACTCAACTGCTACCAGAACCCAGCATCTTCACAGGCTCTTCTCAGCTGCGACTGCACAGAAGCAGCCAGAGCAGATGAGGCCTCCCTGCCACTGCCTTTTAATTCATTCTGGAGCTAAAATTAAAGCTTTTCCAAACGTGATGCAGCTCGCAGGAGTCCACTCCGTCGGCTCTCTCCTGGCTGGAGCTTTCGAGCCTAGAGGACAACGTTGTCTCTGATTTCTGGCCATGCACTGGTAGCTTTAATATCCTACCTCACCACCCCTTCTGCCTTCTCCAGTATGTTCCTGTAAGGGCTCACCAGCTGGAACATATTCCCGTTCCATAATTTCAAGGCAGGCCCATAAATACTTAATGGGTATTTCTCAAGCCATTTCTTTTAAAAACCTGCCCATTACCCTTGGTAGCAGCAAGTGCTCCTTTAAAATCCTTGGCCTCCTATACACACACACTAAAGGGGAAAAAAAAGACAAAAAAAACCCAAACCAACTTAACTTTGGCCACCTCCCTGAGGTTCAAGCCATATTCTGGAAGGGGTTTTATTCTGGTACCTCAGCTGGCACCCCCTCGAGTTTCTCTACCCACTTGGTCACAGTTGAGTTTTCCATTGACAAAAAGATCATTGACTTCACCTCTCCATCCTTGCTTCCCTCAAAAAACCCACAGCAAACCACCTTCACTGCTCTCAGAGGAGTTTGAAAGCCAGGTGACACAGGCATGGTGCCAAGATCACCCCTTTTTCACACCTATCACATCTTCTGACGACGTAGGCGCCGAGGGACACGGGTTAGCGGGGACCTGGCAGGGCTGGGTTCACGGCTGGACTTGGTCTCAAAGGTCTCTTCCAATCAAAACGATTCTGTGAACTTACAAAACCTGAACTGCAGCCAGAGCCTGGCAAGACAAGATGCCAAGTGCAAGTGTCTTCTGCAGCCAGAATAATCCTTGTACTCCACCTGACCCTCCAGATGCAAAGACCTTCTAAAGAGATCCCGTCTTTCTTTGGAAAACCTCCACATGAGATCATAAAACTCTTAACCCAGTGCCCTGCTGAGGCTTTGGAAAGTCTTCTCCACTGTATTCTAAGAGCACACAAGCAAAAACCCCAGCATTTAATGAAGTGTAAAACTAATTATTATGAAATAAAACTAGCTGTTCACAAAGTGGAAAAACATCCCATTTTCATGTCCTACCCTCCTGTCAAACTCCTCCCCTTCCCATCTTCTCGCACGCTCTGCAAATGTACAAATAAATATTCTTCACAGCAGAGTGCTGGCTTGGAGGCTACGAGTCCAACAAGAAAAAGCTTCACAATTTAATGGCCCTTAAACGCTCAACATCTTTTTCACTTAATGTAAAACCCATCTGATCTAATAGCTGTGACTGAATTATATGGATGTTTTTTCTATTAAAAGTTAATTTTCTGAGTTGGCAGAGCAATGCAAGCATTAGATTTAAAAAAAAATAAGTAAAAAAAAGCTGTAATCTCTATAAACTTTCCAGAACTTGGAGATATTTCCAACTGAGCTACTCCAAACACAAAGAGAAGTCACAGAGCTGCTCTAAAGAGCCCGGTGACGTAAGGGGGACACGGTGCCAACAAGCAATTACAAGCTGCATTACCTTATTAATGTTGCTTTACTGTTCTGGGGAGCAAAATACCCCTGCTGAAGCACCCTGCAAGATGCATTTCATTTCCATTTGACATTTCTGTGACCTCCCCTTCCCTCCTCGGCGCGAGGAGCAAGGGTCCCTTTGCTGGGAAGGGGATACCCCAGGGTTGACTTTAGGGAGCAGGGGGATTTCACTGCCATGGGAATGTCACCAACACACGGATGGGTTTTAGTTCACCTTCGTGAGTCAGCTGAGCCAAAACCACCCCAACAAACCACCCCAAGCCTATACACAGCATTGCCAAGGGATTTGTTCCTTGCCTTTGAGCCTGGGGACATGGGTGCTGGTGATGTCTGGAAACAATCCAGATTTACTACGGCTGAAAACGTTACGCTTCCTGCCTTCCGTGCTCTGACTTCACAGCAGCACCAACACCAAGGTAACAAAGTCTGAGTGATTACATGAAATCTGGAATTACAAGGAAATCCAGATAGAAACTCACACACTTCCTTTATCTTGCATTCATGCCTAAAGGAGGACTTTAGAAGTGGGTACCTCCACACGAGCCCTGGCAGGACTTTCCTCCCGAGTACCACCCTGCTGTTAAAAACAAAGGGCAAAGGAACCACAGTTGAAACTCCACGACCAGCTGCTGCCACCAGGCTGGCAAGAGCTGTGGCACCCAGCAGCTGATGTGCAGGTGGAACGTGACTGCAGATGATGGGCAATTGTCCCCCCACAAGCAGCAACTTCAGCTTGTCTCCCTTCTAGTGCCACACGAACAGGAGATAGAGGGGAGTATTAAGCAAACATTTTGAAAACTAAACAAAGAAAACAAAACAAGCCACGCACACAACTTTCCAATCCCAGGTACCAACTCACCTTGCATAGCCACCACATGGTAATTTTAATCACTCCTTTAAAGCCAACCTATGTCCTGTAGCAGATGAAGCCAGTGATCCTACTCACACTTCAAGGAACATGACACTGGGTTGCAAAAGTGATCCTGAAAGTCATTTAACTTAATGAGAAACCTCAGACTCAACAGCCAGAACAAGTTACAACAATAGAGCCTTGACACAGCAAGAACTCCGCACAACCTCAGCATTTCCAGGTGCCTGCTCTGGGATGGCTCAGGGAGGGGAATAACAGGGAGTATTTTCACCTAGCAACCTGCTTTTGAAGGTTTTTCAAGAGCCAGGTTTATCTTCCACCTCAAGACAAAGGTGGGAAAGTAAAGAACTCTAGCAGAAAGAAATCACTTTGTCTACTACAAAGTATAAAAGAGGATGAAAATATAATTGAGAAAGCTTTTAAACGCAGACAGAGCATTGTCTGCTGGCAGAGGGAAGGTTTAGACAGACCAGATCTTGAACCAGTCCTACTTTTGGGAGGCACTGGGCTGTGCAGACACACTCAGGCTTCTCTCTCAAGGGCAAATGAGGGATTTGCAAGCACCCTGCAGAGAGCTGCTGCTCACCAGTGTGGAATACAAGCGACTCCTCCAAAGAGCCAAGGAAGAAACCATTGTTCCAGTCACTGCTTAAATAAAGATCCACTTCCACTTCCACACCCTAACACCTTAACCTTCCTTCTTCACTTCCATGTCCCACTGGCTGGACAAGAAACCCAAAGAACCAGAAATTCAGTTAAGCCAGTGGTGAAATGAGAGCGCCCTTCACTTCCAACTCACACCAAATGAATGGGCTTTGGTAGAGCCAAGAAATTACTCTGCAAAGATCCCTCGGAAGCAGGCAGAGCTGCAAGCTAATTTGAATACTACTTTTTTTACTAAAAGCAGTAAAACTGCCCTGGCTCACTCCAAACTCACAGGCAGCCCGAGTCAACTCTTCAATCACAATCAACCTCACCAAAATTTTACCAGCCATAAGCTCTGGAAACTATTTAACCAAACTATTCACATTTCTTTACCTTTTACAGAATTGACCACAAGAAAAAAAAAAGAAGAAAACATTTTATTGATACTGTAATAAGGGAGAAGTTTAGAGAAACATACAGAGAACTCCCTCTAAGGAAAGGTACAATACCAAAATAGGCCAGTTAGTAAAGCGAGACAAATTCTCTCTAGTAAAGAGCTTCCAGTAATGCAATCATAAAAGAATTTGGCTAAAAGGAACGTGTACATTCTGAGATGTTTCCTGTAAAAGTCCTCTAAGAAATTAAAGGAAAGCAGCAGCAGATCTGTTGAACTACAGATGTATTTAGTAAATATATTAAGTGTCTTTATATCATAAAAACCACCCTGCGCATCCATCACTGTCTGTACCCTCCTGTGAGACAGCTGTCTCTTCAATTCTGCAACACTCCGCCCCCAAAAGGGGCAAAAAAAAAAGGAAACCAACATCATTCTACTCATAAAAAACCCCTAAAGAGACCTAAGGCTGTGAGGTACAGCTCAGCAAGGAGCCCAGCTGCCAGGAAGCAGAGAACTCTGCGCTCCGACTTAAATCCGTATTTCTCAGGACTGGGGCTGAGGAATTTGTCTCTTCCCCATCAGGACACCAGATTCCTACTTGCCACTTAGAAGCAAATGGTTTCAACCAAGCAGAGTGGAGTGAGCACAGCTACTGAGAGCACTTAGGCTGTTGGCTCTATTGGAACAGCCACCTAAGGTTAGCAGGCTCATTTTTCCAACCACTTCCTTCAAACAGTCCCTGATTTCATGTTTCTTTCATAAACTTACTTATGGGAACATCATCCTTTGGGTAAAAATGAAGCCCTGGCTTTTTTAATAGGTAGATTCCAAGCAAATAAAAATCCTCCTTCCATTAATCCTTACTATGTGCATCTTCCCCCATAAATAAGATTATAGTACATAATTTACAGATCAGCAGAAAAAAAAACACCCCAAAACCTTCAACTTCCATGGGATAGGGTTTGGAAACCCAATACCTGAATGATCCAGTGAACAGCTTACCAAGCTGCTCAGCCTACAGCCCCACGAGGCCTGATGAAGGATGAAATGATACAGGGCTATTCCCTTCAGATCAAAACACCTCTCTACAAACCATGACACTCCAGTCCCATGGCAAGCAATATTCCAAAGCATTCATCCAAAAAATCTTGGGGGAAGGGAAGGAGGTGAATATAAAAGTTAGCATTTTGACAGAAAACCCGATTTAAGTCTTGCAAAAAGCAAAGGCACTCTATCTTGAGCTTATATTGAAACATAAGGTCTGTAACCTGGCCAGCCAAGTTACAACCTGCACCTAAATACTTTTGCTCTACCCTTGGAGCTGACTTACAAAGCATTTTTAGTGTCTCTCGAGCAGCTTCTGTGACAAAACAGCCACTTTCTCTTCATCCTTAAAGCAGATGCACAGCTACAGTACTTAGCCGAGCTCAGCATAGTTTATTTTTTCACCATACCACGAGAGTTCAAGTCTGAGGATAAACTGGAGTTTCTGGGTCTAGATCTTGCCGTGATCAGTGGTCAATCAGACATTAAGATAATTTTAACTGCTATGTCATCATTTTGACAGCCAGCTGGTACCCCAGCTTTAGAAGACGCTCTACGTCCTTTATTAACCTAACCAAAGAAGGGTGAGAGCTGAAACTCAGCAGCCTCATTTTACTGCTTTCCCCAGAAGAAACTATTTCAGCTTTGGAAGTCATTTCATATTTGGAGGTTCTAATGGCAGCTCAACTGTCAGCATTATAGAAATCTGATGAAGGTTGTGTCTCTACCGTCATCGCCGCGCTCCTGCGAGATGCAGCAGCCTCCAGGAGCAATGGCACTGAGCACGTCAGCAAACAAGTCCCTGCCTCATGCGAATGATCTGCAGCAGAGCAGCCTGGACATCTTCATCCATGTGACCCTAGAGCAAGCAAATGGTTAAAATTAAGAATGCCATCAAGTGTCAGCCATTGGGAGAGTCTTCAGAATGATCCCAACTGAATTATCTTAACTGGCTGCTCTGTTTTTACCACTCTCTGGAATTCGTTAGGAATCCTGGGGTTTTTTCCCCCCTCAGGACAGAAGGAAGGGGCTGGCTCTGACAGAGCAGGTTCCTAAATGAAAATAGGGGGGAAATTGCCATCCCCATCCTCTGGACTCCTCCAGAAAATAGGATGTGGGGGGAAATTGCCATCCCCATCCTCTGGACTCCTCCAGAAAATAGGATGTGGGGGGAAATTGCCATCCCCATCCTCTGGACTCCTCCAGAAAATAGGATGTGGGGGGAAATTGCCATCCCCATCCTCTGGACTCCTCCAGGTCCCTCATTTGCATGCCTAATGTCAGCTCAGTCCAGTCTAAATTAAAACTCTTGACATGAAGACAGGTTCTTGCTGCTAGCTTCATGTTTGTGATATTCCAGCACGGCAGCCCGAACCATGCCTCAAGAACCTCTAGAGAAAGATGAGAGAGTGAAAACCAACCCAAACTAGGGACTATCATACCTGCACAGCACTGAGGAGATGTGTCCGATAGACTGAGACCACCTCCTGGTGCTGCCTTTTAGCATCCTATAAAAAGAAGATAGGAAGAGGAGATGAAGTTGTCACATTTTAAACGTTTACTCGGCCTCTATTTCCAGCTTTGTGCACTTATAGACCAGGCAAAGCAGAATTTCAAGGTTAAAGTCACTTTATCTCCCTCCATTAACCAAGAAATAAGGCACTGCTTCATTGTTTTTATTATTGCTTGTGGAACAAAGCGACTTTTGCCCAAAGACTATCGGAGGCAAGCGGCTCCAGCCTGCCCAGAGTACAAACTGGTTTCAGCAGCAGCACTGGCAATTTGTTTAAAGCCACCCCATTGAACAACACTCTGCTTTCTAAGGGTCAACCTCACAAATTCTGGTAAAGGTGTCCAATGTCTGTACAGATTTACAAAGGACTCAGCTCCCATGTGTGGCTTTCATTACGAGCTGAAGTCACACAGCAGTATTTCTGTGCCCCAAACCCCTTCACTATGGGTGCTTCATGATAAGCAAAAGACTTCACAATGCTTGCAGAGCAGGAAACAAAGTCAAGCCCATTAAGAAAAGCCCCCCTTGCTCTCTTTCCAAGTTAGAAAATACACAGCTTGGGGGGTTGCAAGAAAACACGAGCAGGGAACTTGCACACGGAAGTGGTCTTGGGATGAGCTCGACCAGTGGACTGTCTTGGACCCAGTTTAGAAAGAACTGGGGCTTTCACCTGGAAAAGTTCCCCAATGTTGCAGCTCTAATGTGCAGAGAAGTTTACAGAGGCTGCAGCAGTGAGGGAAACAGACACAACTGATGAAGACTCTGCTTTTGGAGCCCCAGCCTGGAGCTGCAGTGCCCACAGACGTGTCTCCCGGTTTCTACAGGGAACTGGGAGCTGTGCCACCACTTTTCAGGAGATGCTTTGAGTGACTACTTACAGCCAGCTGCTGCTGCAGAGTTTTCACTTGGTTCTGGAGCATTTCAACCTGCTGGTTCTGCCTCTTGGAGGGAATCCCAGTGGTGTAGGTAAGCTGGGACAAGCCATTAAGAGCTTGTTTTAACCGCTCGACATCATTAAGCAGCTCTGTTATCTTTAAAAAAACAAAGAAAAGCAAAAACATCAGCCCCCAAACCATGTCATTTAGGTTTTGCTAAGCAAGACATCCTTAATTACTTTAATACTCTTTAAATACAGGCCCAGGCTGCCCAGAGAGGTGGTGGCTGCCCCATCCCTGGCACCACAGCAGGGGAGGTTGGACCAGATGACCTTTGCAGGTCCCTTCCAACCCAGGGCATTCCACAGTTCTACACTTGGATACTCAAGTAGCTCCATCTGAAGCCTAATTAACCCTCCTGCCATTTTCAGCTTAGCAGGAAGGAATTATCAGCCATCCCACCTTGTTATCCTTGGCCTCCACCTGCTTCGCCGATTCCTGGATTCTCTTCTGCAAGTCAATAATGGTCGTCAAGGATTTGTCGCACCGCTCCTTCTGGTCTTTGATTTCTTGCTCGATGCTGCAGCTCCGTAACTGAAGCAACTCCTTCTCATCCTTGAGGGAAAGCTCACTCTGCTTCGCTTGCAGAGCCTCCTCACAGGCTTCCTCGTACTTCTTATTCATATGGGACAAGTCCTCAGCTATGCGATTAATCCGGGCCTCCAGAGAGCTCCTCATGGAGCTGTACTCTGCCATGTCAATCACCTCTTTGCTCTCCAGGTCTGCCAAAGCTTGCTGAGTAAGCTGGATCTCAGACTGCAGCTTCAAGATCTCCTCACTTTTAACTTGGTTTTCTTCCTCCTTTTCTTTCAGGCTGGTTTTGATTGCTCCGATTTCTCGCTCCAGCATTTCCTTCATCTGTGTGTATTCCACCAAGGGCACCGAGGACTCCTTCAGACCCGACAGCTCCCGCTGCAGCTCCCCCACTCTCCGCGTTTCTTCGTCGTAAGATTCCTTCCCGCTTCTGAGGGCTTCCTTTAGATCCTCTACAGTCTGACCAAGAGCTGCCTTCAAGGCTTCAATTTGTTCTGGTGAAAGATGCTGAGCCCGCACGGTTCCGGGCTCCTCGGAACTCCCTTGCAGCTCCTCTCTCCCCTCGCTTCCACCCGCGTATTTCCGCAGCAGTTCTCTCAGTTGCTTATTCAGCTCCTCCAGTTTGCTTGCAAAGGTTTTCTCCAGCTCACGGGATTTCTCAGCAAGGATGTAGTTCTGCTGCAGGTCGGTCTGGATGGCCAGAAACCCCTTTTTGAGCTTTTCGTTCTCCTCTTTGCACTTCTTGTTCTCCTCCTGGCTTTCTCTGCACTTCTGCGTCTGCTCCTGCAACTGCGCTTTCAACTCTTTCACTGTGGCTTCAAAGCTTTGCTCTCTGTCTTCAAAGGAGGCAACCGGGGCGTATTTGGATTTAATGCATTCTTGAATCGTGTCAAGTTCCTTCTTCTGGGCTTCAATTTCTGCGTGCAGCTGTGAAATTTCCTCTTGCCCCCTCTTGTATTCAGCCGTAATTGCGGCGTTGCTCTCCCGAAGCTCCTGCACGTTCCTGTTTAAAGCTGCCACCGTAGTCTCGTGATCTTTCAAACTTACACACTCGCTTTGTAGCTGATTCTGGAGGAGCCTCACCTGACTTTTCAGAGCTCCATTTTCTTCACTGAGCCTCAGGAATCGTTGCTTCCTCTCCTCAGTTTTTGCCTTCAGGTCAGACAGCTCCCTGGTCGTCTTCTCCAGCGTGCCACTCAAGAGGGCCTTGGTCTCCTCGTGGGTGGTCGCCAGCACGTACTGACCCCGCAGGGTCTCCCTCACCGCCGCGTTGTCGGAGGCCAGTCTGCACACCTTTGCCTGTTCTTCTTCATATTTTCTCTGAAGCTCAGCGAGCTGCCTTTCAAGCTCAACGCCGCTAGATTTTAAAGCTTCCAGTTCTTTTTTGTGCTGCTCTGGAGAGAGGTACACAGCTTGGAAGTGGACGATGTTCTCACTTAAGCTGTTGTTCTCTGCCAATAACTTTTCGGCTTCTGCTTTGCTTTCGTTGTACTTCTTTGTCATGTCAAAGAGCTTTTTGGTCAGGTCACCAACAGTCAGGTCATTTGCTTTCTTCAATTCTTCGTGAATTTTTAAAGGCACATTCTGGCTTTTAATTTCTGTTTTTAGCATTTGGATTTGCTGCTTGAGCATCTTATTATCGCTCTGCAGCCTTTCCAGCTCCTTCTGCAGGGCCTGATTCTTCTGGGACAACTCAGAAATTGTCTTCCCCAGTTCCTCAGTTTTTTGCTCAAAGCCACTCCTCATTTGCTCGTGGTCTTCCGGCTTCACGTGACGAGCAAGTTTAGCTTTCTGACTCTCAGACTCCCTCTTTAAGAGCAGCAGCTCTGCCTGCAGTTTTTCACACTCTCCTTCCATCTCTGCTAACTTCCCAGCTTTCTCATTCACCTCGCTCGACAACAAGCTCTTCATGTTTTCAAACTCCTCTGAAGTCACAGAGCGCTGCAACTTCACCGCTGTTTCTTTGAGCTGCCCTTCCAACTCCGCCACATTTCTCCCCCTTTTATCCCTCTCCATCTCCAACTTAACGAGTTCCTTCTGCAACCTTTTATTCTCCTCCACTAGCCTTCCTTCATCTCGCTTAAATTCTGCCACCAGCAATTCATTCTGCTTAATCTGGTTCCTTAGTTTTCCCACTTCGGCAGAGGCTCCTTCGTACTTGGCTTTCATTTCTTTCAACTGATCCTTCAGCTCCTCTGTTAACTTACTGTTTCCTGAAGCAGCTTCATTAGTCAGGTGATCTTTCAGAGCAAGAAAGTGGGTCTGCATTTGCTTAACTTTGCCTTCAGAGTCAAACATTCTTTTCTGTACATCTTTTAAAGCATCTTCCAGTTGTTTTATCTGTCCGTCAGATTCCGCCTTGGTTCTCTCGCACTCTGATGCCAAAGCTTTACACTCCGATACTTTCTGAGACAGCTCTCTCTGCAATTTGCTGATTTCTTCTTTTGCTGCACCGTAGCAGGTCCTCACGCTGTCGAGTTCTTTCTTTAGAGCCTCCTTCTCTGAACTGGGTGATTGGTTGGGCAGGGAGAGCTCCAGGGGTCTCAGCAGAGACCTGGACTGAAGAGAAAGCGGCACAAAAAGATGGAGACACGTTTACAAGTTTGACAAGTCACAGACGTGTGAGTCAAGACATAAATAACTGTCTTAAGCCTATGCTGAGAGGGGCATAAAATTTGTCTGAGAGATTCTTCTTAGAGACATGCTAAGCTATTTTTGCTCCTGAGATGGAAAAGCATGTATTCCAGCTTTTAACACTAAAAATCTTGACTATGTCTCCATGCTGCTGCTTCCCAACCAGCCAAGCCTCCTGACATTCAGGGGCAGGTATAGGATATCCAATTCATTTCTCCTGTTAGTCACATTTAATTGTTCAACTGCTAGAAGAAATTAAATTTAAGAGATATCTTTTGTTTTTCCTTTCAATAATTTCTTTAAAGAATGGCATATCAATTTCAATTTCAACTAAGAATGAAAAAAAATCCTAAAATCATTGGGACATCATCTTGTAAACCACACCAGAAGAGGCTGGATTATCCTGGGTTACCAGAATGTACAAAACACATCCAGCAGTGAAAGCTGGCAAGAAAGAAGTCTGTGCATCCTGCACTTGCTGGCCACCACTCAGTTCTGGAAGCATTACAGCTGCAATACTCAAGTGTGAGGAGGGTTTGCCTGCTGGGACCAATCCCTGTCATACAGGCAAGGACTGTCAGAGCCTCACTGCTGCTTTAAAAGGCATCAGCAAACCAAGCTGGCAGGAAAACACAGTCTGCTGAAATTTAGCTCAATTTAAAGTACAAAAGAAGTCATGGGGATAAAAACCCCAGTCACACTTTGCCCTGTGGGTGCTGCTCCAGGAGCCTGTTGGTTCACTATGAGCATTCCAGAGCATTCAGAACCCAACAAATCTCACCACATTCAAAGCTGTGTCACAAACATAACTCTAGAGGGCACCAGGAGCTAAAAATCAGCACGGCAGAGCAAGGAGGACTGAAAATGGTGCATCCAGCAGCAGTGTTTAACATACACAGGTCTATCAGTGTGTTGAGCTTCCCCAAGCACAGCTATCTTAAGAGCTCTCTCAAGTGGCAAAATATTTATTACCTGTGATTCCACAGCAAACACTGGGCCTTGTTTAAGCAATAAATCTTCTTTTCCTAGTTTTGGAAAGCAAACAGCATTTAGTCTCTGTTCAAAAGCAGCAATGCAACCACAAGAACTATTATTTTCCTTCCCAGTTTTGTGGCGTTCAGTGGGACTGCACTAGGCTGGGGTTGGTGTTTCAGGGGTTGGTATTAAAATCACTGCATTGTTCTGGGGGGAAGAGACCCTGGAGATCACAGAGTCCAAGTGTTCCCAAACACTGCCAGGGCACCACTGACCCCTGGCCCTCAGCACCACAGCTCCACGGGGGGCTTGGAAACCGCTCCAGGGGTCACGAGGACTCCCCCCTGCCCTGGGACAGCCCTGGAGGGGAAGAAATTGTTCCTCAGTGCCAACCTAAGCCTCCCCTGGGGCAGCTTGAGGACGTTCCTCTGGTCCCTACCAACTCTTAACTCTTGTCCCAACAGCTCCTCCTTAATTAAGTCATATATGAAGTCTGGACAAGCTCCTCCTAAGGGAAAAGCACCCTGACTATGCCAGGCTGGGCAAATTGTTCTGCACAACAGCCACCCTGAGCTAGCTGCGTGTCTCCACACGACAGCACCAGGGAAAAGCACCCCCTTGCACCCCAACCAAATGCCCCTTCCTGACAGGCAGCCAAACAGCTCTCACGACGGCTCATGACACATCAAGCAACATTTTAAGTTACACAAGAGCAAGACAGGCCCATAACCAACTTGGATGCAAAGGATTTCAGTTTCTGGGACTAGAATAATTTCTAATCCAAGTGTAAACTGGGGATTTGTGGCTGAAGTCACTTCCAAACCCAGCCTTGCTCAAGCTTTCACGCTGACCACGGTTTTCTTGTCACGAGCGTTGTTTTGAGATCAGAAGAATGGAAAGGGGAAGACTCAGTGTGGAGCACAGATCTCACCCAGCTTGTTTTTCACGTTAATAGAGGTAGCAGAGTGACAAGGCACATTTCACAAGACCAGTCACTTGTAAGCAAGACTGATCCCCTGTGGCCTAACCTGGCTACAAACAGCCAACCCAGCTGGCCACGTTCGGAGCTCAGGGGCATGGGGATGCACAGGGTTAAGATCAACAAGAGGAAGAGCTGACAGAAACCCAAACCCTTTGCTCTGTATTCTAACAGCAGATGACAGGTTTGAAGACTGTAGTGTACTTACTGTTACTGAAGTTACTTCCAGATCCCACGAAGTCAACCTAAGAGCAAACAGCAAGAAACACAAAAACAGAACTGAAAAATTCATCTACAGTTTTTACTATATGCTAAACTAGGGATTAAAGGGCAGGGGAAGCTTTTGCAGAGAGCCATTTAAGGACTTTTGACACGTTAAGATCTCTTGGGTGTTTACTACTGTAAATATCAACTGCTGGTTTCCATTTCAAACCAACTAACGTACTTCATAATATTTCAGTTTTGCTTTCAGAGCTTCAATAGTTCTTAAGCTTTCTTCCTGCTGTTTTTCCTTGGCAGTCAGGATTTTCTTCAATTCATCCTTCTGAAAGAGAAAGAGGGACAAATAGCCAAAGCCAACGGCCAGATTTCCAACATCTCAGGCAATTAAATAAAAGTTTAGGTCAAAACTTCAACAAAAAGCAGCACTTTTAATCCTGAAGTTCTTCCACAACACTGCTCCTCTAAAAGACAAGTGCCAAAGAATGATCCAAGGAAACAGACACCAACAGGATTTGCTGCTGCTTTATTTAATCACATTTATTAGCCTTGTGTTAAGGAAAGTCACTAAAGAGATCCTTACAATGTGAAGTCTGCTTTACAGGGGCCACGGGGATTAGGTCTGTTATTTGCAGTGACAGAAGTGCTGGGCAGCAGGGCTGCTTATCAGCAGATTTCATTTAGCATTTCAAGAGGGGGTTTCTTTTCTCTACAGTCCCAAGCCCCACAAATGCAACAGCCTCTTCCCCTGTTACACTTTAAGGTGGCATTTCGTACCTCATTTTCAAGATCATCTGCAAACATTTGCTCCTGCAAAAATAACAAAATCCCCCCCCCCCAATTTATTTCATTAATGTTTAAGGGGCTTATACACAGTTCCTTAGCTGACAAGTCCACCCTGGTGTCTTTAGGCTACACAGTTGGACTGTTCCACTTCCATTTACCAGCTAAGCTCTGGCAAAAGAGAGAGAACTAAAGTCAAGGCTGTTTGACAGAGCAATGCTCATCAGGGAACCAGAATCTCTCTCCAGTTCTGTAGATTGTACTGGTCATATTTAGACCTCTAAAAAAGGGATTTTTTGTTTTGTTTTAATAAAATCATTTCCATCTTGGCTGAGAAATTCCCTGTTGAAAACCTTTGTTCTGGTTTTGCTCAGATTTCTGAGCATCAGTGAACGATGCTGTAACAGCTCTCCTCACATTCTCCACTATTATTACAAGACCAAAGGCTTTTGCAGCTGTAGAAAGCAGCACAAACAGAAACAAGTCAGAGGAAAGCAGTGGGAACCTCATCCTAACAACACGTGCTTTCCTTTCTGCTCCTGCCAGCCTCCAGTGGTTATCTGAGCTTTCAAGTCAGGGGACTGGAGCAGCAGGCTCACCTCGTTCAGCTGTAGCTGCAGCTCACTGATTCTCTCCAGCAGCATCCTTTGCTCCTCCTGCACTTCTCTCATTCGATCTTTCAAATCTTGATTTTCCAGCTCCAATTCCTTAAAAAAAAAGTAAAAAGTAAAATTAGTCCAAAGCCCCCATCACCAGGCTGCACACAGTGGGAAGACTGAGTCCGAACGAAGTTTTAGCAGTCATTAAATCACCAAGTCTTGACTAATGGGTCCCCCTAATGATTCTGTGGCCTTCTTCCACTCCCCAGTCTTCAAGCTCAGAGACCTTGCATTCAGAGACCTTTACTCCTTTTATTACAAAGCATTGCAGAAGAATGACCTCAATTCCTTAGTGGTTTATTCCCCATGGTTTAAAACACTGTTTACCTTTCTGAGAACTAATGACATAGTAACAAGAGGAGGAAATTAATACGAGTTAGCAGAAGAGTTAGGATAGAGGTTGGTTTGAGTAAGACACTGAAATGTCTTTCCTGGGAATGTTGGAAAACAAAACTTCCTGGTTTCGTCGAATGGTTTGGGTTGCAAAGGACCTTTAGAGGTCAGCTAGTCCAACAACCACCACAACCCCAGGATTTCACTGCAGGCAGAAGGTAAAGAGATGGGCAGGGTCAAGGCATGAAGAGACTTGCAGCTATTGTTACACAAACAACTATTGTTCTCCTGAAAAAGTTTACAGCTTATCTGCATATTTTCCCCACTGTAGTCATGCAATGAAGTTAAGTCAACACCAATATATACACGACCTTCCCTGACATGGATTTTATGAACACATCTTCAAACCACAGAAGGGGTTGGGTTGGAAGGGACCCTGAAGAGCATCTCATTCCTCCTCCCTGTCACGGGCAGGGACACCCCCCACTGAAGCAGGGTGCTCAGAGCCCCATCCAACCTGGTCTTGAACACCTCCAGTGATGGAGCAGCCACAGCTTCCCTGGGCAACCCATTCCAGGGTCTCACCACCCTCAGAAGGAAGAGCTTCCTCCCAATCTTGTCTTTAGTACATCTGGTTTGTTACACATGAGAACCCACTGGTCAGAGACCCTTTGCTTACCTGAGCATCGTGCTCCTTCTGGTAGAGCTTGGCATTCACCTCCTCCTGCGCCTGCAGCCGACTCCACCTCTGCGACCCGCCGGCGACCTGCGATTGCACCAAAGCAGGCATTTACACTCCTGCTGTGTTCTGGGGACAGGGGGCTGCTCTCAGCCTCCATTTCAGCTTCCACTGGGGGGGCAATCCCACCAGCGTTGACATTTTAGCAGATTGCTCCTCAGTAAGAGGTCACTCATGAGCTCATCCAGAGGAGATGCCATCCAACGGGATGCTTGTCAAAACTCTGATCCCGAGTATGCACATCATCAAATATTTGTTAGAGAGAAAGAGCTGCACCATCTGGTTGGAGGCAATCTTCCCAGCTACGTACAAAGCTAAGAATTCAAAAAGAATCCCAGACGAGCTTTGCATCGCAGCACAATCTGAACCACCCTCTCAACACCCCCAGCAGATACAGGAGTAAGAGCAGCCTCACCTTTTGTTCCTGCTGCCCTTTCTTCAGGGTGTCTCTTGCTGAAAAAGCACCACAATAAAACAAAGTTAAAAAAAAAGGCATTTTGTTCAGACTCTGGAAACAGGCTCAGCTAATTCTATCCACTGTGGAGGACGTTTGCAGAAACAGATCCACCACCACCCCAAATGTGGAAACACCCACATGTACAAAGTGAGAAAAGTAAGGGTAAATAACTCTGTAGTAACAGCTCTGTTGTTAATAGCTCAAGGCATCAGAGCCTGAATTTACCTTAACAGCTTTGCTAAAGCCAAATAACCCCCCAAAACCTCCTCCCCCCTCCCAACCAGGCACCAAAAAAGCAGTTCCTGAAGAGAGCAGTGGGAAGATACACATTGGAACTGACAGAAGAACACCAAACTGTCCTTCCTACCTTTGCTGGAATCCTCAAGGGCAGCTTTTATTAAAGCCAAAATGTCAATATTGTCCCCAATCCTGGCATAGTAAGCACAGTCATGACCAAGGCCATCAGTCAAACTAACATCTGCACCATTTCTGAGCAAGACTTCTACTGCATCCTTGCAGCCGTATTCACAGCCTAGCATCAGGGCAGTCCTGAGGAGGAGGAGGAGGAGAAGGGGGGCATTCAGAGACTGGGGGATCTCAACGCTTCAATGAGCCAAGCACCCACAGAAAGCAGCCTTCCTGTGCTTCTCTCCTCACTGGAGCATGAGTGGAGGAGTTTTTCCCTTCTATCAAGAGGGGAAATTAAACTGTAAAGCATGCTTTAGTCAGTTTAAATATTTGTTAAACAGCAGGATCCTGAAACCCAGCGTAAACCTTTGGGAGCCACCCGGGGTCTGAACCCTCCAATGACTTTGGCTTCCTCTCCATTTAGACAGAAAACCTCAGACATGACAAACAAGACAAGGTTTTAGACAAAAGAGAGGTGGCAAGTGCTTGAGAACCAGGGAAATGCCTTCCAAACACTTGCCAGCTCCAGAGGATGCCATGCAAGGAGCCACACTTTGTCCCCCGTTGGCCCCCAGGCAGTTACCCTCCAAGGGGCAGCTGGCAGAACTGCAGCTACAAATAGAAAACTCCTCCTCAACCCCTTTCCATGCAGATGGAAGGAAAGGATTCACACTCTGTGTCCTTCCAGAGCTCCAAGGGGATTTCAAGTGCTTCCTGAGCGAGTTCTCTTCTGCACATGGATCCCAAAGGGGGCAAGGTGCAGCTCTGGCCAGACAGGCCCTTCAAACAACCACCTGCAGTTTCTCTGCTGGCAGGGACAAGTCTGTACATATTTTAGGTGCAAGAGCAAGCAATAAAAAAGGCCACTCTTGTCTGCATTACTGAACTGGCACATCACCTTTGAACTAAACCCCTGAATTTGGAATATTTATTCTGCAGCCTGAAAGCCAAGGGAGAGCCTCCACCCTTCAAACATCAGCAGGCACGCCAGCAGCCCTCGGCACGTGTTACCTGCTCTGTTTGTCCCTGGCATTAACATCTGCTCCTCTGTCTATCAGAAGCTGGCAAACCGTGGGACGACACATCTGAGTGGCCAGCACCAGCGGTGTCCTCCCGTCCTGCAGGGAGGGAGGGGAAAAATGAGGAAAGGAGGGAAGAGAAAGCAGAGAAAAGCACACACACCCCGGGGGGGTTGTGCAGGGGAATGCTACAAGCAGCAACTTACTCCATCTTTGGAATTCACTGAGGCCCCGTGGTCACACAGGAGTTGTATGCTAGAGGAGCAGTCTGACATAGCTGTCAGGAGGCAAAAAAAGAGAGAGAGAGTTACACTGCTGGGAGCAACCACTGTGACCCCCCGAGCACCTCCCTTGGTTCACCGAGATCCACGGGATGAAGTCAAAGCACGAGGAGACTCTGGGGTTTGGTGCTCAGATTTTACTAGATGTGGGCATCAGGAGAGGCTTTTAGACCCAAGCACCTCTGCTTAGCCAGTTCACAAGTCTGTTACTGGGGACAAATGTGATGACAACGTCAAGTTTTCTCCTGAGACAGTCAGGAAAAGGAAAAGAGAAGAATTTGCCCTCTCTGAAAATGAATCCCTTAATTACATCTGGATTTCATGCTGGTTACCAGGAGAGCAAAGCCTTTTACCTGCATCATGAAGAGCAGTTCTTCCTTGAAGATCCACATTCTCCGTGGGACAGTTGTACTGTTAAAATAAGCAACCACAGTTCTCAGTTAGGGCTGAGAGCATCCTCATGAAACAGGAAGTGTTCTGAGGTTTGAACCAAAGCAAAAAAAGTGATTAAAAAAAGCTTGAAGTTGACACCTACAGTGACCCACATGAAAGGAAGAGAAATGCACAGTTTACATCTGTGTGGAGACATGCATCAAATACACAGAAGATGAAAAGAAGCCATTAAAAGGTAAAAACAAATTGAGCATGAATATATCAGGAATAAGTGAAGATAAAAATAAATATCTTAGGTTTGTGTGATAATGCTCCAGTATTGATTCATTAGTGGAAGACTGAGGCTTTAAATACCCATCTTTGATGAACACACTACTCTTGAGCAGAGCTTTCAGTGCTGCTGTCCCTAAATGCAAGTGTAGGCAGCACTGGTCTTTAAAAGACACTCAGCTCCATTTTCTTATAAAAAGGTACAAACTACAGCTTGAATTGATTGTCTATACAGAAAGACAAAGCAATGTTTATGTTATTTCAGCATTTTCAGCCACAAACTGGTATTTAGTATGAAAAGGTCTTCTCTGTGACTGTCTCTCTCTTAAAAATGCAACTGATTAAAAAAAAAGGTGGTATATCCCAATTTTGAATCAGTACATTTAAAAGCACCTTTTTCCCTCCCTCTCAAAAATAAAACCTGTAAAGAGACAAGCTGTTTGTTTCAGTACCTGCAACAGCTTCTGCAAGCACAAGGCATGGCCGTATTTTGCTGCTAGGTGCAAAGCGTTCCTGCCTGAGAAGACAGAGAGAGATGAGCATCAGTCCAGGATCTGCTTTGAACCCATCTTTAGAAGTACCACACACAAATTCAGCACGCCTGTGTTGCTCAGAAAGCCTACAGAGAATCACAGGTTAGTGCTGGAAGGAAGAGACCTTCAGGATCAAGTCCAACTGGGACCCCAGCACTGCCAGGGCACCACTGACCACAGCTCCACGGGCGGCTTGGAAACCCCTCCAGGGGTCACGGGGACTCCCCCCTGCCCTGGGACAGCCCTGGAGGGGAAGAAATTGTTCCTCAGCTCCAACCTCAACCTCCCCTGGGGCAGCTTGAGGCCGGTTCCTCTGGTCCTGTCCTTTGTTCCTTGGGAGCAGAGCCTGACCCCCTCCCCATCTCCAGCCTCCTCTCAGTTGTCAAGAGCAAAGAGGACTTGTTCAGCAGCAAGTCAGAGATAAGTTTTTCCCCCCAACCACAGAAGGCTACAGCAAGGAGCAAAATCTATCCTGCAGCTCAGCTTAAGTCTGCTCCAAAATAAAGACCAAGCTAAGAACTCTTGGGAGTTGGAGTCAGAGGAGTGAGGACACCTACCTGCAGCATCCGTGGCTGTGATATCGGCCCCGTGAACAAGGAAGGTGTTCAAGCAATCCAGGTTTCCCTTTGATGCCACAACATGGAATCTAAAACCAGGAGATATCTTGCTTCAATACCACAGGTTCATACGTGACCATGGCAATAGCGACCAGCGAAGGCAAAGCAAACAGCTCTGGCTGTAAGACTGACATGGTACAAACCCTTTCCCACCCTACCTCTCTGGTGTTCTAGTTCAGCTGAGGCTAGAACATAAACACAATGTGCAACACAGATTTATCTACTAAAAAAAGGTGTTAGAGCAGCAGCAAGATTTAGCAATCAAGTCACATTCAGCAGCTTCCCACCACCACTCCTGGAGCACGGGAAGTTACTCACGCAGATCTCCCCTCCAGATCCAGTTTAGTAGGACTGACTCCCTTCTTGGCAAGGATGGATGAAACCTTTTCCACATCGCCCCTCTCAGCTGCTTTCATCAACCTGTCATCATATTTGTTCCAGTCTGGGTTCAGCTGCACAGAAACAACAACAAAAAGCAAGTGAGCTCGGGGCACAGCATTGACCCACTACAGGAACCTCAGTGAAGATGTTTGGAGTTCTTTCCACACAGCATCACCCCAGCATTTCCCTCAGGCTGAGAGTGCTGAAGGTGCTGAGACAGGCTGCTTAAGTCACTCTGAACATAAAGGTCTCCTTTGGTTTCCCTCATTCTGCTTTGTTCTCATGGGACTAAAACTAAAGCCCCACACAGTAGCTCCTTGTCCTCATTCTCAGATAAAGGGTTCGGATGGATTCCCATATCAGATAGGCTTTGGATGTCTCCTCCTGTCCCCTCCTATCTGATAACAGCTATCGGGGGCTGTTCATCTGTCACGTGAGGCTGCCAGGACAGCTCCCTCTTCCCTGCCTTTTCACTCCTTCAGCACAGATACTTCAATCCTGAGCATGCTGCACAGTATGAAACCAAAAGCTGAAGTGCTGCAAGTCCACACAGTGCCACCAGCACAGAAATGTCCTCACCAAGTCAGCTCGGTGCATTTGGCCACTCAAAAACAGATCTGAACCAGCTCTGTTCTGCCCCAAGCAGTTCTCAGACTAACCCCAAAGGGGTGCATTTGCAATATGCAACAGGACAGTTCTTCCTGACTGGTCAAAGGGTCAAAATTTAGCCGTGAGACTCAAGAGATGAGCATCTACTGAGCTGTAGAAAGGATTTCCAAGTTCACAGCTTTAAATTGCCTACAATTACCAGAGCAACGTGGAGTGCACAGAAAGCACAAGTCAGTTATAAAGAGACCACCACACAGTCACTCCCAGACATTTGTCACCCCCTGCTTCTTCCTGGTTTACTCCAAATTCCCCATTTCAGGCCACAGGCCAAACATCCCACCCCAAAACACAGAGCTTGCTCTCTTCCCTGCCAAAGCAGCCTTTCCAACTGCTTCACACTTCCCAGGAAATTCTGCTCTGTGACAGAAACCTTCTGGCCAAGCTGGGCACTGATGATTGGATCTTCAAGAAGCTTTTAGCAGAGGAAAGAGGCTTAAAGGAGCACGATGGAGAGTGGAAGGAGGCAGGCAGAGCCCAGCGCTGCAGCGAGGTCTCACCCTGCACTAGCACCAGGATTTCTAGGGAAAAAGGGATGCAAGAAAAACCAAACCCCACTGCCCCCACCCCACACCTGTCCCACCACCCGTAGCTGGTGTTGTGATCAGGATTATCTGCATTCCCCACTCTGGATAAACAGCAAGGACCAAGCCTCAGCAACAGCTCCCCGAGTGCAGCGCCCGCTGAAGTGACATGAAGGGACAGACAGCTAATGACATGAGTGCCCAGCTAAAGTGCAGCATCCATCTGCCAATCAATCAAACACCCAGCAGCTCAAAAGCCAGGCCAGCGTGGCTGGCACGAGTCACAGCACTGGTGACATTGTGGTTCACAGCAGCACACACAGCACCAGGCTCTGCTCCCGATCGATTCCGGGAGCACGGCTTTAGCGGAACGCGATGGCATCTCAGGTGTGTGGTGGTGTTGAGATGGTGGAGTTTCCCAGGGGCAGCTCCTGCCTGCTAGTACAAGTCACTAGAAGACCCTTCCCCAGGCGTTGCTTGCTCCTGTTTCATACATTTTCTGATCAACAAGAGCACTATTTAAAAAACAAAGAAGAATCTTATTCCCCCACCGCCAGCTTTGGTTATAACACTCGAGTAAATTGCATTAATTCCCTAAGCTGTACTAAATCAAACCCTGCCAGCCAAGCATTTCAGATTCAAGGAAAACTCCCCCCAGGAAGAGATATTCCAGGCAGATACAACCCACATAAGCAGCAACTGTTGCTTAACAGAGAATTCACCCTTCTGCCTTTTCGCAGCTGGCAACCACCGGCACCCGTGGGAACCTACGATACCTACGGTGTCTGTAGCTGCACAAGAAAACCAGCAAGTCATCCTAGAAGGCCCAGCTTCGTGCTGCCAGCAGCGATCAGTTTATCTCTCAGCAAGTCCACCGCGCGCCGGGGCAGAGCTCAGAGGGGCTGCTTCGTGAAACGGTTTCTCCNCGCCGGGGCAGAGCTCAGAGGGGCTGCTTCGGGAAACGGTTTCTCCCCACCGCCCTGAACTCCTCCTCTTCCATCCTTCACTTAGCTTGGCTCCCCCAGCATATTCTCCCCATCCTCAGGTTCATCTTCAGACTTCATCACTTGCAAATAACCGCGGGCTGCCCCTGGTCAGAGCAAGCCCCTGGTCGCCAGCACTCCAAGAAAACCCTCGGAGCTTTCGCGGCGGTGTCGGGACCGAACTGCCCGAGCCGCTCGGGCTCGCGAGTAAATATCGCCCGGGTCCGAAATAGCTTGTAAACAAGACGTAGACAGTCTCAGCAGCCTCCATCTATTTTCTGATAACTTGATAGCCAAAGGCAAGAAAGCAATAGCTATTAATACATTCCCCGCGTGCCCGAGCCCTGAGTAAGGCATTAGAGCTGTAGGGTTAACTAATGAGACAAGCACGCCTGAAACTTTACTAGCTGTTGTTGTGTTCCGCGGGCACGCAAGGCCTGGCTTTAAAATAACAAACACGTTAGTCAAATTAGCTGCCCGCTGACATTAAGGAAGGTCATGCTTCTCACCACTAATAACACAGGAGGACTGAAATACTCACAGGAGTAATTTTTTCCCATTCCACCACACCACAAAGACTCGGGACCGGGCCTCAGCCAGCCCGAGCCGCAGGGCGGATGGAATGCGGGAGCCTATGTGGACAGAAATGTACCCCATTTTAAATTAGAAAACGCACATGCCTCTGCTTTAAAAAAGCAAAACAAACAGCAAATAATTCTCCTTTTCCAGGGATGAAACCCCTTCTGAATAGAACCTGGTTTCAGCTTACTGCTGCTGCCAGTCTGTCTCCCGGCGCGTTGAGCGGAGGAGCCGCAGAGGCTGTGAAAACATCCCCCAGACAGAGCAATGATTAACGGTAGGGAAGATGCAGAGTCTCCTTTCACAGGTTTTAAATTTAAACAGAGCTCTCTCGCTCTCCCCAGCGCTGCATTTAGAGCACTAGGTCAGCACTGTTTTCTCTGCCCAAGAGAAATGCCGTGCGCTGCCAGCACACCCTGGGGGACACCCCAGGAGGGACTGAAAATAACTCCACCAATGGATCTTATCAGTAAAAAGGGTCTTAAAAAAATAAAAATAAAAAGTTCATTCTTGTTTACACAAATTCGCCCTTTCCCATCAGCTTCCAAAGTGTTCCACAGCACCGGCTGCGAGCTCCAGCCCCTTGCCTGGCAGCCCTGACGTGTTTCTCAAAAGAAGGGTCCAAAGCTGCTCTGCATTTAGTGTCCCCGGGACAAAGCCACTGCAAAAAGAGTGCAGTGACTATGTCTTCTCAAGTGATCTTCTGCCCAGCACCAAGTCTGTCTCCTCCAGCTAAAAATGGCATTCTGGGGACAGAAAAATAAATAGAAAAAATCCTGTTCTCCACATGGGATGGCAACAAAAAAACCCCCAGAGGGTTAACTGAAATCAGTCTGGTGAGAAACCACAAGGGTAAGACTCTGCCTTCCAGGTGAACGGGCTTCTCCAATGGGTTGAAACCTTCTCCAAGGCTTCACTCATCTCCATCTTTCTCTGCCTGCAGACACTCCTCGTGACCGTACTCCTCCTGCAGCCCCTTTGTGCTCAAGATCCTTCCAAGGCAGTCTTGACCACAAGATTTAGGATTGCTAAACCACATTCCTCGGTCCTGCCCAGCTCAGGCTGAGCACAAACAGCAGCTCCCAGCAACCACAGCTTCCGTGGCACCAGCAGCACTGAGAAGCTTCAGGAGACACAGCCCAGCTCTGAACTGAGGCTGAACTGCTCTCCGAGGCAGATGGATCTCAGAGCTCGAAGGGTACAAACTAACGCAGGGTGGTTGGGTTGGAAGAGCCCTTTCGAGTCCAACCATTCCCCCAGCACTGCCAGGGCACCACTGACCCCTGGCCCTCAGCACCACAGCTCCACAGGGGGCTTGGAAACCCCTCCAGGGGTCATGGAAAGCAATGAGCAATGTTTAAAGTTTATTATTGCTATAGGATGTGAATTTATCAACACACACAGCACCATACTTAGGGAATGTGAGCTTGAAGCTACTGGGGCTCTTCTTCCTCTCAACCAAAACAAGAAAAGCCAGTGGAGACCATGAAGCCAGGCAGGGCATCACTGCACATCTCGTCACCAAGTGTCCCCACCGAGGACCTTAAGCAAAGTGCTTTATCCGTGATCCCAAGAGACAAGAGCAAAGAATAACACCAGGGTTATGGGGAGTCCAGCAGGACAGAAGAATGAAGATCCCAACGCTGAAGGCCTGTGGAAAGCAATCCATACAATTCTCAGCAGAAGAGCTGCTGGGATTAGAGTGTTCTCAGCCCAGATATCCTCCGAGGTGAAATCCCAGGGAACTCACAGGACTTTCCATGCCAGCAAGAGAGAGATTTCTGGTTCAGTCCGAGCACAGTCAGTGAGGCACAATGACTGCTTAAGAATGCAGAATGCACTGACCTATTTTTAAGGGGGAAATACCAGGCCAGGGACACAAGAAACACTTGTCCTAATACCACAGTGAAAAAACCCCAAGTGTGAGGAGTTCATTTGTTGGTGCTCAGGATTCTTCCACCTGAGCTGGTGGAGTCTCTAAACATTTCTACCTGCAAACACAGACTACACAAATCAACCCAAGTCAAGCTCGGACACTCTCTAGCAGTCCTCTAGCTCACTCCAGAAACACCAGCTGTAATTCAAAGCAGTTCTTAAACCTCTGAGCCCAAAAGCTGCCATAAACCTGTGAAAGTGAGCAGGGCTCCCGGGCACTGCCGGGCTGGGCAGATAATCCCATTAAGGGGAAAACCCGAAGGGGACACAGCCTCTCTAATGCCATTAGCCAGTGACATAAGTGACAGGGAGAGCAAAGAGCTCTGGTAAAACGCTGCCACTGCCACCAAGAGCTCGTAAATACTGGAATGCTCTTCATTATTTTGAGCTGAAAACATTGGAATCATCTCTTTATGGAAATGGTTCTTAAACTACCAAAGCCATGGCCTCTGGAGTCTGTAGAGACTGTTAGACAATGGTTCTTGTCAGAGAGACCGAGCTGTATTAATTTGAGGCCCATCTTGGTCACAAGACATTAATTTTAGGTTAATTACATGAATTAAGTTCAGGTCTCCAGCAGTTTTCCTGCAGGGAAAGGCCAACACGTGCTGACAGGGATGCCAAACGCAACCTGTGGTTTTAAAAGGGCTCAGAGGCACAAGTGCTTCCGAAGCAGTTTGATTCATTTAAATCCCACTGGGATGGACACAAAAGGATGGGTCAGACTGCCAGGGGGCTTGACAGAAGAGCTGCTGGGATTAGCTCAGCAGCTGATACCCACCTAAGCTTCCTCCCGTGGTACAAGATGCTCAGCAGCCCATACCCACCTAACTGCAGGCTGCAGCTGATCTGCCTTTCCCTGGCAGGTTTAGCTCAAAGGAATGGCCTTTTCCATTCTATAAGCCTGTCTTGCTTATCAGGATACGTCTGCATTCGCATACAAATGTTTTGGAGTAAGATGCACCGTTTAGTCTACGTGAGGGGAAAAAAAGATGCAACTCCAACACTGGGCTCTTCTTTCGCCCCGCAGGTTCCCACAAGCAGCACATTACATTAGCACCTCATTTACTGCAATTTCTCCATCTACAGAAAATTGCTGAGTGCTACAGAGCAGGGAAGGCTTGGTGGAAACAGGGATCAAAAAGAGCAGCCTTCCTAGAACCCCTCTGGCTTGGCACTGCTCTCAAACTGCTCATCTCAAGGATGCCTGGTAACAGTTGTGCTGCTGCCTAGCTTGTTTAAATGGAACTGCATCCCATCATTAACAGGTCAGTCTCCTAACAACCAGGTACAAGCAACAGTAAACATCTAAAACATCATTAACACTCCTGATTTTACCTCACTAAGGCATTTTTCCACTCCACGTTAGGAGAGAAGATCCCATCAAGGTGCAATTATTGTCAAGCAATGACTCAAATCTACCTCTAGCTCTGCCAGGGACAGGGCAAATAGTCCTCAAATCCATCAGAAGGGCTCCAGATCTGTGTCATTTTGACCTGTGAGGAGTGACAGGCACCTAACAACATCACCAGTTCTCTTTTCTATGTGACTGGGACAGGGGAAAAAAACCTCACCATCATCAGCTACACCACCACACAGCTACAGCAGAAGTGTCCAAGAACTCTGCGTACAACTGCTGAAAGAGGCAGAGTCTGCCCAAATAAAAATCATTAAAAACATTTTCAGTTTTGTTTTTAAACAGAACTCCTTCACATCTCATTGCCAACATGCAACTTACCCTCAAATTCCCAGCACTGGGATCCAGCCCAGCTTGGACACCAATAAAAGTGACCAGAATTTCTTATGCACACTGAAAAGAAACCAGTGGGGTTGCTGCTGTGTTTTCCAACAGCCTGCTAAGTACATTTGAGGGAAACTGAGGCCAGTTACACCCACCAGAGATGACACCCCTTCCACAGCAACGAGAGCATCACTGCTTTCCCCACACAGGTAATGGGGAGACGTGGAAGCCCAGGTCCTGCCCCAGCCCAGCTTTGCCCCACAAGTGCCCAGGAGAAAGTGTTTCCCCTTTAACTGGGGAGAAAGTGGCAGCGAGGTCAGAGTCCAGCTGCCTTTGTCACCGTGCCCAGCTCCAGGAGCAAACCATTAGCCTGATTCCAAGTCCTCCACCAAGGACCGACTGATTTGTGCCCTTCCATTTAGGAGTAATAAAACATCAGAAAATAGGAGGAGGTGACAGACCTGACCTACTAAACTTCTCCTGCAGCAATTGGCTCTAAGCATTTGCTTGCTAATAAATATCAGTATTTATATACTGACAAAGCACCAGGTAACCAAACAGCCTGACCTGCATAATTGTGTCTGCACATCAGCTAAGGGCACTGAACCTACACAGGAGCACTCCCCGTGCCTCCAGCTTCTAAAATACTTTCAGCTGCTGCATCCCAAAGTGATAAAAACTCCTTGTCAAGGAGCCTGGGAAGGACAGCACACCTGTAAACAGGCAGCACCACCAGGCTTTTGCTGAACCACAGGCTGCCAGTCTTCACTAACCTCATGTTTTCTCAACCTCCACCACAAGCATCACACCAACGAGCACCCAACTCTGTTTAGCTAAATGCAAATGGTGCACAAAGGTTTGCTCAAGGAGCACAGGCACATTAGCACAAGCCTTCATAAAGCTTCCTGGGATGTAAATACACTCTAAAGAACAACCACAGCCAGGCTAGGACCTGAGATTTAAATATTATAGTGCTGCTGTTTCTGGGTGGCATCGCCTGGAGACGGCATCGCAGAGTCACCTCTGGTCACCCCCAGACACGGGGAGGCAGGGAGAGGGCAGAGTCACTTTGCTCTGGCCAACAGCACTGGAAAAATTCTGCTGATGGGTCACAGCCCTGTGAGCAGCGTGGCTGACAAAAACTGCTCTGTCTCCTCCCAGAGCAGACTTGGGACAACATGCCATGAAAATCTCATTCGTTTACAAACTGGTGTGTGCCAGCAGCAGCACTGGGGCTTCTCTTCACCAGTTTGGCACAGAAGTGATCTTAATCTCTGCTTAAAACTAGGTTACCAAGCACCTATTGCTTCAGCCCTTTAGTCCACGTACTCCACAGCACACTGGTGCTGCAACTCCTCATCTCTGCACATCCAGAGCTCCAGTGCTGCTGGTTAACCAGCTCAGACCACCACCTGCACCCTTCCATTCCCTCCCTGCAAGCAATCGGATCAGAAGAGGTGGTGCCTCCCCCTCCACTGCTGACAGGGCAGCTGGAGCTGGTTAGCTCTGTAGTGGGTTAACCCCCCCAGCTCCATTTCACAGAGGGCACAGGCAAAAGCAGCATTAACACGACCTTAACCAAGCCGAGCTGTCACCGACTCTAGAATTTGTTCCAATATTCACTTCACAATCACAGATCACACCAGGGCACGGCTGAGCCGTCCACCGCCACGCCTTGCACAATGCTTCCCACTAATTATATAGGACATCCCGCTTCTCTTCATTAAAAACATCCAACATCCCTTTTCCCAGAGGAGAAAGGAAGGTGGAAGCTGTCCTGTGGTTTGCCACCTGCTCGCGGGCGCTCCAGGCAGCGCTGCTGATGGCCCAAGCGCGTGCCACCAGCTCAGGATGTCCTTTGCATCCCTTGGATGTCCCATCTCGGGATGCAAACGACTCCCGGAGAGCTGCGGGCCCATCGCTGGCTGCTGACATTGCTCTGGCCACGCTCAAGGAATCCCGTGTTTCACGGTGAGCAGCCATCCCCTGGCGAGCCCGAAATTCCAGACCTCAGCGCAAAGGGCAGAAGGGTTAACCCCTCCCACTGCATCAATAAGATGATGCATCTCAAATCCAACAGAACACTCCCAGAGCTCCTTCCTGAATGCTAAGGAAACAAGCAGGCAACCTTTCTCTGCCAGGAGTTAAAAATCACAATTAGCAAGCATCTGAAGTGAAAATAACCTCACAGCACAACAAACAAATCTCTCCCCAGCCAGTGAACATTTCACATTTGCTCCTTGTGCATCCAGACACAGAATTCCTAACTCCACTGGAAGAACACATTCCCAAACACAAACTCCACCACAAGCCTATCCACGTGTATTCTGAAATCTCCAAAGTATTTAGCAGCGTGTGCTGCTGTGGTGACCCAACAGGGCTGTCTGCATCAAACAACCTCTCCTGGAAATGCTGCTGACTGGGGCTTCCCCTGGCTGGAAGCGAGGACCACCTCCTCCAGGCTTCGTGCTCCACAGAGCCTGGTGAAGTTCCAGCCCACGCTGCCCCAAATGACAAGCATGTGTCTCACTGTCCTGAGCACTGAAGTTCCTGAGCAGGCTGCTCAGATTATTTTCAAAGCACCATCAGCCAGCTGCACTTGGCAAACCCAGACCATTCCATTTTCAGACAAAACACTCTGGATAACCGTGGGATTGGGAGCAAGCATCGTTTTTACTCACTGCTGCTTTTCATTGCTTCTCTCCGTCAGGGGACACAGAATAAAACCACTTCCAAAAGATGTCCCTCAGAAGTCAGAGGGTACGTAACTATCACCTTAACCCGGAGGAAAGCTTTCAGAAGGGTGATGAGAGGATTCAGTTTCTCTCCACCCCCCCAGGAAATAGCACTGGGTGGGGACAGGAGAGAGGGATGAAGTTTCTCCAACAGGCAACTCTTTCACACTGGGTTCAGACGGGATCTCTAAAGCTCCAGCTGGCAGGATTCCCACCCACTTCCCAGGCAGCCAGAACAGAGACCCGGCTTTACCCCCCCTCCACTCCGACCCCTGCGGTTGAATTCCCCCAACAGAAAGTTCTGGGCAGTTTTTTGATTAGCCAGTGGAGTGAGCATGCAATCAAACCGATGTGATAAAGCACATCATGGGTACAAACCCGGGTCTTTAAAGGACCATGCTGAAAGTAACGTCCCTTCAGATATTCCAGAATAATTTCAGCTCTCCCAAGTATTAAGCCAGCACAAACCTGCTTTGAAAGGAAGGCTTCACCTCTGCAAGTGGAAAACCTCCACACCTATCCAAAACCAACCAGGGGTGCTGCAAGCCTTTGTCAAAGTATAATTACCAGAGGCTTCTTCTGAAACAACCAACAGTCCTCCAGCACAGGACAGCTAATGAATAACATAACCCAGCGCCGGCCTACCCACGAGGAATCATCCTAAGTGGCTTCTGAATCACCGCGGCGTGGAGCGATGCTGCGTGGAGCTGTGGTTTCATCAGCCCCGTTGGGTCAGCAGTTCACCAGCCTGAACATCCACATAGCTTTCACATGAGCCACTCTTTTCGAGCAGCGGCTTCGGGTGCAAGGGAAAGGCGCAGGAGGATTTTCGGGGTGGCTAATATCTTAAAAGACACCCGGCGTGCGGTGCGGAGCTGCCCTTCTCCGGGGAGCCAGTTCCCAAACTTGCAACTCCCCCCGGCCCGGTGTTTTCAGAGTGGACGATCAGAAATCACAGCTGCATAAAGTCACCAACCACTCCGAAAGCTTTTGGTTCATTTTCCATGCAAATTTTCCTCAGTGCACGGGGATAAGTGCTCGGATTTTGCCACAGAAATGGCTAATGTTGAACAAGCTGCTGACAATGCCATGCACACATATCTCGGCAAGCCCAGGGCAGGCTGCCAGTGGGAGCTCAGCACTGGCTCCCAAGCCTCTTATGAGATAAAAAAAAAATAAAAGTGTTAATTTCTGCTGAGGCCAGAAAGCAAAGCTGAAGGCAGAGGTAACATGCGCTTGCACGCTTGTTTTCCGAGCAGCAGGTCAGCCAGGGCAGCCCAAACAAGAGCCTGGGTGCCAGGTGTAGTGCAATGTTCTCATCGGGCTCTTCCCTGGGCCAGCGCTTGGAGATCCTCTCCCCGCTGAGCCTCCTCCCCACGCACAGACCGTCCCGGGGGGCTCTAAGCCTTTGCACTCAAGGTCCCAGGGACCCCGCAACTCCTCCAGGAGATGCCAAACTCACGGAACACCGGCTCCCCAAGAGCAAGGGTCTGCCCCGGAGACCTCGCTCCCCACAGACCCCGGAGATTCTCTTCCCCAGTTACCCCAAAGCTCTTCTGCGCTCTCTGCCCGTGCTCTCCCCCCAGGCA